>BSBN01001790.1:0-5000 GCA_027924645.1 Cunninghamia lanceolata | reverse complement strand
TCCCTAATCTTACTCATTTATTCTCTAATCATGATCAATTTGTCCTAATTATTCCCTAAGGTCTTGATTTCATCCTAAATTAGATTTATTGGGCATTTAGGTCCCCGATTCCATCATTATTCTAATTATCCCTAATTATCCCTAAGTCCTAGTCCTTGTTCCTAAATCCTAATTCATTTTCCCCTAAGTCCTAATTCATTTTCCTAAGTTCTAATATCCATTTTTCGCATTATATAATTTAATTTAATTAATTAAATCCTCTCATAACTACCTGAAAATAAATAAATAAATTAAAAATCTCTTTGATTATCATCCATCCATTCCATAACGATCTCACTAAAAAATCAATAAAATCATTTAAAAATCTCAATTTATGTCCACCCTCCATCCTCCAACTACCCAACCAACTTGATCTTAGATTTTCCACCTTTCTTTATATTTCCACCATTGATCAAACCTTTCTGTAAGTCTATAAATGGACCCTCTAGGGAGCCCATTCTCATCAATGCACCCTCAAAGTAACGTCATGCTACCAGTTTGAGCATCCACATTCATATCACTTTGAGCAAAACCACCTTTGCGGTGCAATAGGAATCGAAGTTGGGGAGAATGTTTGTTTATTCATATTGTATTTTTTGATTTCTTGATTTATTAGAGGTTGCCCTTTATTTCTAGTCTATATTTTGTGTACACATTTCTGGCACGCCTAGTGGGACCCCCTGTCTCTGTTAGTCTTCGTTTACAAGTATTTGTATTGTGTTTTTACAGGTTTCTGTGTGTTAGGATTAAGGGTGCCATCAACCTTGTAAATCCTATGTAATTTATTATTCTTATTATTGTTTGTAAATTACCCATAAGGGATGAATTGTGTTTCACCAAGTAGTGATCTTGTTTTAGCTGCATGTTTGATCATGATACCTAATGGATGTTGGTTATGGAGCACATTTAATTTCGGGGGGTGCAGGAGGGTCCCCCCTATTGGGTCTGGGGGGATGACCCCCACCCCCCCCCCGGCAGGGGGGTCTATGGTGGTTTTGCACACCCTGACAGGGTTCGGGGGGCAGTGCCCCCAAAAGCCACGTTATATATATATTTTCATTCTAAATCTGGACCATTCATCATTAGGTCACAGATTTGATGACAAAGGTTATGTTGGCTTTTCTTGCCCTAGAAGGCAACCCATTTATGATGATATTGTATTATGACTATGAATGAGTAGAGTAGAAAGTCGAGTCTAAAAAAATAGGTGCTACTGGATTGAAGACTGAAGAGGAGATTGATTGTGTTGTATTGTAAACTCTATTGAAGTTAATACAGACTGGTGCATCTCTTTTTTGTGTGGAGTTTTTTTCCCAAAAGGGTTTCTCCCTGTAAACATTGTGTTATGTGTTTGATCTTCTATTTTGTTATTTCTTTGTGTTGATTTCATACTATCTCCATTTTTTGGTTCTACACAGTTAAATATCTATATTACAGTTGTAATTAGATTTTAATTGATAGTTGTTTACCTTCATTTTCTAACATTTGGTATCACAGCCTAGCCAGTTCTGTGTCTTGGGTGGAAGGTGTGAGGTTTTTTTGAGCTGTAGTGGGAGTTTTGGTTGAACTTCTTTTGCAAATTTTTTGTAGAAACCATGGTTGCATCCACATCCCCGATTAGACGTCGAAAAATTTAATGGAACATGTTATGAGTTTGTGGAAGCTGAAAATGGAGGAGTTACTTGAAGAAAGAGATCAATGGTTGATTGTGACAAATAAGAAGAAACTTGATATTATCAGTCAAAATAAGTGGGACAAGATGGAAAAAAAGTATGGAGTATAATCTGATTGTGTCTTACAGATTTTTGTCCTACTGAATGTCGCTGAAGAAAAGACCACATATGCTTTATGGAAATTGTTGGGTGAAAATCTATCAAGACAAAAGTCTGGTAAACAAACTTTATTCAAAGCATAAGTTATTTTCTCTAAAAATAAAGAAAGGTGAATCTATTGTAGAGCATTTAAATTCTTTTAATTTGATTGTGAGTCAACTAGCCTTTGTAGATGTTAAGGTTGAGGAAGAAGATAAATGCATTATGCTTCTTTTGTTCTTACCCTGAGTCTTGGGAGAATTTCATTCTTGCTATCACTGCTAATCTCAAAGATCCAAAGATGGATGCTCTTGTTGCAACTCTGTTTGTCACAAGAAAATGAGGAAGAAGGCTATGGATAGCTCGGTGGATGCTCTTAATGTCAAGAGAAGGTCTAAGGAAAGAGGACCAAAAGGGGATTGGAAGGGCCCTAAGAAAGAATCTAAAGGTAGATCTAAGACTCCTGAAAAGAAGAACAAAGTTAAGTGTTAGAGCTGTGGAAAAAGAGGGCATGTTAAGAAGGAATGTAGACACAAGAAGAAATAGTGGGATTCCTCTATAGGAAAAATCCTTGAATCACTACAACAAAACAGGCAATTAGCACCTAAAATAGTGCCAGAATTTAGTGCATTTGAGTTCATGAATTGGGACACTTCTACTGTCACAAAACTCAACACCAAAATGCGTGTTCACTTTGGCGTTAGATTTAGCACCGGGTTTTAGCGTCAGATTTAGCGTCGGGTTTAGTGCCAGGTTTAGCACCAGATTTGTTGCTTCTAGTTTGGCTTCTAATTTTGCTTCTGGTTTTTGCTTCTTGTGTTGCTTCCAAGTTTGCTTCCAGTTTGCTTACGATTTTGCTTCCAGGTTTGCTTCCTGTTTTGCTTCCAATTTTGCTTCCAGTTTTGCTTCCAATTTTGCTTCCAGTTTTACTTCTAGTTTTGCTTCTAGTTTGGCTTCCAGGTTTGCTTCCGGTTTTGCTTCCAGTTTTTGCTTCTAATTTTGCTTCCAGTTTTGCTTCCCAGGTTTGCTTCCGGTTTTGTTTCCAATTTTGCTTCTAGTTTTACTTCTAGTTTTGCTTCCAATTTTGCTTCCAGGTTTTGCTTCCAATTTTGCTTCCAGTTTTGCTTCCAATTTTGCTTCCAGTTTTGCTTCCCAATTTTGCTTCTGATATAACATCGCTTGTTGCTTCTGATTTTGCTTCCATTTTTGTGGTCTGTTGGTTGCTTCTAATATGACTTCTATTATTGCATCTTTTTGTTGCTTCTAAAATTGCTTCCATTATTACTTCTTTGTTTTGCTACTATGAATTGCTTCTATTTTTGCTTCCTAGATATTGCCAAGTTTTGCCTTCCAAGATTGCTTTTGGTTTGCTTCTAGTTTGGCTTCCATTGTTGCTTCCTTTTTTCTTCTAAAAATGCTTCTTGTTTTGCTTACATTTATTAATTTAATATGTTTTATTTCAATTTAATTAGTTAAATATATCATGCCTCTTAAATAACTCATATGATTATAAAGTAAGTAATTTAATTATTTAACTCATATGATTAAATAACAAGATAATTATTATAACATGATCATTATCTAATAATTAAAACAAGTGAGTCAAATATCTATTATTTTAATTGAATTTGACAACATCCAACCTGAGCAGTGAAATTAAAATCATCATACGTAATAATATCCATCCAAAAATCATCTACCACCTTCAATATATTATAAATTGACAAGTCAATACTGATAAGATCATCATCATATATAACTAAAATAAGTGAGAAGTCAAATATGCCAGTAGATCAATAACATGTCAAAATGATACATGTCCAATAGTCCGACATAAGTCAAAATGATACATGCACAAAATGATACAAGTAAAAATGATAAATTATGTAACTCAAAATGATACAAGTCAAGATGATACATGTCCAAACGATATAAGGTCAAATGATACATAAATTTATAATACAACTCATTAATATGGGTACTTGCAGCCCGTGAAAATGATACATATGATAGTAACCATGAAAAGAGGCATCATAACGATATATCAGCAATGATCCATGATGCAGCCTATATGATCATGAATGTCACTGGCTACTACCAACAACTACCTCATCATCATCATCATCACAATTGTGATCATCATCATCATCGTCATCATCATCATTATTGGCCTCAGAGGTCTTCTGTATCTGCATCATCATCATCCTCTGCCATGTGATCTATACCAGACCAACCATAATCTGGATCTATATCATGAGGATCATCTTGATCTTCTGGAAGACCTGTGTTCTGCAAAAAAAAAAAACATTTAAAATGAAAAGTTATTATTTATTTCATGGAATAATTTATTTTTCTGTTATATATCTAATATTACAACATATGAAACAAAACCATAATGATATTACATCATATCAAAGTGCACACACCATAATAAAATTTCAAAAAAGTTACAGCTAATATGTCATTCCAATGATGTAAAAACATGCAACAATTCTAATAAACGTTAGTAAAGATCATAAAAAAAATTGTTATACAATTTAACTATCAACTGTAAATTCTATTACATAACCTTAAGTGCCACAAATTGCTTGGTCCAATGTATGTTCTTTTTCACTATTAATCTAATAACCTACATTAGATAGAAACATTAAAGAGTTTTTTAAGTAGTAGTTGATTAAATTCTCTTTACATGTCATTAAGGAATGCACAATTTTTTTCAATAATTATTTATCTTAAGGTTCATGAGTAACCTTAAGATAAAGGTCTATTTTGTTTGAAAAAAAAAAGAACTTAGCAATATGTTATTTGGCTGATTTTAGAAAGAAAAAATGTTAGCCCTATTCCTACTCATAGGTCTTCAATGTGAGTGGGAATAGGGCAAATTTGGGGATTTTAGAAAGAAAGATAAAGTTTAGGGGTGTCTTCAAGATAGCCAGCAAGGGCAAGGAGGTCAACCATGCACACATAATGATCAACTGTAGGTGTAATGCAATAAGGGGTTACAAATGTGATTGAAGTATGTACAACCTCTTATCCACTAAACCTGCATGGGTGCATGCACCTAGAATACAATCAAAGCTTACAATGTTAGGATATTTCCCAGAGTGCTTAATTAATTCAAAGATTTTTGAGAGCGTCCTTGCAAAATCC
>BSBN01001789.1:0-154873 GCA_027924645.1 Cunninghamia lanceolata | reverse complement strand
GGTGAATTGTACATTAAAACAACAAACCATCAAGCTATTCCAATCTTGAAACTCTTATTATGCATTAACAGAATGTAAACATATGAAGCATCAATCCAAAACACATCAAGAACATAAGAACATCAGATTTACGTGGAAAACCCAAGAAGAGAAAAACCATAGTGAGAATTAGCTCACATATATATGAATAGCAACATAAAAAAAAATAGGCTCACTATCCAGAAGAAAGGCCCATTGCCCAGAAGAAAGGCTCACTGCCAAAAGGACTCACTGTCTAGAAGAGAGAAGAATAGAAGAGAAATGTTACAAAGAGATTCACTATCTCAAAGCAATAGAAGAAATCCACCACTGCAAATTTTTACCATCTGCAACCTTTGGCTCACTGCCTCTAGCAAATTCAAGCACACTGAAATGTAGACACCTTCAGCTCACTACATTTTAGAGTCATAAGCATTTAAGCTCGCACTCAATTCACTACCCTTGAGTCACATTCACATCATCTTCTCTACCTTGCTCCACTCAACTTCATCTTGCATTTGTACTATCCACAATCAAAAACCATCTCAATTAAGTCGGTCTTAATAAAATGTATGCACCTCAAACGTGCAACACCAAAATAGGTTGGCACTAAACACTTCTGTGGTGGAAAGAAGTGAAAGTGGACCACACCAAGGCTTAACTAGGACTCAAATCTATATCACCATGTTGCTCATCACATCCACAATCCAAGAGGTACCTCCGTAAATGACGCTAGCAAGCCCGGTCGGCCAAACCTAAACAAATACTGCAAGCGACCACATACACACCTTTCCAAGTCCAAAAACATCATGCAGACCACAAAGAAACACTCCACACCATCCACACATCTTCTATAATGTTCATCATCATCAGAGTCTTCTACAATACTACCAAAACCACCTAAAACAAAGAATGTCTTCGTTGTACACATCAAGATACACTATTACTGAACTCTAGTACAAGAAATGAATTTGTGGAGTAACCCAACACTATAAACTTCAAGGGAAGGCAGATATAGAAAATTTTTAAACATGTTCCCAAATCTGCAAAATAAGAAACCTCAATGTGGAGAAATGTGGAGCAATCTCATTTCTCGCAGACAATCTTCTACACAAGAAAATACTCTGTCAAACACATCTTCCATTGCCACATGATCCAGAACCTAAAACTCTAGATAAAACACCTTTGAACACCTCTAATCAACACTTCCAAACCACACAAGCATAACCTCAACTATGAAGTGTTTAGTGGTAAAAAGAGGGGGTTTTAGTTTCAAGGGTTTATGTGGATCCTCCTTTCACCACAACATTCAAGGACATTCAACTGAGTAGAGAACTCTACTATAGATCTCCTATCACTTGGAATAGAGGGGAAGATTGGAATTGTGTGAATTACTTGTTAATTAAGTCCAATTATGCTTAAAACCCTAATTTCATAAAATCATAAACAAACAGACAAATCAAGGAAAATGATCACACACAAAGATATCAAATAACAATCAAATACATAGTAGATTTTGAAGTTTGGTGTGCAGAAAATTTGGCGACTAATGAGTGGGTGCCCTAGTCCAATGTACTTGTTTTCGTTGGGATCTCTGAAGAACGTCTGAAACACAATTCTGCTATCACAAAGATTTCACTGTGTCGGAATCTAGAGGACTAATGAGTCTGCACTTCTGACAATCTGTAATGCCTCCCTACAACTCCACTTCTTTCACTTTCAAAAACCTGTAATCTAGAATCATAAAAAAGTGGGTTCGGGATTGTGGTGTTTAGAGGCTTGCCTCGATCAAGCTCCAGAGAGACATTTAAGTCTTCCAAACACCATTATCAGATAAAGAGTGTGTATTCATGCACGATATAGGCAAAAACCAATTGATAAATGATTGACAATACAAATGAATGTCACCTTGATGGTGTAGCTTATATGAATATGAAGATCATTCACATCCTAAGAAGATGAAGCCAAATCTGCATAACAAACACAATAACAAAACAATACTACTCTACCACAATGAATAATTTAAAAGATCTCAAATCATAAGTATGCCAAAAGATCATAATCATCTTCTAGTTTTCAAATGAATGCTTAAACATGCTTATATATGCAACTAAACAACTTCTCGCCAAGAAATTCTTAATTCAAACTTGAGGTGTCGGCATAGGACCTAATAACAGTCACATAGCCCACACATGAAAATAGGTCCTGACCCAAAATAGGGAAGGATTAGGGTGAGGGCACCCAAGACCCCCCTATTTTAGGCAGGATTCATCATAAGTACATCCTCTAGGTCCCATTTGTCATAAAACTTAGGGGTTTCTTCACCGAAAGTCATCATTAACATGTAAGATGATCTAAATGCATTCTAAAGGACCCAGGAGCTAAACCTTAAGAGGGAAAAGCCCCCAAGGGGACATTTTCTGACATAACATTTAGCCCCCACTTTAATGTATGCATGAATGCAAGGTGCATACATGCATTAAAGTAAGGTCAACAAACACAAGAAACACGCCAAGCATGGAGAAGACACGCCAAACACATTGAAGATGGTAACAAACATGCAAAACATGGAGAAGACAACACGGAGAAGACAACATTGAAGACATGCAAAACATAGTGAATATAGTGAATGCAGTGATTATTTCTTTTTTCATTTTCATCTTCCCATATGAATGCAAATGCAAGTACAAGGATAGTAAACACAACCCATAATTCACGAGGGACTCATTGCTACCAATCTTTAGATTGCATATGGGGCAACAGATACGCAATACAAATCTTAGAGTGTAGGAGGGACTCATCACCACAAGTCTTTAGAATGCACTTGAGAACAAACACACCATACAAATTCCAAAGCCTAGGAGGGACTCATTGCCACCATTCTTTAGACTATTCTTGGGAACAAACACGCCATACACACACACATGGAAGACATGGAGAAAACATGACAAACAAGTGATGGAAGAAACCTATTGCTAGGTTTGCAGCCATCTCAGGCACATTACAGGCACACACCAATGATTGCGCTTCGCCACAACAATTGCTGAAGACACGCTTAAGGCTTAGGATAGTCTCAAATCCGCTCCTTGCCTACTTGGAGAACATTTTTAAAATGACAGGATTGTGCAATCTCCTTGAGAAATACACCATCCCTGCCTTCCACAGAAGGGCTTAAAATAAAAGGATATGCACGATATCCTGCCTCCACAAAGGGCTTACAAACAAGCTTCTTTAGTATCAAAACCATCAGATAGCTTACCTTTATATATGTCCCCACCTTAAGGTGGTTGATATCATGTACTGATATCAAGCATGTTAAGGTAGGAAGAAAACACACAAGGGAACAAGAGCTCTCACAAAGCCCATGCCCCCAGAGGTGACATGTACTTTACGATTGCCAAATGTTCCCACAAACACATTCCTGCAAGAAAAGAGGTTAGAAATCTTTCCATAAGACAACAAACATATCACATCATCAAAATCAATGCATGAAAATAATCACATCAAAAAGACAAGATTACACTATGGATTCAAAAACTGAGTATAATCGTTGGGCTATACTACAAGATCTCGAAATTGAATGTAAACAAGGTGAGATTCAAAGATAAACAAAGTGCATAGGGTAGTCGTATTGGCAATAAGACAACATCAAAATATCACATGGAGTGATTCTACTAGCCAAGCGTCAGATAATATATATCAACCCCATCGTCATGTATTGACTAGGTCCATTTTTTGATTTCTCGCTGAAGGGACACTTGGTTCTTATCAGTATTATTTGTTTTTCATCATCTGCTAACTAGATAGAACCACTAGAGGAAGGTAAACAATAAATCAATAGAGGAGAACAAGTGCCTTAGGGAAAATCACGTGGGAGGGTGCTCCCAAGTCACCAACCATAACACTATGTCCTTCAGACACAACACACATCAGTGAAAATAAAGGAGAAGCAATATAAAAGAATTATGATACAAATAGAAGAAGGTCACAACAGAGGTGGTCTCCCAGTATCCTTGACCTTACAAGAGAGTCAAGGGTCATCCTAGGAGGCCTAAACAACACATAACACATCACAGGGAGAACACAACACAAGAGGGGAGGTCACATAAATGAGCAAATAATGACACAACATAGGTGACCACCAAGGTTAGAAATACTTATCTAAAAGTAAAACCAATCTAGAATTTGGAACTTGCAAGCATCTTAGAGAGATGCTCCATCAAGTTTTGTTCAAAGTTTGAGTGGTTCACCTTAGATTGTTCTTTTTTCTCAGAATATCCATGCGGTGCTTGTTTCTCATAGCCTTGTATATGTGATATCTTTTGTCACTTGTGAGGAGGAGAACCACTGTTATTTCCAACTGATGATAATCATCTTACTCTTTTCCATTTTTTAGCTATCTTATTTTGTGGAGTTTGTCTATCATTATCTTGCATGGTTTCAATCTTTTCTTTTGTCATCATCTGTTGCTTTGGTTGTTCTATTTGTTTTTCCAATGCATTTTGGTTATCTTCCAATCTCTAGAGGGATAACGGAGGCAGAACCTCAGCATAAATACCATTTCTTCATGGACGATCCAATATTTGAGTATTTTCCTTATCCACTTCTATCATAGAAATTATCTCATCGTAGTTCAGATAGTCATCTTTTATTTGAGTGTATTTTGTTCCATCATGTTATTATCAGTATGCTTAGGGAATGGATTAGTGAAGATCTGTAAATTTTGATTTGGAGGAGCAACCGACTTATTTCTATTATCATTCACACCTAATACTTGTATAACATTTGAATCGATGAGGTCTTGTATTTGTTCACTTTGGCATGTTGATGTTGGTTGTCTTGTCATTGATGTCAAAATAGAGGACATGATATGTGATGCAAGACAATATGTGATGTTAGGTTGCTTGTGATATGATTTTCATGATAAGACTTGTAGAGAATGGTTACCATAGCTTACAGTTGTGAAATAAAGGTTATGATCTCCCAACTAGTTGTGGCAGGTTGAGATCAAACAAGGATACTTGGGGTGTAAGATGCTTTCATAGTTGAATATGCATATGTTATTGATATGGTGTCAAAGGTTGTCAGCTAGTTGATGTGATGACTAGATCTTGTCTTCCATGTCATTATTTTCCATGCCATGCTTTAAAGACATTAGGTTCAGTGTTATGTTGATCTTCAAGGTACAAGGGTTCAGAGTGTTTGATACTTGATGAAGTTCTGTTGAAGTTAGGATGGTTGAGTTGTAAATAACAAGGCTTGTAAGATGTAAGACCTAAACCCTAAACCCTAATAAAGATATAAAAGTCAATGATATAAGATGTAAGACCTAAAATCTAATAAAGATCTTGAAAGGATAGAACAAGTGAAGTCTCAAAGGTTTGAACATTTGATCTGATGCAGATAATTAGGGTTTCGAGGTCCTAGATGCCCTAAGTGTCTATATCGAAACACTAGATCTAATGCCTATCTAAACTATGCAATATCTTCTTTCAACCATTGAGCACCTTTTTCTATTTTCATGGTGACTTTCTGCAGTAGGTGTTAAGTAACTTAAGTCACAACTTATGTATGTTGTGATCGTGAGGAGACCAGCCCCTCATACCTAGTCAACTGGTGAAATAGGTAACATGAGCACCAAATGGACAATCGAGGGCTCCAATTAAATCTCAGAAAGGCACGGAAAAGCAAATCTAAAGATAGAATTTAAAGTGTTTTTTGAATACGAATGGTCACACTTCTAAATCAAATTTGATGGGCAATTGATTTATATAGCTAAAAACTATTTTTGGAAGTGATTTTTATCAGTTGTAGGGCTAGGAGAGTTCAGAGAGAGGACTGTAATTTGTTTTTAGAGATTTTGATCAATGATATTTGTGATGAAAGGATAAATCTACACGTAAATATGCAAATTGATCAGTTCTGTGAAGGAAATCATGATGTTTGAATAGTTTGAAGATTGAGAAGCAGTTTTATGGTATACAGAGGTTATCTTCAATGCAAGAAAGGAAATTGTAGTTGGTAAAAGATTGATTATATATACATATAGTTGCTTGTAGAGATTGAAAGAAGTTTGATTTGTTTTTCACTGACATTGTGTGAGTGGTTTTTGATTGAAGGAGACTTTGTTGATTGAAAACAAAAGGAGATATAAGGTTTTGTTGTGCAGAGAATCAGGGTAACCCCCTGAATTATTATTTTTTGAATTCAAAGTGATTGTTTTTAAGCTAGTGAGGCACCTATCTGCTGTTGGGAATTAAGGTGTCTCAACCTTTGCAAATTCCTAATGTTGTATTTAGTTATCCCATGTTGAGTTGGCATAGTCGGCACCTTGTGTACATGTAGCAGGGTAAATTTTGGTGACTTTGGTAGCCATGGTTTCCGTCTTGAATAATTAACAGGGGTTTGGGGGTAGCGCCCCCAAGACAAGTTGTAAGAGGAATAAGATATTTTTAGTCAATGTATGACAGATTCTCTTACAGCTGTAAGTGTTGTCAGTTATGACGGATTCTATGACAGTTGTAAGGTGCGTAAGAGCATCTATCATAGCCTATCTTGGGACAAGGTGCCCACATTGGGATGGGATGTTGGACAAGTGTCCTTAGGCATGGATTTTGGGGCATGAGTCCAAGATGGACGCCCATCTCTAGAAGGCTCCATATTTGCCTTGTAAACTCTATAAAAATAGGTGCTTGGATGGGAGATAAGTAGTGTGTTTTACAGGTACTGTTATGCTGCTAGAATATCTCCAGATTCGACATTCAAAGACTCCTGAAAGAGCATTGGCTCTGAAATTGTATTGTAATATGTTATTGTTTATTGTAATACAGTTGAGCTATGTTTTGGAGTGTGGGGTTTTTCACCTGTAAGGGTTTTCCCCACGTATATCTTGTCTCTCTCTCTTCTATCTACTTTCTGTGTGTATGTGTATTGCTGCAATATCTCTGTTAGATGTTCTATATTGTTGTAGTTGTAAGAATTAAAATTGAATTTGCATACATCTCTCCTCATTAGATTAGTGTAGGAAGTGATTTCCGCACACCTAGCTTCCTTTCATCTACCTGTGAGGCATATGTGTATCAAAGAGATACCTATTGTACATAGTGAAGGTGATTATTTTTCCTAGTGCAGCACAATAAAGTGAAGGAGTTTAAGAGTGTTTTTTATCCCTTTTAAGGCTTTTTCCACTCAACAAAACTTGTGTCATGGTTCATGATTATGTCTATCTATATTCCCTAATGTTCTATGATTGTTTAATGTCTTGTTCATTCTTCTCACCATTATTCTTGTATATATGTGTTTAATGAAACCTTGGGTTCCTTGTTTAAAGTTTAATCAACTTAGGAGATCCTGTTAGTGGAGTACTTGTGATGGCCAATCAAGAAGGTTTTTATACATACAAAGCACCATTATTTGATGGTTCTAATTATGCCTTCTGGAAATTTAGGATGGAGTCCTACTAGTCTTCACTGGGTTATGATGTATGGGCTACAATAGAAAATGAGTATATAGAAACAAAACCTCCCTCAAATGCTAATGAAAAGAAGGCCTATGACAATAATGCTAAGGCCAAAAATGCAATTTGTTGTGGTTTGACTAATGAGATCCTTGTCAAAATTATGGATTCTAAATCTGCTAAGGCTATTTGGGATAAGTTGTCCAATATTTATCAGGGAAATGAAAAAATCAAAGAAGCTAAGTTACAATCTTATAGAGCTAAGTTTGAAAGTCTTAAAATGAATGAAGATGAGAAGGTGGTTGATTACCTTCTAAGGGTTCAAGAGATTGTTAATGCTATTCGTGGTCTAGGTGAAACCTTAGAAGAAAAAGTAGTTGTATACAAGGTCTTAAGGACTCTAACACCTAAATAGGAATCCAAGGTGTCTGTTGTAGAAGAAAGAGATATAAGTAAAGTGACCTTAGATGAACTCCATGGTAATTTTGCTACTTTTAAGATGAGAGTTTGCAATGACACTTCTACATTAAGGAAGTTGCTTTTAAGTCAGTCAAAAAGGAAAAGGAAACAAATTTTGATCCAGAGAAATTGAATGACCAAGAGTCCTCCTTTGTAAGAAGATTGAAAAAGGGGTCATCGAGAAAGTATAAGGGTAAGCTTCCATTTAAATGTTTTGAGTGTGGTAGGATAGGACACTTTGCTGCTAAATGTCCTTACAAAGATTCTGATAGTGATGAAGAAGGAAATAAGAAACAAATCAAGAAGAAACAATTCAATCCTAAAAAGAAAAATACCTTCAAAAAGAAGAAAAGTCTGTTTACAAAAGATGTTGATATGATAGATAGTTGTTTAGAGGAGTCTCTTGAAGGAGAGGAAACCTTGTTCATGGTAGTTATAATTGAAAATCAGAATGATAGGTATGAAGATCAATCTGAAAATGATGAAGTAGAGGTGGATCTTGAAGGTGAATTGAAGTGTGCTTTTGGTGAGATCAAGAGGCTTAAAAAGGAGGCAGTTGCTCAAAGAAATCAATCTCAAAAGGATAATGAAAATCTGATTAGCAAAGTCACTGATTTTGAAAAACTAATTGTAGACCTAAAGTTGAAGCTTGAAGAGAGTAAAAGAGTTGTTGAAGTCACAAACAAGGAGTTAGATGCCAAAGTAAAGGAATGTCAAGAATTAGAGGTTGAAATTGTATCTTTGAAAAGAAGACTTGACATGTGTAGCAGTAGTGACAAACTAGAACATCTCTTGGAAAAATAGAAAAGCTTCAAAGACAAAACCGGTCTAGGGTTTGAAGAAGGACAATGCTCATATTCCAAGGGTCCTCAACATGTTGATATCATCATGAAACCATCAAATATCAAAAGGAGTAATCCTTTCAGGTATAATCTGCATTTTCTTGGTTATTGTTTTCATTGTAATAAGTATGGGCACAAAGCAAATGAGTGCAAATTTAATTCAAGAAGAAGAGTAAACTTTATGAGAAGGAATCCTTTTGAGTTTCTAAATATGTTGAGATGCTTTAATTGCAATAACTTTGGGCACATAGCTAAGTCTTGTAGGCCTAATTTGGAAGTGCAGAAAACTAGGATGAATGTTCTTTCTAAAATGTCTACCTCTAGTGTTGATAAGACTAAATCAGTTTGGAGGCCTAAGATGATGAATAAGAATGTTGAAGCTATGATTATCTAAACTACCTTTCATTTCAAGAAGAAAGAACTGTGGGTTATAGATAGTGGATGTTCTAACCATATGACAGGAGATAAAAGCAAGTTCATCAAGCTTGAAGACTATATAGGAGGATCAGTCATGTTTGGTAACAATGTTTGCATTTTGATCAAAGGAAAAGGTACTATACTTTTAGATGATGAGACTCCATTGCATGATGCGTATTATGTAGAAGGATTGAAACATAATCTCTTAAGTGTAAGTCAAATTTGTGACAATGGATTCAATGTTTTATCTATTGCTCATGGTTGTGAAATTAAGAAGAAATCTGGAAAAGTAGTTGCAGCTGGATTAAGGACAAGTGGAAATATCTATAATCTTCATGAGACTGAAAACATAGTTGTAGATGGACATATTTGCTTCATGGGTCAAGTTGAAAAAATTTGTCTATGGCACAGGACACTTGGTCATGTAAATTTTGATAACCTTGAAAGGATCAACAAAAATCAGAATGTAAGGAATATGCCTCACATCTCCAAGACAAACAACACCACTCGCAAAGAATGCAACTTTGGTAAGCAAATCAACATCAGTTTTAAATCTAAATAGCACTCTTGTTCTAAGCCTTTACAACTTGTTCATTCAAATTTGTGTGGTCCTACAAGGACAAAGGCATTAGGTGGTGAAAGATGTTTTATGCTCTTTATTGATGACTTTTCTAGACTGACTTGGGTGACCTTTTTGAAGAGCAAGTTAGAAGCCTTTGACAGATTCAGGATCTTTAGGATGATGGTTGAGAAGGAATCAGACTTCAAGATCAATTGCCTAAGGTTAGATAAGGGTGGAGAGTATACATCCAAGGAGTTTGAAGAATATTGTGAGAATCATGGGATCAAAAGACAATATCTAGCCCCTATAACTCCACAACAGAATGGAGTAGCTGAAAGGAAGAATAGGATTGTGAAGAAGATGGCAAGAACATTACTCCATGATGCAAATCTGCCCAACACTTATTGGAAGGAAGTAGTCCATACAATAGTATATACTCTAAATAGAGTACAATTGAGGGTAAAATCTAACCATGTAGTCCTTATGAATTATGGTATGGTAGGTCAGCCAATTTTGGATACTTTAGAATGCTTCATTAAGAGAGATGATGATAATTTGGGAAGTTTTGAGTCTAGGAGTGATGAGGGCATATTTCTAGGCTACTCTACACATAGTAAAGCCTACAAATGTTTTAACAAGAGACTCAAAAAGGTAATAGAAAGTACTAATATAAAGGTGGATGAAAGTTTGCAGCCATATGTGTAGCAGATTCAAGGCAAAGGAGAAGAAGGTCATCATTCAGAAAAGGTGGAAGTTCGAGTGCAAGAAGAAACTCCTGAAATGCCTATGGAAATCATAGCCAAAACCTCCTCAAAGACATTGCAAAGAGATCATCCACAAGAGAAAATCATTGGAAATAAACATACTGGTTTTCAAACAAGGAGGAGACTTGCAATCACAAGTGACCAAGCCCATGTATGTTTATTATCAGAAATAGAGCCAAAGACCTATGTGAAGGCCAACAAGGATGAATATTGGATTAAAGCCATGGAAGAGGAATTGAATCAAATAGAAAAGAATAAGACATGGGAGCTTGTTTTTAGACCTGAAGGTAAAAATGTTATTGGTACAAAATGGGTTTTTAGGAACAAACTTGGTGATAAGGGTAAAATTATTAGAAATAAAGCTAGACTTGTTTGTAAGGGTTACTCTCAAATTGAGGGGATTGATTTTGATGAAACGTTTGCACCTATGGCTAGACTAGAAGTGATAAGAATGGTCTTAGCATTTTTAGTTTATAAAAATTTCAAGGTGTTCCAAATGGATGTCAAATAAGCCTTTCTCAATGGTGATCTTGAGGAAGAGGTTTATATGGAACAGCCTGAGGGTTTTGAAACTAAAGATAAACCAGATCAAGTGTACAGGTTCAAAAAGGCCTTGTATGGCTTGAAACAAGCCCCAAGAGCATTGTACTATAGATTGGATAGGTACTTGAAAGAGCAAGGATTCACTAAAGGTGGAGTGGACAACAACTTGTACTTTATTGCCAAAGGTGAGGATATCTTTGTTGTAGTGGTTTATGTTGATGACATCATTTTTAGAAGTAATAATGATAACATGTGCCATTCTTTTCTTGACATTATGAAATCAAAATTTGAAATGTCTATGCTTGGAGAATTGTCTTTCTTCCTTGGCTTACAGGTTTCTCAACTTGAAAAAGGGATTTTTATCTCACAAGTTAAGCATGCCAGAGTTAATGAATCCATGGGAGGTGGTTAGTCCATTTCACGAATCCCATGGGGAGCACTGACCATTTGCCAAGAATTTTAATGGTATATTATATTTACAAATATAAAAATATTAATAATAATCCTTCGCATGCAAAAAGGGGAGCAATAGTAAGAAGGTTTTTTATTAATTTTTCAAGAAAAATAGAGATGGATTTTGGACACCAAGCCATGCAAGCGGAATATAATAGAAGTTGGAAGAAAAAAAAAGTAAAGGTATAGCATAATCAACAAAAATTTGAGAGAGGAAAGAAGTTCATTAAAAATAGATACCATTTGCATTGTTGTTTTTTAACAAGAGAAGACACAAATTATCTAGGGAGTGACAACAAAGAGGAGGGTGAACAAAATTAGAGACCAGTTCTAGGAGGACCATTAACAACGCCAGGAGGAATTGAGGCAATTTTTGGGTATTTTGTTTGAATTTCAATGCAATCTCTTACATGTTTTCAATGCAATCTCTTACATGTGTAAATTGTTAGAGATTTTTATTAAAATTAGACTTGCTCTTAATCTTCCTCTAGCTCATGAAATGCTTGGGAAGATCTACTGTTGATTACTGTCCTCTTTGTTATGTATTCATTTCCTCTCGCATACCTTTTACTTTCCTCTATGTCTAATTAAGAATCAAACATCCTTATGTTTGGGTCAATCTAGGTTAAATCAACACCTTCAACATGCGACTAACCTGAACCATTTTCCTCAAATTAGTTAAATGTTAGCCTATAAAAAACTTCTAGTTTTTCTGTCACTGTTTGGCTAGTAACTATTCAGCTAGTATCATCCTTATGTCCGCCTTGAGCGCATGCTCTAGTGCCATCTATTATAAATAATATTGCTAAAATACTTTTATTCTTTGGTTTTGATTTAGGTCGACCAACTCATGGACATTAGCATCATTGATAATTAGCCTAAGTTACTCCTTACATTATTGTCAGAATTTCTGCTAGTTTTAACTATGTTCTTTTTTTTCTGCTAGAAGTTCCTGGTTTAGCAAGTTAAATCTTCTTGTCATAGATTTATAAGTTCCTATTGTAGTTGTTATTTCTAACTATTTTATTGCTGTATCAGATCTATAAGTTCTAGTCCCAAATTAATTTAGCTTATCAAACTACCCCTGCCACATATGCTTTGTCATGGATATGCATATTTTACTACTGTTGGGTGATAATTTAGATAACTAAACACACTTATCTGCTTCCTGTCATTGCAATTAATTATGTTCTTCCTATCACAATTAGTATATATTTTCTATCATAGCTTTATGGTGTTCCTATCATAGCAGCCTATGTTTTTCCTATAGAAGATAGTTCCTGTTGTAGTTATTTATGTCTTGCAAATTAACTTTTCTTGTCTTAGATTATTGTTTTCTCTGTAGCAATCACCCCTAAATTCCTGTATTAGATATATTACTACAATTCTATAGTAGATTGTTATTCCCATTGCAGAACAGTATTTCTGGGTTCCTATCACAAAACAGTATTTATGGATTCCTGTCGAAGAACAGTATTTATGGGTTCTTGTCAAAGAATGGTATTTCTGGGTTCCTATTGAAGAACAGTATTTCTAGGTTCCTATCACAAAATAGTATTTCTGTGTTCCTGTCAGTTATTTTATGTCTTCATGTAGCAAATTTATCCTTACTCCTGTAACTACATATCAAACTCCCTATAGTGGTTAATTTTATACCTGAAGTAGTAGTTTTAATATTTTTTATAGTAATATATCTTTTGTGATGCTCACAACATGCCCCATTTTACTCCTTAGCAAAATGAGGACCCCTGCTGTAGCTGGCTTTTGGTTGCTTTTGTGTGTGAGTTTTTGCTTGGTGGTAAAGAGAAAAAGGTAGGTTTAATACAAACCTTGGTGGAAATAGAGAAAAAATAACATTGAGTACTAGGTCAAAGTGCAAATGAATTCCTTGTTGAAAATAAATAGGGGTTGCTTTTTTAATCACTTTAAAATTCGTTGTATTTTGCAAGTTATTGATGTTTTTGGTAAATGTGCAATTAGAGGGTTTGTGCCTTGTATATACAAAGTTCTTTGTATATGCAGGGTCATCTCATATGCAAATGTGATTGTATATCGGGTCTTGGTGTTAGTCACAAAAGGAAGGGTAATCAGGTTTTATATAATCTTATACTTGTATACATTCTGTGATAATGTTTTATCTTCAATATACAAGTCAGACCCGAAAAAGTTAAGGTTGAGATGAATAAATGATTGAATTCCACTATTATTTTATGGTTTGTATATTTGGCAAATGGAAGACATACAACCAAATATACAAGGGATTATACATAGCGCGGAATTGAGGAAGTATTAAATTTGGTATATTCGGTGTTTGTTTGGGGCTTGTATATTTGGCGGCTGTGAAATATACAATCAAAGATACAAGGAATCATATACAGTGCGGAACTGAAAAGTTATCAAAAATAATAAAGTCCTCGTATATTTGGTGTTGTATCTCCGAATGTACAACTCTGATATACATTGCACTTTATACAAGCCGAAACTGAAGATATTATGGAATAGTGTTAAATTGTTGTATGTTTGGCACTTGTATATTTGGCAAGCACGAAATATACAATCAAGAGGTACATTGAGTTTTATACAATGCAGAATCGAAAGGAAATTAAAATACAGTATAAATGATGCATTTGGATTTGATGTATATTGCGATGCACATTTCAGTCTATACAATGGCTGGAATTGAAATCATTATGAAATGTGACTAACTTGTTGTATGTTTTGTCTTTGTATGTTTCGGAGTATACAAAGAAAAATATACATGGTTTTATACATTGTGGAGCCAAGGGTATATACAATGCAGTCTATAGTGGTTTAAGGTCCGAAAGCTCAATAAAGAGTAAAGGCATCACGGAAGTGGCAAAGTTAAAGGGTAAAGTGGACCCCACTATATGAACATTTCGGCTTGTATAATAAACATGTATATTTATGATGTACATTCAGAGATACAAAGCGGAAATACAAGCCGGACACCAGAAAAGAGTTAAAAACAGAGAAGTCCTTGTATATTTGGTGTTTGTATATTTATAATATACAATCTTGATATACAAAGGATCAACGAGCATTGCGAAGAAACAAAAGGTAAGGAATGTTTGTATAATGTGTTTGTATATGTGGTTATACAATGAAATATACAAGCGAAATATACAAGCAGGAAGTACAAGGGGGTGTATGGAAAGGGTAAAGGGAAAAGGGGGCTTTAGTTCAATTGTATGCATAAGGTGTTATATGTCCGAAGATACAATGAAAAGACACAAGGAAAACATACAACGAAATATACAAAAGAAAATGCATGTTCAATTAAGCTAATGGTCAAAAGTTCAAAACTCTCAAGCATGGAAAAGGAAAGCCGAAGGTCACAGTGCATTAATGGTTGTAATTAATGCGAATTTAACACTCAAGAAAATGGAATTTAACATGGGTTAGGGTGGAATTATTGTTATTTAGCTTTCAAGGTATATTGTTAAACATTAAATTTTGCAGAAAAGGCGCTGTCACAGTAAAATTGAACGAAATTTACTGAATCAGCAAAGTTACAGTTGTTGGGTGAAAGCGAAAGGTAAAGTAAGCCAACATCAAAGGTTAAACGGTCATATAAATAGGTATTTATCTTGGAACCCCATTTAAATTTCGAACAGTAAAGCACAATTGTTAATTCCAATAATTTCACTTTCAAAATGCATGCATTTGTTAAAGTTACTGTTTTAACTGTTAATTAGCTAAATAGAGCTTAACAAATTCAAGGAGGTTACAAGTTAGGGTAAATGGTAGAAAATAGGCATTCACAGTAAAACCCTAGATATGAAGTGAAAACAAAAATTGAGACATGTATACTTCTACAGGATGGCCCCTAAACCAAAGAAAGATACAGGGGAAGATACAAAAAGGGAAAGAAAACCATGGAAAGAGGTGGAAAAAGAAGAATTACCTATACACAAAGGGTGTCCGACCCTGGTCAGTACGAATGGAGTGGGGACAGATACTAACATAGGAAACTATGATGCAGAAGATGTGCTAAAAAGGATTATTGCTACAGATGCTACTCCCGATATGAAATGCATTGGGGATAGTGGGTTATATTGAGCTGCAGGTTTCCCATTGGCAATGGAGGCTAGGGATTTGTGCTTGGACTATGTAATAATGTATAACCCAAGTACCAGGATGGTCATGCTCTACGATAAAATAATTGTTGATTTGACTCCTGAGGGGATTGCTAGCACTTTTGGGTTGGAGATCTCTGACAAGATGACGGACATTGATATAGATCAGTATAATGAGAGTTTCTACACAAATGAGGGTGACTATAAGGGTAAAATATTTTGCCACTGGTACAGTCCAGAGAACAAACCAAAGGCAGTGGCCAGAATCCCTAAAAATCTAATGAGAATACATTTCAGGGAGGAGATATATTTGATGATCACCATGCTGAGCAGACTGGTTGGGCTGAGGGATGCCACTAAATGTGAACCCTAGATGTTCATTGTCATAGAATACTTGAGAGCAGGTGAAAAGGAACAAGGGCAAATTCATTGGGCCAAGGCCATTAGTACGACTATTTGGAGGCAGGCCATGCTGAGGCAGCAAAAGGGCTTGTCATTTTATTTGTCTTCCTATGTGTTGTATTCCTGTGCTGCAGCAATTAGGCCTTTTATTCATGGGATAGAAAGGATTGGTGTTTTGGGAAATGGCCCTAATCAGAGGCTAGTGTATGATCATTACCCTATCTTGCAGGAGGACAATGCCTTAAATAATTTTGCTTTGGTCAATGATGTTTTTTATACTTACTTGGTAAGAATATTAAGGGAAGAACCTGATAAAAGATTGTCCAAGGATGCTAAGAGCGCAATTGGATTGCACAGTTCATGGTTTATACAGTTTGAACACTTTACTTATATAAGAACTGAGGGTTTTGAGGGGAAGCCATTCATGCTTCCCAGGTATCCTTCTGACAAGCTAATTGTGTTGGAGTTTTCGAGGCAGAATTTGAATGCTTTCAGGATGTACAAGAGGAAATTTAACAACAGGGGAAATGTGAAACTGCCATGGGCAATTGGCAAATATTCTTGTTTTAGTGAGGAGGTGGCAAGTTATTCAGAGCAAGAATTGAGGTATTATGGCTTCAAGGAGTTTGATTTAGCAAGAAGATTTGACCCCTTCCACAGAATTTAGAATTTTGTAGACAAGAAATACAAACAGCAAGTACATATTAAAGATTTTTGGGCTGACTACCAGAATAAAAAGGAGGTAAGGAAAAGGGCTCACAAAAGGTTGACTGTGGAGCAAATGAGGTCTATTGGCGATATATATGTCTCTCCAGAGGTTAGGGAGGATGATCAATTGTTACACCAGAGTTATGCACAAGCTAGGTTGGCTCCCATTACAGAGCCTGATTGGTCGCAAACTTGGAACACATCATTGGATGTTTTGACAAAGCTGGTGATATTATTTTCAAAGACATGGCTTAAGGATAGGATAGAAGAGCTTAAAGCTGAAGGAAAAGAAGTTACATTCCCAAAGAGGGGAAGGAAGAGGAAGGCAAAGCCCAGTGAGGACCTGCAATGTTTCTATGAGAAGAAGAGAAAATTTGTAGAGGCAAGAATTATGGAAAATAATAAGAATGCTACACTGATGGATCCATATACTTTAGGCATAACAGTAGCAGTGGCATCTCAAACTTTTGTTGATGCAAAGTCCATGAGCATGAGATTAGTGAAGAAGAAGCACAAGCTGCAAAGGAGGCAATAGGACCATCAGTCATGAAGGCAATCCCAATAAGTTTATCTAAGGGCGAGTCCTTGAAACCAAAAGATGCAATTGGAGCCCAAGAAGTGGGGGAGAAAATGAGAAGTATGTCCAGTACTTCTGCTCCAATGGAACTAGGACAAACGTTCATAAAGGTGAAGACAGAGCTAGCTGGAGAGGCTACAGGAGTCAGAAGTTAGTAAGGCCAAACCTATTGCTGTAGAGACTGTGCAAATTGAGAGTAGTGACAGTGAAGGAAGGATAATGTACAGGGGAAAAGTGATTGACCTAGAGGAAGAGTCAAGTGATTTCCTCAGTGAAGAAGAGGAATCAAACCCGCAAGCTGAAATAGAAACAGAACAAAATATAGAAATTGAAGAAGAAGAGGTGCAGGTAGAAACGGGATCTGTTGATCCATTTGGTACTTTAGTACCACCAGAAATCATTAGAGATGTGCAAAGGGAAGCACATAAGATCAAAGAAGCTGAAAAGGAGAAATCATCTGAAGGGGTAAACACAGAAGGATAGGCAGCACGAGGGGACACCTCAAAGGTGGATGCATTAGATATGCTAAATATATATGGGGAGTAGGATGAAGAAGAGGAAAATACAGAAAAATTGCAAGCCCAAGGAGAGGAAGTAAAAGAAGATGAGGTGAAGGTCAGTTTACCAATACATCCAGAGCTGCCACAGATAGGAAATACAGAGGCATAGGAAAAAATGGATGGGAATAAACCTGAGGAGTCAGCGGCAGAAAAGGCACCTGATGAAGATGATCCAAAAGAGGAGTCAGCAGCAGAAGAGGCTCCTGATGAAGAAGATCAAGAAGGGGGAGATACTGAGATAGAGGAGGAGGAAAATGAAGTCGAGTCAAAAGAACAAGAACCTCCATTACAACAAGAGCCTCCATTACAACAAGAGCCTCCATTACAACAAGATCAACAACAATAAGATCAACAACAACAACAAGATCAACAACAACAAGAAGATCAACAACAACAAGATCAACAATAACAAGATCAGCAACAACAACAACAAGAGCAGCAACACGAGGAAAGTGGAATAGATAAACCTCATGAAGAGGTGATTGATGCAGAAAAAGCTACAGAGGGCACAAAGGAGGTGCCTACCTGGCTAGAAGGAGAGATAAGGAAGGAGAAGAAGGAAATACAGCTGGCTCCTATTGACATCAAGAGCCTATTAGGTGAGAAGACTACTCCAAGAAGAGAAAAGAGAAAGGCGAGGACGATGTCTGCAGTACAGAGAGATCCATATGGATCCAGAACTTTAAACCTAGCTATACCACAAAAGGAGAAAGAAAAAGGTGAAATTACCTTGGAGGAATACAAGATACTAAATCTTGACCTCGGGCATTCCACAAGAGAGTAGCACATTTCTGAGTGGAAAGATATGAACCAAGTGATAGTAGAAATGCTGAGGAAAGACAAAAGTAAACAGGAGGTATTGAAAGGACACATTATCCAACTCCAACAATTTATTAAGGGGATATTTGACCCCAGTGCCACAATGCCTGACTTACCTGCTGACGTGGCAATAGTGTCTAAAGAGGAAGTGAAAGACATGGAAAACAAAAGGTTCAAGGCTAATATTTTTGATGAATGGTTTCATGATTTTATGCGAGTAGGCGAACAAACAATAAGGCAAGCTATGAAGAGCTGGAAAATGGCCATAGAAGAAAGGGACAAAAGTATGGGATTAATAAATAATTGTCAAAAAAGAGTAGAGGAATGCAGATCTGAAATTGAACAATTAACAGAAATTGACAGAAGGGCAGAGGAGTTGATAAACGAAGGGGCACTCAGTGTCACATTAGCAAATCAAGTGCCAAAGATAATTTTTGAGCTCAAATTTGAAGAGGATAACCTCAAAAGAAATGCAGTAGTCATGCAGGAACTGGTAAAAAGAGCAGGAGAGATGATCAAAATACATAAGAAAATCATGGAAAGACTCCTATAGCATGAATGTGCAGAGATGCCACACTATGACCTAAGCAGAGCATTAATAGAGTTCAGGGCCATATTCACACCCTGTAAAGAAAATTTTGATGCAGTCCTTAGCAAACAAATGATGGATACACTGATGAAGGAAAGAGCCAAAATGAAGAAGTACCAAAAAAGAACAGAGGGCTCAGAAGACAAAGAGAAAGAATTGAAAGAAAAGATGATGATGCAAGAATATATTTTTGCAAAAAGTCCAGGAGGGGACTGGACCTTTGTGAAGGGTGTGCTTGATAATTTCAAGAAATACTTGAAAAAGTGAGATGCTAAGGAGTAAAGAATTTTTGAGAAGAAATTAAATGAAGAGCTCTGGTGGGAAAAGGTCACATAAAATGGGAATCTTATGTAAAGATTCCAAGCGCATCCTTTGAGAGAAAAGATGACAAGTAGTGGACTGGCACATGGTTATGAAATGAAGGCACACCATTGGTCAATAATAAAAGGACCTTAACCATGGAATGATGGTTGTAACTGTGGAATAGAAGTTGTAACCATAGCATGGAGGGAATTCAAATTCTATATAAGGAGCGTGCTACTTGTATATTAGTTTACACAGGGATTTATCAGAAATAGCATAGAAATTGTAATTCTTTCTGAGAATTTTGAGTAGAATATTTTAGTTTAGAGGAGGTCGCCTGTTGTCTACATTGAGGAATGTGTGGAAACATCCATCTTTCTTACTGTATCTGTAAAGCATTGTGAGTTTTTTTGTGAATTTTGATTAATAAAGCTAAGAGTCATACATACATTGTAAACCTTATATGGCTATGTGTTTTGAACATAAGTGAATCTGGGAGTCTGTGTCTACTTTCTGAGTGTCTTCTAGCTCTTCGTTATGTTTGAAATAGTTCCTCTTAAAGCTCGCAATCTTGAATGCTTGTTTGTGAAAATATTCAGAACATTTGCATTTAATGATTTGATCTGTTGAGTTAATTGAATTCACTATATTTCTTACTATGTGCATAACAGAACATTTAGATCCTGTAGTGAATGATGGTAGATTTAAATTTCTCTAACTTTTCCCAACAATTCTGAAATACTTAGCTCAAATGTTGAAATACAAAGGAGATTATTTGACATTTGAAAGAGTTTAAGACCAATAAGTTAATATTTGATAATCTTCATAATTAGTTAAAGGCAAAGCACGTTTGAATATAAATCTTGTAAAGCTTTGAAGTACAGTAACAATTTTATGCAAATGAATGATTGGAAAGTTGATATTTGTATTAGTTTGCATAATAGGAGTCCAGTAAGTCACAAACTCACTTTAAATCACGTAAGGCCCCTTGTACATTACAGCTTCATAATAACCTATTGAATGGTCCAACAGGTCAAGACCTGACCAATAAGGAAACTTGGGATTGAGTAATCTTAATTGATTTCTCCATATATTTCAAGATAGTTAGGTTCATTTATGAATTTTAACTTTTGTTATGACTATGTAAAAACAATCATCAACAATATCTTTATTCCTTGTCATAGATTTATTTTCCTTTCCTTTAGCAAACTGAACTCTATTCCTATCGCAAACTTGCCTATATTCCTATGGTAGACAACAAGGTTCTTTTGATAGATGTATGATATAATTAAATAATTCTCTACTTTTACCTCACTGTAAATGATGTTTTATTGGCAATCTTGATATTGTTAAGCAAGTAGTTATTTTAAATCCCTGTTACATCCTTAACTGAGTGGAATTATAAGCCTACTTGCAGTTAGGCAAATCTAGAGTTATTTATTTTGAGAAATTATGAATGAATTATGGGATAAAAATTATAACTAGTTTTATAGCGTTCTATGTATCTCGTGAATGATTAATACAGCTCTTTGATAGAAATATTGCTAGAAATGTATTCTCATTGATTGAGCAAAGAAATGTAGTAGTAACTGTATCTAGGCAAAGTATGTGTTATAGGATCTAGACTCAAGATTCTTTTGAGGTAATTAAGAATGGAATGAGTTATCTTCAATTTATGTCTTATTTATGTATCTTGAATAAACATATGCATAAGCTTTTTCATTAGAATTGTTTGCTTGAAAGTGAATTCATTTTGATTTTGCAAAAGAAAAGAATTAGTTTGCATTGAAAGAAAGTAGTATATCTTTGTGTGTGTTTGGGGTTGCTTTCTGGGTTAGGATGCCAAATGTGGAATATCAAAGATGGTTTTTCCTCTTTTCAGGAATTGAACCTTAAACTATTTTATATGCTTGTCCAAGCTGAGATTCATTGAAATAGATGAAAATTTCTCTAGCCAAACTTTATTTATATATATCTCTACCACATCTTGTTGTGAGACAGTGTGCATATCATTATTTAGGTTTGCACATTAGACTTCAGGTTGCATCAGGTGTTCCCTCTTGCCAGTTGTTTCCAGGATGCTAGACGTTTCATGTAGGGATGGGTTTCCTTCGTGTCATGAAGGGATCCAGGGAAGTGTAATTTCTTCATCGTTGGGAGGAAAAGTACCCGAGCCATGTTCCCATCTCTCAGCTAGCAAGACGACCATGTGGGTTCATGGTAGCTGGAGAGTTTGATTGATTTATTATTTCTTATATTGTACATGATTATTGTATCTTGTATTTATCATTGGATGATTTATGGAATGAAATCCAATGGACATTATATATTCTTTATAGTGCTAACATAGGTGGATTAAGCACGCGATTTGTAAGATTTAATGATATTATTGACTAATATTTATGGGATCCATCTTTTTACTTTAGTTGATGTAAATAAGTGAATTATTTACTTTAGTAAGATTTGTTATGGAATGCGTACTTTACAATGATGATGATTGATTGATTGAGGTTGACAACAAGATTATAAATAAGACCAATGATGTGATTGGATAATTTGACTAGATTGCTTGACTAGATTAGTATGGACTTAAGGATGACTTGCATTTGGATTTATTACTTGGATTTTGTTTTGGATATTTGAGTTTTTTTGTCTTTTTGGAATTTTTTGATTTTTTTTTTTTAATTTTTGAAATTGTTATGATTTTTTTGGATTTTTGGAATGTTTTGATTTTTTTTAATTTTTGGAATGTTTTGGTATGGGGGTGGGGGATGGTTTTATTATGGGATGGAGTACAAAGGCAAGGATGCTATGGAAAATGGTTAAGGCCATGGGTGTATGATAGAATATGTGATATCAATATATGAGGATGATCATGGACCAAGTAAGTGGATGAGGCCCAAAGAGGAGGAACGTAGCCATATTGTGGAAAACTAGGAATTTACAAGGAAACCTATGTCCAAAGAAAAATGCAATCTATTACCCCCAAACTTATAAGTAGGGTGATAGCATGAAATAGGTGGGATGTAAATGATAGCATGAAAGCGGTGGTGGGATGTATATAATAGCATGAAAGGGATGGGATGTATATGATAGTTAGGGGATGGAAGAATCTGACAAATAATGAGGATGGTAGATAAGCTATAGTGGAAAAATAATATATTAGATGAAAATGGAATGATGGGGGAGAATGGGACAAATGACCTAGAGGATAATGGAAGCTGATGATTACACATCGCACTTGTGAGTAGGTTTTCACCATGGTGCTTGTCCAAGGTGCCACAAAAGTGGTTTTCACCATAGGATGAATTATTTCTCTTTACTATTTTATTTTTATTTTTTTGTATTTATTGCAATATTGCAACAAGCTAAGCATGGAAAGGTAGGATATATTAGGTAGAAGTCTAGACTTTGGAAAAAGTAGACAATAATCATGATGGTGCTCAAAATGTGGAAGTTGTGTTGCAAGGATAATGTCTCTAGGATGGGAACCAAGGATACCATCATACACCTCCTTAAGTGCAAGATTAGCCTCTTTTATGTTTAGGCAATGTAAATGAGAACCATCATAGCCTCGTCAATTTTGGATGGAGCGAAGTGTATGTGGGATGCGATTATGATAGGTGGTGGAATTTTTATGGAGTGAAAGTCATGGGGGACCAATAATCTCACTTTTAGGAAGCTTCTTTGGATTTGCTTTGATACTCAAGTAGATTTTCTTTTCTTCAAGTAAATGCTCTTTGGATGCTAGGGGTAAAATTGATTTTTCTTTGAAGTCTAATGCTTTAGGATTTTTATGATTCTTTGATTTTGTAGGAATAGGACTAAGGAGTTGAATATGCACTCTATCATTGTGACAAGTAGTGTGAGAGAGATTGGATTTTGTTGGTCCCATGAAGTGGAAGCGAGATATGGCAATGAGGGCTCAATGGTGGAGTTGGCACGGTCATAGAATAAGGATGAAATGTCAAGGTCTTTGGAAGAGGCTTTGATGGTCCCATCGACGGTACTTTCAATGACATTAGAGGGTTCATCAAGAATTGCAAAGGGAACATGAGGATCGTTAGTTTCCACACTATAAGGCATGTATCCTAGACCATAAGAAGTATCATGGAGTGGTTCAACATGGCAAGAATTATGTAACTCATGGTCTCCACAACCTTTGTCGATAATCTTAACCTTAGTAATTTTAGGATCCTTAGAGGAAAAATCGAATTGGCTTATGAACATCAGCATGTACTTGTAAGAATGAATTGGCCAAAAATTAATAGTTAGAATTCAGACACCTTGATCTTGTAATATCTAAATTAGATGGTAAGGAATAAGTAGTATTTAGAAACACCTTTGGAGTGTTTATTGAATGGTGAGGGTTGCATCTTCCTTAATCAGACACTTGGATGGACTAAATCTGAACCAAGGTTGTTGACAACAAGCAAGTGTGCAATATGATCCTATGATGATGATATAATGTTGATGTAATAATACTTTTTATCCACTTGTAATTGAATTGTAGATGTGTTCAATACATTCTTCTCTCAATCCTAGATCCTTCTTAGATGATTCGTTTAAATAAGTGATGGTCTTTAAACACACCACCATAGTGTGCGATTTGGAATAATTTGCACATTATTTTCTCATAATAGTTAGTACTAAAAGGTGACAAAAGTTTGAATTTTGAAACTTAGGGTACAAATATGTGGGCTTGACAATGATCTAGATCAATTTTGCACTCACGAACTTAAAAGATGGTAGTAAACATGAAATTTAGGGATCAAGATCAATATTTGAGGATGAGTGATCATTGGATTGGGGATCAAATACTATCATTTGTTAACTTCCATGTGAAATACACCATCTTACACATTATTCGCTACATAAAAGACAACATAATTGCCATGGGCAAAAAATATAAGAGAAAAAGGGAATGTATATGTGATTTTCAACATTACAAAAACAAATCTTTGGCTATGACTACCTATTTTCTTTTCTTACTAGCCCCACTAAATTTCACTCCTCTAACAACAAAGGTATTGTCTCAAAATGATCACTCATTCTTTTCCCCTACCACATTTATTGTTTATCTTCTATTTTGAACCCTCTTCTAGCTAAGAAAGCTTAGTAGAAATTGTAATCCTTTCATATTCACCTATAAATTTTATCGTTGTGAACATTTACCCCACCTACCACATTTGCAATGACAATTTATTTTCCTTACTATCAACCCACATATCTCATTAATTTAGTGGTAATCAAGTTGACCACACACCAATTTTTGAAGATATTCACACATTATTAATTGAAAATAAAACAAACCCATCCACAATTTATAGCCCAAAAAATAATAAATGAAAATTTTGATACTACAAATTTTATTAAATAAATGTACTAAAAGAATTGATGGTTACAAAGAAAAATTTAATATATAATAACCTATGCCCAAAAACTAAGAATACCTCAAAATATAAGTAAAGTGATAAACATGACCATTATCAAGACATTTGCCCAAAACTATTTTTAAAAATAAAACAACTATTTTTCACTTTTCAATACAAATAAAATTTAAAACTAATATTAACTTTTTAACCATTAAATCAAATAATATTTAAATAAAATGTTTGCCCAATCTCTCTTGGCCTTCCAATTTTCATTTTCTCATAGTTAAGAAATTACAGCAAAAGGTGTTTGTGGCATCTAATTTTCTTCCTCTCTATCATCAAGAAATTACATACGAAAACAATGTACTAAAATAATTGATGGTTACAAAGAAATAAATTAATATTTAATAACCTATAGCCAAACTAAGAATACCTCAAAATATAAGTAAAGAGATAAACATGGCCATTATCAAGACATTTGTCCAAAGCTATTCTTAAAAATAAGACAACTATTAACCGCTTTTTAATATAAATAAAATTTGAAACTAATATTAACCTTTCAACCATTGAATCAAATAATATTTAAATAAAATGTTTGTCCAATCTCTCTTGGCCTTCCAATTTTCATTTTCTCATAGTTAAGAAATTACAATGAAAGGTGTTAGTCCCATCTAATTTCCTCTCTTTCATAAAGAAATTATGTTTGATTTACTTTTTCATTTGCACTATATCAAATGTAAAGACTCATATAGAGGCAAGGACAATAAACCAAAATAAATGAATATGGTTAAATTCAATTTACTTTCATGATAAGAAATGTTCTACAACAATTTGATTTACTTTTTCATTTGATATACTTTTTCATTTGCACTATATCAAATATAAAGACTCATGTAGAGGCAAGGACAGTAAACCAAAATAAACAATAAGCCAAAATAAATAAATATATGGTTAAATTCAATTTACTTTCACAATAAAAAATGTTCTACAACAAATTAATTAGAAATTATAGTGATAATTTCAAATAAGTTCTCTTAATTGCATCTATAGTTGTTTACTTCAATATACAAGATTTGCTATTACAAATGTTATTTCCATGGGTAAAGTACCCTATGTCTAAGTATAGGGTAAGGAGTAAAGACCATCCTAGATTCTATGTTTTATTTTCCTATTTTGTGAAAAAAATTAAATATCATTTGGTTTAATAGTTAAAGATAAAATTTGATCAATAAAAATGGTATGATTATTTACTTATTAGGATGGATGAGGTGTAAAATATTTTGGTCAATAAAAATAGGATAATTATATACTTTTTTAATGTGAATGAAGTGTAAAATTACTATTGATTGTTTGACCATTAAACTCAATAATATATTGATTAAATTTGATTATCCTACACAACACGTCTACTCAAAATAACCACACTTCAAACTCTTCTCACCTACACGCCATTTAACAACTATTTCACCTTGTCGGTAATCTATAACAGGGCTTCTCTTGTTGATTTATTTCTTCATTTACTTCTGAATTGAAATTTTAATAGGGGAAATGAATTTCACGCCTATTATATGTCATCGGTAAATCGCCATCTAAGCTTTACTATTGATTATTGACACAGACTGGAAATTGACTGTCCGTACCCTATTTTGAGTGTTTTAGACATGTTATGTAAAATTAGTTTGTTGTTCTTGAAATTGATGTCTTCTGTTTAATATCTGTTTTAGACTTCTTTTATTAAGAAGTTTTATAATAACTTTTGATATTTTTGCAAGGACGATATCTAAGTAAAATATATCAATTAAATATTCCCTCCCAAAAAGGACAGGTCACGATTTTATTGCCCTGCAAATTGACTTTGCCTGAACGGTCATTTACTTTTTAAGAAATCATGAGATTATCATTAAAGCGTTGGTTATTGGATTGTATTTCATGGTGTATCTATTCAATTCACTTTTCATATGATATTATTGTATTACTTGGTTAGGTTTAGGACGGCATTTTTATAGTGATAAGTTGTAATAGACAGAGGGTAAACGATGGTGGTTTATATAAGACATTATTTTCCTTTGACGTAATTTGTTTGTGATTTTTTTATATATTTTTTAAAAATTATGTTTTTTTTTTTCTAAAATAAGAAATTGTTCATGATTAATTAATTATTGATTTATTCTAATTTCTTTTGTTTTATAAGTGAAAAAAGATTTTTTATGTAATGGGTGTTAAGTAGATCTATTATTCATGTTTATGAAAGATGGGTGAGCATGAATTATTACACATGAAATGTGGGTCAATGAGTTTGACATAAAAATTAGGTAGTTTAATCTTAATAAATTAGCATAAAGAGAAATTTTATGTTCACATAGCAATGAATTCTGATTATGCATTGTAAATAATTAATGGAATGTGTAAAAATATATTGGAAAAAACTAATAAGACACCAACACTTGTGTATATGTATATGTGTAACTACATCTATCTAAGTGTATAATATAAAAGATAATGTGGTTGCAATGGAGGATCACTTGTACAAACTATAAGAGTATTTAAAAATAAGAAACATAGTTTTTCAATAAATTATATGTGCACATTTTACAAAATCCATCCTTTTTCAAGAGGCATGGTTTAGCCTAATGCTCGTGCTCCCATATCTAGTATGGATGATCTCCATTAAAAAAAGGCACAATAATCAAATAGATTCAAGTTAGACATCCATATGACCACTTAATGACCCTAAGATATGGTGCAGGAGCTCCCAATTCTAGTCATTTTTTTTGCTATGTCATGTTTTGTTGTCATGTTATATTGTTCTCCCTAAGGCTTTGAAAGCCATTTTCATGAGTTGTCATAAGGACTTGGTCCATTTGGTCGATTTGTCCTTGCTATGATCAATTTGAATGTAAATTCACTTAAGAAACTTGTGGTTTCTTGTGAGAAAAGTAATAACCAACGGTTAACTACCCTTGGACAATAGTTGTACGGTTGGAGGAGGAGGAAAAACATTCCTCAAGCCTTCTATAGGCAGAAAACTGTAATGACATGCCAAGAATAATGAAGTTTGGAACTTTTTGGAGTGCAAAACTGTAATTTTCTGCGTTTTCCTAAAAACAGTCATTCTGTACGGCTCTGTACAGATAGGGAAGGATCTGAAACTGCTGAAATGTATTAGTACTTCGAGATACCTTTCATTTGAATGTAGTTTGGCTTCTTGAAACCTCATGTGCTGTGAGAATCAAATCATTTTGTATAAATTGGTCTGGAAACCCTCAAAACTAGGGTTTTGTGACAAAATGTGTAATTTCTCCTCTGTCCTCTGAAAGACATCAACTATTTTCAGTAGGATGGAGAGAGAGAGAGGGTGTATTTCATGTTTTTTTTGGTTGTAGGGTCTGCACTCCTCACTCTAAGGCACTTGGCATGAATCTAACTAGTCTGCATGGTGACTAGTTAGTATGCAAAATATGGAAATTAGTGTGTTTTCAATGGACAATCAATGGAACGACCAAATGGAGGTAGTGATTGGTGTTTGTGGATGAAGGCAGACCTATGCAAGTGTTTGACTGGTCCTGAGCAAGAGATCTTAATACACTTCCTTTGTAAAGACCTCTAATTAGGCCTACTCCCTAAAGAGAAGAGTCCACTGTCATTGGACGCCTGAAACAGAGTACGGCCCTGCAACTTGGTAGATGGTTATTGTATACGCCTAAAAATGACACAAATCATCCTAAATAAATATTCTAAATATTTATTCCATTCTTCTATTAATTAAATAAATATTCTAGATTTATTTAATCGATTCACTATTCCATAATTAAATAAAATCTATTTATTTAATTAAAATTCTTCTAAATGTCCTATGCAATTAAATAATCATAAATTATTTAATTAATCCAAATTCCTCTATCCTAAGTTCTAAATTTCAAAATTCCACATCACCTTTTACACATCACCTTTACACCTCACCTTGTCCACCTCATCACGTTGCACATGTAATTAAATATATTTAATATTTAATTATCTTATTTTCCCTCACCCACATGGCCTATTTCTTCTCCAATCAGAGGTCAGTTAACCAATCAATCAAATCTGTTAATTAACCTGTCAGTTGAGTCAAATCCTCAATCAACCCAGTTAGTTCCACAATCCACTCTTCTAACTGATCAATCAATTCTGTTAACAGACCAGTCAATGGAGTTAACTCTCCAATCAGTTTTGTCACATCCCACCTTTCATGATGGAGCTGGGACACTTGTCACATTTCCACTGGTTGCACATTCCTCAACCATCCTCAACCGTTGATCTTCATATTTTCTCTCAATCGTTGATTCCTATTCCTCCGAGTCTATAAATGAAGCTTCATCCCTTCATTCTAATCATCCAGGCTTTTGACATCGTTACTCTGCAGAAATATCACCAGCGCGCCTTTGGCACCCATTTGTCATCTACAAGCTTGAGATCACCATTGTTGCATTGGAGCTCACCTTCATTGCACATCACACCATAGCCGTTCACCATCAACTTCCTCAAACAGCTTTAAAAGATTGCACTCTCTGAGGGCTCATCTCATCTGCGAAAGGACGATTCGTGATAGGCGAACAACAGAAGTTTTGAAACGGAAGAGGTTTGCTGTGTTTGTTCATTGCTGTGTTCATTTGAATCTTCTTTGTTTCTCTATTCTGTTGATGTTTGGGTCATCTGTTATTCATTTGATTGATGCACTAATTTACCCTCACATTTTTTGCGCCCACCGTGGGGCCGTTGCCCCTTTATTTCACCGTTCTTGAGCTTTTTTGAAGGCAGGTTCCGTACAGGCCCCACAGAGTCACGCACAGATTCTTTCAGCGCATCTGTTCATTTTTATGGCGCTTTTGAAGACTGTTACGGCGCTTTTGAAAATCCTACGCATCTGTGTATTCTTGCGGCGCTTTTGAAGACTGTTATGGCGCTTTTGTTAAAACTGCGCATTTGTTGACTGTTACTGCGCTTCCATAGAATGTTGCTGCGCATACGTTAGAACGGCGCATTTGTTGACTGTTACGGCGCTTCTGACGACTGTTGCTGCACATACGTTAAAACTGCGCATATGTTCATTTTAACGGTGCATCTGTTCATTTTTATGACGCATTCGTTAATACTGCGCTTCTGTTGATCACTTCTGCGCATCTGATCACTAAAGCTGCGCATTTGTAACTGGCTCAGGTTTTAGTACTTTTCTAGAGTATTTTGCTAACGCTAACCCATTTGTAGGTGTTTGCTGGAGCGGTTTTGCAGGATAGGCTCGAGTTTAGCTGCATGTAGTTGCATCTAACTAGCTCACATTTCATTTTCAGAGAAAGAGTAAAATGGTTGTTCATTACAAATCTTCATCTAGTCTTAATTAGGGAGGAAATAACTGGTTTATTTCATGCTTGCATTGCAAACAAACTTCCAAGTTATTGCTATCTAAGATTTAAAATTGAACTCATCACTGATCTTGCAGTTAAAATGAATCATTGCTATATCATGAGACCTGAATTTCAAAGTTAACAATCTCGTGCAACGTGGACTTAAAATTGAACTCATCACTAATTTTGCAGTTAAAAATGAACCATTGCTATATCGTGAGACCTGAATTTCAAAGTTAACAAATCTCGTGCAACGTGGATTTAAAATTGAACTCACAACTGCTTTCTGGGATTTAAAATCGAACCACTGCAATATTGTTGAAATCACTTCAAAGTTTTGTTTGAGTAACCTAGCCCATCTAGTTTTTGTCTTTTTAACTAGGGTGGATTAATCAGTGTATTCTGTGCCTACGAATGACAATAGGCTTATGCTCTCCCCTCTTCTGGGTGATCAGAGTGCCAGACTTGTCATTCTACTTGTTTAACCTTTAGGAGGGGCCTGCCCTTGGATGCACGCTTGTCCAAGCAGGAACGACCCTGAGTGGTAACAGGCTAACGCCAAGCCCTACCGAGCCACTTAAAATAAATTGTGCTTGAGGTGAAAACCTCCTGCAACGAGTGCTGTTATGTTACACCGACGGCCAACCTCCCCCAAAACCCTCTCAGGCGCAACCCTGTGAGGCTGGGAGACTCCATAACGGAGAGTAGCGCCACCGCACGTGTAACCACTTGAACGGTTGCCCGAATTAACTACCTCTTGTTTTAGTGGCCCAAATCCCTTATAATCCATTTCTCGCCTAGGATTTTGTACTTGCTTTTGTCCAAAATAGAGTCGAAAAACTACAAAAACAATGGAAAACTACAAAATACTCTTTGTGCTTGCTGTGTTTTCTTGCTAAATCAATTCATAATATCATATCAGGAAGACCTTTTCCAGCCAACGAATACCAAAAACAGAGCAAAATCCCAAAAATTTGCAAAAAAAAAAAATACTAGAACTGTGCATATACCCTTTTCTGCTACGCATATACAGCGACTTGTTGCGCTTTTGTCTGACTTACGGCACTTTTACACCTTTCTGCTGCACATATACACTGTTCTGCTGCGCTTTTGCAGCGACTTGCTGCGCATATACGTCGACCCGCTGCGCATATACTTTTCTGCTGCGCATTTGCACACTGTTGCTGCGCATACATACTTCACCAGAGCGGCGCATATACAGTGACTTACGGCGCATTTGCCCATTATTGCTGCACATTTGTTTCTGCGCATGTGTGACAATGAGCATTTGCCCTATTTTTGAGAAATTTTTGTCAGCTGTTCAGAGTACCCATTTCAGCCTAGTTTCATTTTCTGAGGTCAGAATCAACCTTGCAGTCAATCTTCATCCGTTTCACCCATTTCTCTCTCTTTCGACGGTCGGCCCAATCACCTTCTGTCCTAGTCACTCTTGCCCCAACGTCATTCTGTCCCATACCGAGTCGACATAGGTCCTTCTTCGTTTCATTCGTGAATTCACGTAAGCCTAGTAGGTCACAGTACCTTTTGCTAGTAGTCTTGTTGAACGACTAAGCCCTACACAGTGAGACTGGTATCGACTACCCTTGCTAGTGGCTAAAGTCTTGTGTCAACCGTCTTACCTGAAGTCATTGAACGAGAGAACCCTTTGTCCAAGTCTTGTCCTAGATATCCCATTCATTACAGTCTTAGTCGACACCTTGCCAAAATTTCTAATCCTAGTCCATTTCGTCCCACCCCACCTTGCATGGTTCTTACTCGATCCCAGTACAACAAGCTAACTGAAATGGCTGACTCTTCCGATCACGTCGCCCCACCACGCGATGATGATGAAGAAATTTCTCGTGAGGAATTAGTGGCACACATGCAAGATAGCAAATTCCAACGCCTAGTGGAGAAAGTGCTCCTTGAGGACCCCACCAAGTATTTCCATCATCTTGCTAGTCTCGGAATCAAACTCCCCGCAGATTTTGACATTAGCTCCATCATGGAAAATGCAGACAATGAACGTGAGAGGGAGACAAATGACACAGTCCCAAATGCACATGAGAGAGGCACAAATGACACGGTCCCCCAGGCCAATGAGAGAGGAAAACAACACATAGATCAAAATGCTCCTATGGCGGATGTGAGACAACAAATTGAGAGTCTAAAGCTAGAAATCTCCAACCTTAAGATCGGCACCAGTTCCAAGAACTACTCCTTGGAAGATATAGCACCATACCCCTTTGACAGAAGTGTGGTCATGAAACCTTTCCCCTTTCAGTTCGGAATCCCGAAATTTGACAAATACAAAGGGAAGGGGGACCCTAGAGATCATATCAGGGAATTCACTGCAGCATGTTTAGAAGTAGCTCACAACGAGACCTACTTAATGAGACTGTTCCCAAGATCTCTAGGAGGTCAAGCTATGGAGTGGTTCTCGCGTCTTCCACCAGGAATCAAAACTTTTGATGAACTTGTCAATAAATTCATAACGCACTTCTCTTACAACATAGAACACGAGGTATCTATGCTAGACCTATGCAACACCAAACAAAAGGGTGGCGAGTCTTTCGCCACCTTCTTACAACGATGGAGACAGCTAGCTAGTAAGTGTTCTTACGACATGCCTGAGAAACAACTATTAGAAATGTTTGTCCACAATTTGAATCTCGATCTTAGCTATCAGATTCAGATACAATGCCCTACCTCATTCACCAAAGTCATTGAAATGGGGCTCTTCATTGAGAAAGCTATGATCGCTAAAGGAACTCTCAAGATCTACAAGGACACACCTCCTTCCAATTACACAACTGACAAGTCAAAGTTTTGGACCAAGAACAAGAATGTGGTCAACGATGGAGTAGTGGATGCCAAGGCGGCAGCCCCTAAACAACAACCCATATTCACTCTTAAGGAAGAAGCAAATAACAGTGCACTCAACAAACCACCCCCTCGGGAATCTAGACCTTGGTTCAATTCAAACCCAAGGAGAAAATTCACGCCGTTAGGAGAATCTCAAGAGTCTGCTCTCAGGAAGTTGTTGGCTAACAATGAAATTTCTCTACCGCCAACAAGTGACTATGAGCCTATAGTCAAACCTCCCTATTGGAAGGACACAGACTATTGCGAGTATCATCGAGGGAGGGGGCACACAACCAATAATTGCATCCGTCTTAAGAACGTCATACAGGATATACTGGACCAGAATTAGGGAGGCACACAACAGCATACCTCCAATGAATCTCATGTGGCCTACCAAGATCCTCTCCTAAACCACAACCGGCCGTATAACAACAATCACAACAACGGCCACAACAACAATGGTTACAACCACAACAATGGTCACAATGGCAACAACTCCAATGGCCATAACAATACTGACAACAATCGCAACAGGCCAAACCAGAACAGTGGGTCGAGTAATGCTAACTATGCAAGCGTTCCCTTTGAGTACACCATTAACTGCATTTCTGAGCATGTTCCGCAAGTCAACGTCATATCCCCCAACCAACAACCAGGACCTAACGGAACTGGTTGTAGTATAATTACCCGCAGTGGTAGAGTCACGATCAACACCACTCCTCCAAGGTCGTCGCCATCTCCATCTAACTCCCGCCCATATAATGTCATCGACCAATTGCAAAAGACTCCCGCTCACATTTCTATATTGGAGCTCTTGCGTCTATCTCCTTCTCATAAGGAGATTCTTGAGAAAGCCTTAGTGGAAACTACTGTCCCCACTAACCTAGCCCAAGAAAAGTTTCAAACCATGGTGGGTAATCTGACATCCTCCACTTCCATATCATTCACGGAACAAGATGACCTTTCCATGTCTCAACCCCACAACACTCCTCTACACATTGTCGCATTCGTACACAGGCACCGCATCAAGAGGGTTCTCATTGATGGGGGGGCCAGTTTGAATATTTGCACTTTGAAGCTAGTCCTTGCATTGGGGTTCTCTGAACAGGTAGTAGATCCAAGACGGAAAATTACTATCAAAGCCTATGACGAGGAGGAACGAACCACCAAGGGCATGGTTGTCCTACCCATTCAAGTGGGACCGGTAATTAAAGATGTGGTGTGCCAAGTCCTTGATCGGGAGCTTGCTTACAATATTCTACTAGGGAGACCATGGATCCACGCCATGAAAGCTGTCCCCTCCACCTACCATCAATGCATAAAATTCCCACACGATGGCAAGCAGGTCACCATACACGGCGACCCCGACCCCTACCAGCATTGCAACTCATTCCAAGCAAAACCGGAATGTGTCATTCCCAACAATCGAGCCCATATCTCCCCTACTCCGCCACAAGACCATACTGCCGAAGCTTCCTCTTCACGGACCAAACCAATGAAAATCACCATAAAAGAAAATGGCGTGGGGGAATACCAGATTGAGCACAGCCTCAACCTTGTAAAAATGCCCTTGTCTCCTCGCTCCTTTGGCCAGCCCAAGCATCAACCCAGGCATTTTCCAAAGCCCTCTGCTCCCCCTACAACTTCCGCAAACCCCTTTGTAAAATGGGGGACCTTATCCGATGAATCAGAGGAGCGAGATCTTTTGCAATGGCTTTATGCAGAAGAAGAAAGCACATCCCAAGAGCCACCTAGACTCCCTACAGAACTCTATGGACGGGGTGAAACCATCTTGCATAGGATGGGATATGAAGGACAAGGCCCTATCAGCCTCAGAAAAGAAGGGATCATCGAACCTATACAACCTTCTTCTTCCTCTTCGGCTAGAAACACCACTGGCTTGGGATACAAAGGCAAGGGCAAAGCCAAAGAAAATGCCTGCCTAGTGGAGACAATTCAAACACTCCAAGCGGACAGTGACGCAGATTCAGATGATTCCAATCAATATGAATGGGACGAGCTGACAGAGCACTCCTACGATGACAAGGAGATTGACACCATCCAAACCCTTAGCCCATATCAGGGAAGACAAACGCAACGGGACAGACCACTGGAGTCTGATTTGCCCCTCCCTGAAGTTATGGCTTTCGAGGAAAGTATCGATTCCATTGCGATAAACAACCTGGAAGAAAGTACCACCCAGAACACTACCCCCACCGGTGCTCCTAATATTTCCATCCACACTATCAATGAATCAGGTCTTTCATCTGACTCCCTTCAACTCTTACACCCTGAGCTTATTGACTGGAACCTGCAAGGGACCCCTCAATTAGATATGTTCCAGAACGATGATGCCTACATTGACTATATGGGACTTAGAGATCATTTACCAAAAGGAGATCATAAAGCCAGTTTCGCTATCGAACTCAATACTGTAGCTTACTTCGGGGAGGGTGCCAAGCCTTCTAGTCGCAAAAATGTAAAGATCAAAAAAGAATCTGACGGTGAAAACTGCCATGCGGCAGTGTCAGATCATAAAACAGTAAAAAGAAAGGACGTATCTGAAGGTGAAAACCCAACTGTGGCACCTGACGATGGATTGCTTGACACCCTCCCAAGTGACATGTATCAGGAAAGGTCACAGATCGTGGTAGAGCCAACAGAGCCAGTGAACATTGGAACCGAAGAGCGGCCTCAAATTATCCACTTTGCAAAATCTCTCACGCCGCCTGAGAAAACCAAGTTTGTACCATTCTTTAAGAAGAAGAGAGGCAGCTTTGCTTGGTCATATGCCGACATGCCAGGTTTGGACCCAAACCTGATTCTACATCACTTGCCATTAGATCCAGGGGTGAAGCCTGTAAAGCAAAAACTGAGAAAAATGCATCCCCATATTGCCCTCCTGGTCAAGGAAGAACTCAAGAAATTGTTAGACGTGGGGTTCATCAGAGCCATAGATTACCCTGAATGGATATCTAATATTGTGCCGGTGTCTAAACCAGATGGCAGGGTCCGACTATGCAACGATTTTAGAGATTTAAACAAAGCATGCCGAAAAGATGACTTTCCCTTGCCTAACATCGATATCATAGTCGACCTCACGGCAGGACACACAATGCTGTCACTTATGGATGGATTCTCAGGGTACAACCAGATCAAAATAGCACCAGAGGATCAGCACAAAACCGCTTTCACTTGTCCATGGGGTACCTTTTGCTGGAATGTCATGCCATTTGGGCTGAAAAACGCAGGTGCTACATATCAGTGGGCCATGACAACTATATTTCACGACATGATGCATGTGACCATGGAAGATTATGTTGACGACATCCTGGCAAAATCACTCACCAGGGACTCACACCTGGACACATTAGAGAAAGTCTTCCAACGGCTGGACCAATTCCAAGTAAAATTGAACCCTAAGAAATGTGTGTTTGGGGTAACATCGGGCAAGCTGCTAGGCTTCATCGTGTCAGCAAACGGCATAGAAGTAGACCCGGCCAAGGTCAAAGTAATCATGGACATGCCTCCGCCCAAAACTCTAACACAGTTGAGATCCTTACAGGGCAAGCTACAGGCCATCCGCAGGTTCATCTCACAGCTGGCAGACAAGTGCCATCCTTTCAGCCACCTCCTACATAAGAACGTTCCATTTAAATGGGATGAGCAGTGCGAAGAGGCATTCAACAAGCTCAAGGAGTACCTCATGAATCCTCCTATACTCATGCCTCTGATCCAAGGAAAACCTTTGATTCTCTACATATCTGCTACACCTACTGCTCTGGGGGCTCTCCTAGCGCAGCAAGACTATGAGAACAAGGAGAGAGCTGTGTACTATATCAGTCAAACCTTAGTGGGCTACGAGTTGCAGTACTCACAGGTGGAACGTTCATGCCTTGCGGTGGTTTTTGCCTCACAAAAACTCTGACACTACATGTTGGCACATCCTGTCAAACTCATTGCCAAGATCGACCCACTAAAATATCTTCTCAGCAAAGCAGCTCTCACAGGACGACTAGCCAAATGGGTTATGCTTCTTAGCGAATATGATATAGAGTATGTGGATAGAAAAGCCATCAAGGGGCAAATCATCGCAGACCAACTAGCTGAGGCACCATTACAGGACACTTCACCAATGCAGTTTGAGTTCCCCGATGAATCTTTATTCACTCTGTCAACATCTCCTTGGAAACTCTACTTCGACGGATCTTACACCAACCATGGATCGGAGGCAGGTATCTTGTTCATCACTGCCCAAGGCGACACAATTCCAAAGTCCTACAGGTTGTTATTTCCATGCACTAACAATATAGCGGAGTATGAGGCTTTGGTAATTGGTCTCAAGATGGCCACTGAGTGGAAAATCCAAGCACTATGTGTCTACGGTGATTCTCAGCTTGTCATAAACCAGGTCAACGACAAGTATCAGACCAAAGATGAGAAGCTCATCCCATACAAGCGAATGGTCGACGACCTCAAAGAACATAGTCGATGCAATGGCGACCATAGCCTCTCTTCTTGAGATACCTGAGCAGGAGTCACGGTATGAGTTCTTAGTAGAAACAATTTGACAACCGGCTTATGATCTCCTTGAGACCCATTCCATTTGCCACCTAGTGGGATCTGATTCGCCTTGGTACGGTAAGACCTACACTTACCTTGAGGACAATATCCTTCCTTTGGACCTCTCTTCCAACCAAAAATGAACTTTCATCCGACAAGCCTCCCGTTACACCATTATCGCCAATACCCTTTACCGACGTGGTCTGGATGGTACTTTACTCCGTTGTCTAGAACAAGACGAATCTATAATTGCCTTGCGAGACGTGCACGAAGGGATCTGCGGAACACACTCCAGCGGTCCTTCCTTAGCTAAGAAACTCATCCGTTTGGGTTATTACTGGCCCAATATGGAAATGGATTCATATCAGTTCGTCAAAAAATGCAAATAGTGCCAGATACATGGGAACCTGATTCATGCACCTACTCAGGAGTTGAGACCTCTAACGACACCCTGGCCCTTTTGCCAGTGGGGACTTGACCTCGTGGGAAAGATTCATCCGCCCTCTTCCAACGGCCATAAATTCATCATAACCGCTACTGAATACTTTACAAAGTGGATTGAAGCCGTTCCCTTATCAACCGTCACAGGAAAGCAAATTTCCTCTTTCATTCTGAATTACATTATCTGCCGATATGGCATCCCTTCGTCCATCATAACGGATAACGGGAGACCCTTCAAAAATCAGGATGTCCAGGAACTTTGTGAACGTTTCAAAATCCAACACCGCTTCTCCACCCCATATTACCCCCAAGGTAACGGCCAAGCTGAGGCATCGAACAAAACCATTCTGAGAATCCTAAAGAAGACTGTCAATGAAGCTGGTCGCGACTGGCACGTCCAACTCAATCCCGCTCTGTGGGCCTATCGAACCAGCATACGCACTCCCACAGGTGCTACACCCTACGCCCTCGTCTATGGTTCCAAAGCCATCCTTCCCATTGAGGTCGAACTCCCATCCCTTCGGGTGTCGTTGAAAGGTCTCATATCAGACGAAGAGTACAGAGTCTCCAGACTACAAGAGCTAGAACTGCTAGAGGAAAGGCGCCAGAAAGCTTTTGACCACCTCAAAGCCTATCAACAGATGATGTCAAGAAGCTACAACCACAAGGTTAGACCAAGATGCTTCAAGGTTGGGGACCTCGTCCTAAGAGAGAACCCTCGCAATCAGCAGGACAGAGAAAAGAAAGGCAAGTTCGAGCCTAACTGGCTTGGACCCTATGTAATTGTAGCAGCTTACGGATCGGGGGCATATCAGTTGGCCACATCAGAAGGTGAGTTGTTTGATGATCCAATCAACAGCATGCACCTTCGCCGGTTCTATACCTAAGAGAACCCCAGTGCAAGGGGGTACAATAAAGTCAAAAAATCAAAAAATTAAAAAAAATCAAGAAAAAGTTACAAAGAGAAAATACAAAAAAATACAAAAAAAATAAAAAAAAAAAAAATATAGCAAGCATACAAAAAGATCGTCCTTTGGTGAAAACCTGGCAAACAGGCGCGTTGGATAGGTATCATGGGGAAAACCTGGCAATCAGGCGTCATGTTACTTTCTAGCTTCTCGTGCAAATAAAAGCAAGTGATGAAAACCTGGTAAACAGGCGTTACTTGTGACAAACCGCATTCTCCATCTTTGGGAATCCAATCACCTTGAGCCCATTCTCCCTCTATTTTCCCTCATTTAACCCATATCCATCCCACAATAAACGCTTGACAGTTACCTATCATGGCTTGATACTCACCTTGTGGCCTTGTCAACCAAGGTTTTGTCCCATACCGTCTCCTCAATGTGAGCCTAGTGTAGTGTCTCTCGTCAGTGTCTGTGGTCCGAATTCGTGAACTACATTGCCTCTGCGTCACCACGTAGGCAAGGCCATTATTCTAATGCGCCCCCGAGGCTTCCATCTCTCCCAAGGTCCCATTCGTCTCCTTTCTTGTCTTCATTCTTGTCGTCTTTCTTCTAGTCCATCCAAGGTCCATTAGGGTTTACCCCGAACTACGTTGCCTCTGCGTCGTCACGTAGGCAAGGCCATTTAGCAATGAGCCCCCGAGGCACTAGGTCAGTCCCTTAGGGTCCGTCTTCTCAATAAGGATAGTGCAACCTTCTCATCAGGTAAGCAAATGCAAGCAAACACCCTCACTTCAAGCAGAAATCCCGACAATGAGCATCTTAACCTATCCAATGCAAAGCAAATACCCAAGGTCTTCTAAATGATTTTATGCAAATTAAGGCAAGAAATAAACACATATCAACGCAAATGTGCTTTTGTAGATTGGAACCTAGGGTTAAGTTACAGAGTCTTGATTTTGCTATCATACCTTCCTATGCTACTCAAGGATGCCAAAAGTTAGAGATGCTATGATGGGGGGCATGATTACTTTCTTTGTTTGCTATTTGGGGATTAAACTTTAGTAATGTGAAGCCTTGTCTTAGGACGTGATCGGCAAAAGATCATCGAGGACATCAAAGGTCTAACATAAACGGGGGCAATCCTTGCTTGTTGAAACGCAAGAGGTACTCAGGTCATCTAGATTCAAATTTTGACTAGATGCTTGTATTAACTTGCTCAATCACAATCCATGTAAGCGATACTCAGGTCATCTTGGTTCAATTATACCTCGATGCTTGTATTCAGTTACAACATTTCAGAAAAGTACCAAAAACAAAATGCCCAGTGATGAAATAAGGCAATCTAAAAAGCAAAACATCCGTCCTGTATCCATATACACATCCATACACCCATCCATACAATCCTCATTATTCGAACTGTGCAGAGTAACGATATCAAGAAAAATTCCTAAGTCATTCTTTCGCAACCATTCCTCTATCCATCATGTCATTCTTATGTCGATAGGGTACATTTGGACATCACAAAAACAAGGCATATAGGAGCATATCATATCATTCGTAGAAACTAGTCATGCACCTGAGTAGGTTAGTAGAATGCACCATCCAATGCATTAGGTCACCAATACATTTGCATCACATCTTAATCTTAAAAGCCCAGGAAATCAAACAACATAGCTAAGTGCATCACATATATAGTTGCATCACCACATAGTACTCATGTTACAACTGCATACATTCAAAGCATTACATCATATAAACATCCAAGTGCATCACATATCTACACAGCATCGTCACATAGAAATCATGTTCCATACATATACATTTGCATTAGATCATATAGACATCACATATATAGTTACATCATAACATCGAAATCATGTTTCATATACATACATTTGCCTCATCACATAGACATCATATTACATTTTGCATTCATTTGTCACTTTAGATCATATAGACATCATATAGCAGCATATCAAAGTATTTCTCATATAGCACCATATAGACCATCTAACTATGCAATAGAATCACATCATACAATAGAAGTAAAGTCATCATCTCATAATGCATGCAATAGATACACAAAGTTGCGTCATCATCCATACTATCATATACAAAGAGGTCCAAATGTACAATATCACCATCTCTCTCAAAATCAAAGTGTCATATACAATATGCGTCTACATAGATGGTGATACATGTCCCAAAAATGTACAAAATCAGGTCTGTGTCTACCCCTGCTGCTGTGGGCCACCACTGCCAGCTCCTGACTGCTGAGGTCCCATCACGGATGCCCCTGACTGTGAAGGACCTACTCTGTGAGCTACCCTAGACTGACTCCTGAAGCTCCCTGCCCTCTGGCTGGAGGATACGGCCCCATGGTACAAGCCTCGGTAATACTGTGCCTGTTGCTGCGCTCGGGCTAAGTCTGTCTGTGCCTGTGCCAACTGAGTCTGCAACTGGCCTACCTGTGCCTGTGTCTACTGCACCTGCCCAACCAAAAAGGTACTCACCGCGTCTGTGCCCATGGCAGCCACTGCTGTATCCCTCTCTACTCGGATCAGGCGTACCCGGGCATCTGCCATGTCTCGCTCGCGAGTCAAACCAGCGATCACCGCTGCGTCTGTATCTCGCATCCTCTCCACTCTCCTCAGCTGTGCCTGCAGCTCTCGCACCTGTCCCCTCAGGCTGGCTATAGTCCTCTCATGTGCCTCACCCTGCACTGGCCCCTGTGCTGCCTCTGCCTGTCCTAGCCCATGCTGCTGGGGCACCTGCTGCTGCGGCACCTACTGCTGCGGCACCTGCTGCTGTGGTACCTGCTGGGGTGGTGGCATCTGTGCCTGCTGCTGCACCTGTTGCTGTCCCTCTCCCTGTCCTGGCACTGCCTGCCCAGCCCGATCTATCCTCCTCCGCTGCCTCGGCCTCTCTACAGCTCGGCCACCCCGTCCTCGTCCTCCTCTAGCGGCCCTCCGCCCTGGGCCAGCCTCTCCCTCCTCCTCTGAGTCCGCCTCGTCAATACGAGGCACCAGCATGCCAGGTCCTGAATATCTCGGGAATGGATGTGCAGTAATCCAGTCCTCGTACTCCTGTGTGACCCCCGCATCTGCAATCTCCCTCCGCATGTCCCATGCGACGTAGGGCAACTGCTGGAACTCTGCCAGGGCCTCCTCGTACGAAGCCATCGGCCCCCATCTGACCCTCTCTGCATGAGTCCGGGCAAACATAGACTGTCCCTGTGGCATGCCCTGTCTCCTGCCAAACTGACGCAGCACTCGGCCCACCATCTGCCTCTCCAGTATGTGCCGAGTCCGGCCTATCAACCACCTGGTCTTAAAGCAGAAAGGCAGCTCATCCCCCTCATCATCCCACGGCTCGCAGTCCAGATATGGTCGCCAGACGACCACATCTATCCCATCCAACGTGTGCCGCCAATACTCTAGCTTCCCCAGCCTGTGCTGGGAAATCACTCCTGTGTAGCCATAGCTGTATGGCTCTCCTCTCTGCCTAGCAAAGACGCATATCGGCCTGGTCACCGCTATGTGCTCCCACAGCCAGAACTGTAACAGCAACACCCCAGCCGATAGACTCGTACTGCGGTGGTAAACCACCTGATGCATGTCGTGATAAAGGTGGGCCAGCACACAGGGTCCCCACGCATAACGGGTGCCCTCAGTCAGCATCCGCTCCATGATCCTGCCCCATCCAATGGGGAACCCGTGCGATCTCCTGTCCGGGCATACAACGCCCCCAATCAGCCCAGCCACAATCCCAGGGAAGTAGTCGTAGCAGTCATATATGTCCTGCCACGGGATGACCTGCCCCACCAGCTCAGGATCATCAAATACTCGCTGACACTCGGCGAGTCCCGCATCCCGCTGAGCATCGTACTCCACCAACTCGCCTACTACGGGCAAGTGCAGTATCCGGTAGACATCCTCCAACGTCACGGTCATCTCTCCAGTAGGGAAGTGGAAGGTCCCGTCCTCGCTGTGGAATCTCTCCACGGCCGCTGTCAACAGTCCTCGGTTCGCCCGCACCTCGGGCATAAAGCAAACATAATCTAGACCCATGGCACCAAGCGCCACTCTGTCAGCCTCCGTCAGCATGTATCTCTGCAACAGAGGCATAGGGAACGTCTCCCTCGACTGCAGAGTCTCTCGTATCTCCTCCTGCAAACACACCATGCAAGGCGTCAGTCTCAAGCTGCATATACCATACTCAACATATCTATTGAACTATATCAACTAAACTTAGCATTTCAAATTGATCAAAACAGCACACTACATCTCTTGACTAGATTCCTACAATCTCAGAGATAGCTCATCGATTCCTGCGTCAAACAGGACGCTAATCGAATCAATTTGGCTAAGTAATTTGCCATCCCAAGCAAATGCGCCACTACAGGTGGTAAATGCGCCATTTCTGGTATATGCGCCGCAAAAATCAACATATGCACCGCAAAAACGCATATGCGCCGCTACAGGACACATATGCACCGTTTTAACGCATGCGCCGCAGAAATCCACACATGCGCCGCGCAATAACGCATGCGCCGCAAGAATCCACATATGCGCAACTTTAACAAATGCGCTGCTACATTTCACCCATGCGCGGCAGAAATACAAAAGCGCCGCCCAATTACAAAAGCGCAACTAGACTGCACAAATGCGCAGCTTTCACGCATGCGCCGCCGAAACAGGCATATGCGCCGCGAAATCACAAAAGCGCAGCTTCGCGAGGCATATACGCCGTTCTGCGTTTCGGCGCATTCATTTCACCTATTTTCTACGGGCATTTATGACACCTAAACTCGACCTTAGGAGAAATTTTTCGAAGCACATACCGGGGGTCCTGCCTCTGCTGGCCGCCCGAATCGTCGGACTCGCTCGAATCGGTGCTCCTCGCGTGGAATGTCTATTGCTCTGGCCGCCATGCTGCTCTAAGTTTGCTCTGAGCTCTCTTTCTCCAATCCAGATCAACCAAGTGTGCAAATGACTATTCTTGTGGACCCAGCTCCTATTTATAGCCTCCAAACTGTAATTCTGGCTAGGTGATGACTGTGGACTACTTCCCGTGTCCGTTTTTTTTATCCCGTTTTCTTCCCGCACCCCTGACCACGTCCCTTTTCCTCCAACCTATCGTAACCCCTTCCTCGTCGTGAGATCGTCCGTCTCCAAAACTTTCGCCGTTTTTCCTGTCCAATCTCCCGAGGGGGCATCCTATCGTCATTTAACCTGTACCAGGGGCAAACTGGGGCATGTATCATCACTCAGACTATCAATTTCTTTGAAGCAACGCCGTAAACTGCATTGCATCAAAGAGGGGCAAAATGTATACGCCTAAAAATGACACAAATCATCCTAAATAAATATTCTAAATATTTATTCCATTCTTCTATTAATTAAATAAATATTCTAGATTTATTTAATCGATTCACTATTCCATAATTAAATAAAATCTATTTATTTAATTAAAATTCTTCTAAATGTCCTATGCAATTAAATAATCATAAATTATTTAATTAATCCAAATTCCTCTATCCTAAGTTCTAAATTTCAAAATTCCACATCACCTTTTACACATCACCTTTACACCTCACCTTGTCCACCTCATCAGGTTGCACATGTAATTAAATATATTTAATATTTAATTATCTTATTTTTCCTCACCCACATGGCCTATTTCTTCTCCAATCAGAGGTCAGTTAACCAATCAATCAAATCTGTTAACTAACCTGTCAGTTGAGTCAAATCCTCAATCAACCCAGTGAGTTCCACAATCCACTCTTCTAACTGATCAATCAATTCTGTTAACAGACCAGTCAATGGAGTTAACTCTCTAATCAGTTTTGTCACATCCCACCTTTCATGATGGAGCTGGGACACTTGTCACATTTCCACTGGTTGCACATTCCTCAACCATCCTCAACCGTTGATCTTCATATTTTCTCTCAACCGTTGATTCCTATTCCTCCGAGTCTATAAATGAAGCTTCATCCCTTCATTCTAATCATCCAGGCTTTTGACATCGTTACTCTGCAGAAATATCACCAGCGCGCCTTTGGCACCCATTTGTCATCTACAAGCTTGAGATCACCATTGTTGCATTGGAGCTCACCTTCATTGCACATCACACCATAGCCGTTCACCATCGACTTCCTCAAACAGCTTTAAAAGATTGCACTCTCTGAGGGCTCATCTCATCTGTGAAAGGACGATTCGCGATAGGCGAACAACAGAAGTTTCGAAATAGAAGAGGTTTGCTGTGTTTGTTCATTGCTGTGTTCATTTGAATCTTCTTTGTTTCTCTATTCTGTTGATGTTTGGGTCATCTGTTATTCATTTGATTGATGCACTAATTTACCCTCACATTACCGTCTCCTCAATGTGAGCCTAGTGTAGTGTCTCTCGTCAGTGTCTGTGGTCCGAATTCGTGAACTACATTGCCTCTGCATCGCCACGTAGGCAAGGCCATTATTCTAATGCGCCCCTGAGGCTTCCATCTCTCCCAAGGTCCCATTCGTCTCCTTTCTTGTCTTCATTCTTGTCGTCTTTCTTCTAGTCCATCCAAGGTCCATTAGGGTTTACCCCGAACTACGTTGCCTCTGCGTCGTCACGTAGGCAAGGCCATTTAGCAATGAGCCCCCGAGGCACTAGGTCAATCCCTTAGGGTCCGTCTTCTCAATAAGGATAGTGCAACCTTCTCGTCAGGTAAGCAAATGCAAGCAAACACCCGCACTTCAAGCAGAAATCCCGACAATGAGCATCTTAACCTATCCAATGCAAAGCAAATACCCAAGGTCTTCTAAATGATTTTATGCAAATTAAGGAAAGAAATAAACACATATCAACGCAAATGTGCTTTTGTAGATTGGAACCTAGGGTTAAGTTACAGAGTCTTGATTTTGCTATCATACCTTCCTATGCTACTCAAGGATGCCAAAAGCTAGAGATGCTATGATGGGGGCATAATTACTTTCTTTGTTTGCTATTTGGGGATTAAACTTTAGTAATGTGAAGCCTTGTCTTAGGACGTGATCGGCAAAAGATCATCGAGGACATCAAAGGTCTAACATAAACGGGGGCAATCCTTGCTTGTTGAAACGCAAGAGGTACTCAGGTCATCTAGATTCAAATTTTGACTAGATGCTTGTATTAACTTGCTCAATCACAATCCATGTAAGCGATACTCAGGTCATCTTGGTTCAATTATACCTCGATGCTTGTATTCAGTTACAACATTTCAGAAAAGTACCAAAAACAAAATGCCCAATGATGAAATAAGGCAATCTAAAAAGCAAAACATCCGTCCTGTATCCATATACACATCCATACACCCATCCATACAATCCTCATTATTCAAACTGTGCAGAGTAACGATATCAAGAAAAATTCCTAAGTCATTCTTTCGCAACCATTCCTCTATCCATCATGTCATTCTTATGTCGATAGGGTACATTTGGACATCACAAAAACAAGGCATATAGGAGCATATCATATCATTCGTAGAAACTAGTCATGCACCTGAGTAGGTTAGTAGAATGCACCATCCAATGCATTAGGTCACCAATACATTTGCATCACATCTTAATCTTAAAAGCCCAGGAAATCAAACAACATAGCTAAGTGCATCACATATATAGTTGCATCACCACATAGTACTCATGTTACAACTGCATACATTCAAAGCATTACATCATATAAACATCCAAGTGCATCACATATCTACACAGCATCGTCACATAGAAATCATGTTCCATACATATACATTTGCATTAGATCATATAGACATCACATATATAGTTACATCATAACATCAAAATCATGTTTCATATACATACATTTGCCTCATCACATAGACATCATATTACATTTTGCATTCATTTGTCACTTTAGATCATATAGACATCATATAGCAGCATATCAAAGTATTTCTCATATAGCACCATATAGACCATCTAACTATGCAATAGAATCACATCATACAATAGAAGTAAAGTCATCATCTCATAATGCATGCAATAGATACACAAAGTTGCATCATCATCCATACTATCATATACAAAGAGGTCCAAATGTACAATATCACCATCTCTCTCAAAATCAAAGTGTCATATACAATATGCATCTACATAGACGGTGATACATGTCCCAAAAATGTACAAAATCAGGTCTGTGTCTACCCCTGCTGCTGTGGGCCACCACTGCCAGCTCCTGACTGCTGAGGTCCCATCACGGATGCCCCTGACTGCGAAGGACCTGCTCTGTGATCCACCCCAGACTGACTCCTGAAGCTCCCTGCCCTCTGGCTCGAGGATACGGCCCCATGGTACAAGCCTCGGTAATACTGTGCCTGCTGCTGCGCTCGGGCTAAGTCTGTCTGTGCCTGTGCCAACTGAGTCTGCAACTGGCCTACCTGTGCCTGTGTCTGCTGCACCTGCCCAACCAAAAAGGTACTCGCCGCGTCTGTGCCCATGGCAGCCACTGCTGTGTCCCTCTCTACTCGGATCAGGCATACCTGGGCATCTGCCATGTCTCGCTCGCGAGTCAAACCAGCGATCACCACTGCGTCTGTATCTCGCATCCTCTCCACTCTCCTTAGCTGTGCCTGCAGCTCTCGCACCTGTCCCCTCAGGCTAGCTATAGTCCTCTCATGTGCCTCACCCTGCACTGGCCCCTGTGCTGCCTCTGCCTGTCCTAGCCCATGCTGCTGCGGCACCTGCTGCTGTGGTACCTGCTGGGGTGGTGGCATCTGTGCCTGCCACTGCACCTGCTGCTGTCCCTCTCCCTATCCTGGCACTGCCTGCCCAGCCTGATCTATCCTCCTCCGCTGCCTCGGCCTCTCTACAGCTCGGCCACCCCGTCCTCGTCCTCCTCTAGCGGCCCTCCGCCCTGGGCCAGCCTCTCCCTCCTCCTCTGAGTCCGCCTCGTCAATACAAGGCACCAGCATGCCAGGTCCTGAATATCTCAGGAATAGATGTGCAGTAATCCAGTCCTCGTACTCCTGTGTGACCCCCGCATCTGCAATCTCCCTCCGCATGTCCCATGCGACGTAGGGCAACTGCTGGAACTCTGCCAGGGCCTCCTCGTACGAAGCCATCAGCCCCCATCTGACCCTCTCTGCATGAGTCCGGGCAAACATAGCCTGTCCCTGTGGCATGCCCTGTCTCCTGCCAAACTGACGCAGTACTTGGCCCACCATCTGCCTCTCCAGTATGTGCCGGGTCTGGCCTATCAACCACCTGGTCTGAAAGCAGAAAGGCAGCTCATCCCCCTCATCATCCCACGGCTCGCAGTCCAGATATGGTCGCCAAACGACCACATCTATCCCATCCAACGTGTGCCGCCAATACTCTAGCTTCCCCAGCCTGTGCTGGGAAATCACTCCTGCGTAGCCATAGCTATATGGCTCTCCTCTCTGCCTAGCAAAGACGCATATCGGCCTGGTCACCGCTATGTGCTCCCACAGCTAGAACTGTAACAGCAACACCCCAGCCGATAGACTCGTACTGCGGTGGTAAACCACCTGATGCATGTTGTGATAAAGGTGGGCCAGCACATAGGGTCCCCACGCATAACGGGTGCCCGCAGTCAGCATCCGCTCCATGATCCTTCCCCATCCAATGGGGAACCCGTGCGATCTCCTGTCTGGGCATACAACGCCCCCAATCAGCCCAGCCACAATCCCAGGGAAGTAGTCGTAGCAGTCATATATGTCCTGCCACGGGATGACCTGCCCCACCAGCTCAGGATCATCAAATACTCGCTGACACTCGGCGAGTCCCGCGTCCCGCTGAGCATCGTACTCCACCAACTCGCCTACTACGGGCAAGTGCAGTATCCGGTAGACATCCTCCAACGTCACGGTCATCTCTCCAGTAGGGAAGTGGAAGGTCCCGTCCTCGCTGTGGAATCTCTCCACGGCCGCTGTCAACAGTCCTCGGTTCGCCCGCACCTCGGGCATAAAGCAAACATAATCTAGACCCATGGCACCAAGCGCCACTCTGTCAGCCTCCGTCAGCATGTATCTCTGCAATAGAGGCATAGGGAACGTCTCCCTCGACTGCAGAGTCTCTCGTATCTCCTCCTGCAAACACACCATGCAAGGCGTCAGTCTCAAGCTGCATATACCATACTCAACATATCTATTGAACTATATCAACTAAACTTAGCATTTCAAATTGATCAAAACAGCACACTACATCTCTTGACTAGATTCCTGCAATCTCGGAGATAGCTCATCGATTCCTGCGTCAAACAGGACGCTAATCGAATCAATTTGGCTAAGTAATTTGCCATCCCAAGCAAATGCGCCACTACAGGTGGTAAATGCACCATTTCTGGTATATGCGCCGCAAAAATCAACATATGCGCCGCAAAAACGCATATGCGCCGCTACATGACACATATGCGCCGTTTTAACGCATGCGCCGCAGAAATCCACGCATGCGCCACGCAATAACGCATGCGCCGCAAGAATCCACATATGCGCAACTTTAACAAATGCGCTGCTACATTTCACCCATGCGCGGCAGAAATACAAAAGCGCCGCCCAATTACGAAAGCGCAACTAGACTGCACAAATGCGCAGCTTTCACGCATGCGCCGCTGAAACAGGCATATGCGCCGCGAAATCACAAAAGCGCAGCTTCGCGAGGCATATGCGCCGTTCTGCGTTTCGGCGCATTCATTTCACCTATTTTCTACGGGCATTTATGACACCTAAACTCGACCCTAGGAGAAGTTTTTCGAAGCACATACCGGGGGTCCTGCCTCTGCTGGCCGCCCGAATCGTCGGACTCGCTCGAATCGGTGCTCCTCGCGTGGAATGTCTGCTGCTCTGGCCGCCATGCTGCTCTAAGTTTGCTCTGAGCTCTCTTTCTCCAATCCAGATCAACCAAGTGTGCAAATGACTATTCTTGTGGACCCAGCTCCTATTTATAGCCTCCAAACCGTAATTCTGGCTAGGTGATGACTGTGGACTACTTCCCGTGTCCGTTTTTTTTCTCCCGTTTTCTTCCCGCACCCCTGACCGCGTCCCTTTTCCTCCAACCTATCCTAACCCCTTCCTCATCGTGAGATCGTCCGTCTTCAAAACTTTCACCGTTTTTCCCGTCCAATCTCCCGAGGGGGCATCCTATCGTCATTTAACCTATACCAGGGGCAAACTGGGGCATGTATCATCACTCAGACTATCAATTTCTTTGAAGCAACGCCGTAAACTGCATTGCATCAAAGAGGGGCAAAATGTATACGCCTAAAAATGACACAAATCATCCTAAATAAATATTCTAAATATTTATTCCATTCTTCTATTAATTAAATAAATATTCTAGATTTATTTAATCGATTCACTATTCCATAATTAAATAAAATCTATTTATTTAATTAAAATTCTTCTAAATGTCTTATGCAATTAAATAATCATAAATTATTTAATTAATCCAAATTCCTCTATCCTAAGTTCTAAATTTCAAAATTCCACATCACCTTTTACACATCACCTTTACACCTCACCTTGTCCACCTCATCAGGTTGCACATGTAATTAAATATATTTAATATTTAATTATCTTATTTTCCCTCACCCACATGGCCTATTTCTTCTCCAATCAGAGGTCAGTTAACCAATCAATCAAATCTGTTAACTAACCTGTCAGTTGAGTCAAATCCTCAATCAACCCAGTCAGTTCCACAATCCACTCTTCTAACTGATCAATCAATTCTGTTAACAGACCAGTCAATAGAGTTAACTCTCCAATTAGTTTTGTCACATCCCACCTTTCATGATGGAGCTGGGACACTTGTCACATTTCCACTGGTTGCACATTCCTCAACCATCCTCAACCGTTGATCTTCATATTTTCTCTCAACCGTTGATTCCTATTCCTCCGAGTCTATAAATGAAGCTTCATCCCTTCATTCTAATCATCCAGGCTTTTGACATCGTTACTCTGCAGAAATATCACCAGCGCGCCTTTGGCACCCATTTGTCATCTACAAGCTTGAGATCACCATTGTTGCATTGGAGCTCACCTTCATTGCACATCACACCATAGCCGTTCACCATCGACTTCCTCAAACAGCTTTAAAAGATTGCACTCTCTGAGGGCTCATCTCATCTGCGAAAGGACGATTCGTGATAGGCGAGCAACAGAAGTTTCGAAACGGAAGAGGTTTGCTATGTTTGTTCATTGCTGTGTTCATTTGAATCTTCTTTGTTTCTCTATTCTGTTGATGTTTGGGTCATCTGTTATTCATTTGATTGATGCACTAATTTACCCTCACAGTTATAAGTCCATAATGGGTACTTAAATGTGCAATGTGTCTAGATTGTCCTTTGGAGGTTTGAAGAGTTATCCTTGGATTAGCCGATCTCAAGGGCTATAAGGAATAGGTCTCTTTAGGCACTGTCACAGTGCAGTCATACTATAGTTTGCTGTCCACTGTCCTTGCAAGTACAGAACATAGTTATTGGGTCAGAGACCTTGTGTTGGTCATGTCCTTGACAAGTTTATGTTGATTATAGAGTGAGATCCTATTGGTAGGGATGTTGGTAGTTTGGTTGTTGATCTAGAAGGTAAGTGTGTGTTGGTTGGGCTGAGTAGAGACTCCCCAAAAGAGAGTTGAGTAGTCTATGTGGGTGGACACTAGGGTGTGGTCCCAGACTAGGTCAATCTCTTGGATAGCCTTGTATAGGCTTGTGTTACATAAGGTTTTGAAAGTTCTTGTGAAGGAAGCCTTGAAGTCTAGGTCTATTGTGTGGACAAAACCAAACCTACCAATACCTCTACATCATATTGGTATCAGAGCCAATATCTTATTAAAGCAGTGTATGTCAGATGAGGAGATTTAAACTGAGGCTAGTACAATGCCTCCCAAGACAATGAGTCAAGAAGCCATCAAGAAGTTGGTGGAAGAGATGGTTGAGGCAAGATTGCAAGAAGAAAGAAGGTCTAAGGGCAAGACCAAAGAAGATGGAAGTTCTTCTGACACAGATGATGAAGTAGAGGCAGAAGAGAGTCCTCAAGGGCAAGACATGTCTGCAGATCAGAAAGCTTTCTTGAATGCACTTAAGGGTGCTCATGGAGACAGTGGTGATCCCAAGATGGATGTGCCTACATTTCATGGCAAATTGGATGGTGATGCTCTCACCGATTGGATAGAAGCCATGAGTAACTACTTTGATTACAAGGAGTTCAATGATAGCAAGAAGGTTAAATTTGCCAAGACAAGGCTAAGAGGTTCTGCACTTGTGTGGTGGAACTACATGCAAAGTGAGAGGGAGAAGATTGGGAAGAGTCCCATCTCTAAATGGAGTAGAATGGTGGCTATGCTCAGAAGCAAGTTCATGCCACCTAACTATAAGATCCAAACCATTAGGAGATTCCATAATTTGAGACAAAAAGACATGGATGTGGCTGCCTACACAGAAGAATTTCACAGACTAAGTATGAGAGCCAACCATAATGAAGAGGAAAAGGAGATGGTGGCTAGGTACCTAAATGGTCTGAAATACAATCTGCAAGATGAGATCAGTTTAGTGATACCTAGAACAGTGGATGAATGCTTCTTATTGGCCTCTAGAGCAGAAGAAAAGCTGAGAAGGAAGGGTGAACAAAGTGCCAGAGGAAGAGGTGGCAGAAACCAAAGAGGAAGAGGCAGTTTTGGCCATGGACAGTCCAACAAAACTGAAAATAACAGTCAGCAAGAATCACAGACTGAAACAAAACATAGAGGAGGCTTCAGAGGTTGGAGAAGACCTAATGGTAGGGGCAGAAATGGTGGAGGAGGTAGAGGACTAGGAGTCTTCACTGGAAGGTGTTATGGCTGCAACCAAGTTGGCCATACAATGAACAAATGCCCAGAGAAAGCCAGCAGTTTTCATGACAGTGGAAGGAGAAATCAGTTAGTGAAGGATGATGACTGTGAGAGTGTGAATTCACGAATGGGAAGTGTTGCACCTATCCTAGAAGGAGAGAATATGATGATTAAGAGGTCTATGTTGAAGATGCCTTTGAAACAAGAGCCCCCTCAAAGAAAGAATCTTTTTAGAACCCAAGGCCTAGCCTATGGGAAACTTTGCAAGACCATAGTAGATTCAGGATCTACTGAGAATGTGGTATCCACTGAGATGGTTGAGAAGTGCAAGTTGAAGAGGCTGCCACATATCAGTCCTCACAAAATCTCTTGGTTGAATAAGAACCAAAGTTTCATGGTGGAAGAGCAAACTTGGGTTGAATTTGCAATCGGTGACTACAAGGACAAAGTGTTATGTGAAATCATCCCTATGGATGCATGTCATCTACTTCTTGGCCACCCATGGCAATATGATGTCAAAGCACAACATGATGGTGAGAAGAACACCTATGTCATCACCAAGAATGGAAGACCATACAAGATGGATCCTATGTCAGAGCAGACCGGGGGAAGGAACAATGACAGCAGTGTTATGTTGGTGAATGGCAAAGAGTTTTTGAACCTCTTGAAGGAGAAGGATACCCAAGGGTATGCCTTGGTCATGAAGCCCAAGAGTGGACCAGATCAGCAAGATCAAAAACAGAAGGAGATTCCATTGGAAGTGCAGCAACTTCTAGACAAGTATCAAGATCTTGTGGTGGAGGAAGTCCCCAACTCCTTGCCACCCATGAGGGACATAAGTCATCAAATTGACTTAATACCTAGTGCTACATTGCCTAACAAGGTTGCCTATAAGCTAACCCCATAGCAAAATGAAGAGGTGGCAAGGCAAATTCAAGATCTCTTGGAGAAAGGGCTAATTAAGAAGAGTTTAAGTCCTTGTGCAGTCGCAAGTGTACTTGCTCCTAAGAAGGATGGAAAGTGGAGGCTATGTATGGACTCAAGGGCTATAAACAATATCACCATAAGGTATAGGTTCCCAATGCCAAGGATTGAAGATCTTTTGGATTATCTTGGAGGATCATGCTATTACTCAAAGATAGATTTAAAATCAGGTTATCATCAAATCCAGATCAGATAAGGAGATGAATGGAAGACTGCCTTCAAGACTAATGAGGGTCTTTATGAATGGCTTGTTATGCCATTTGGTCTTAGCAATGCTCCAAGTACATTTATGCGCTTGATGAATGAGGTATTAGTTGAATTCATTGGTAAATTTGTTATTGTTTATCTTGATGACATACTAATCTTCAACAGGACAAAAGAAGAGCATGTGAAGCATGTTGGTCAAGTGTTGGAGAAGTTACATGAGCACAAGTTGATGATCAACTTAGACAAGTGTGAGTTCATGAAAACTAAACTTGTATACCTTGGATTTGTCATTTCCAATGGCTGTTTGAAGATGGATCCCTCTAAGGTTGATGCTATTCTCAGTTGGCCTACTCCTAAAACAGTGGGAGATGTGAGAAGTTTCCATGGATTGGTGACTTTTTATAGGAAGTTTATTAGAGGTTTCAGTCACATTAGTGCTCCCATCCTCAACACCATCAAGGGTGGAGTCAAATGTAGATTCCAATGGACAAAGGAAGCCGATGTTAGTTTTGAGTTGTTGAAAACAAAGGTGGCTGAGTTGCCTACTTTAGTACTTCCTGATTTTGATAAGGTGTTTTTTTTTTAGTGTGATGCAAGTAAGCAAGCTATTGGTGCTATTCTCAGTCAAGAAGGACATCATGTGGCATTCTTCTCAGAGAAGTTGAATGAAACCAAGCAAAGGTACTCTACCTATGACCTAGAGCTCTATGCAATGGTGCAAGCTCTTAACAAATGGAGACATTATTTATTGCCCAAAGAGTTTATTGTGTTTACTAATAATCATGCTTTAAGATTTCTAAACAGTCAATAAAAATTGAACCATAGACATGTTAAATGGATGGAACAGTTACAAGTTTATACCTTCACAATTAAGCATAAAAAAGGTGTTTCTAACAAGGTGGCTGATGCTTTAAGTAGGAGGTTGCTTATTGTTCATGAAATTTAGTTAGAAAGCATGGGCATTGACTATTTGAAGGAGTTGTATAAAGAGGATTCAGATTTCAAAGAGGCTTATGATGTTTGTGTAAACTTGGCTAACACATTCCATGGAGAATATGCAGATTTTGTACTGCAGGAAGGTCTTTTGTTTAAGGGCAATTTGTTGTGTATCCCCAAGTGTTCCATGAGGGACAATATCATTAAGGAGAAGCATAATGGCTCTTTGGGAGGACATTTTGGCTTAGACAAGACACTAGAACAAGTTACAAGGTTCTATTTTTGGCCAAAGGTGCAATCCGATGTGAGAAGGTATGTTGCTAGTTGTACAATTTGTCAAAGGGCCAAAGGTGTGTCTTCAAATGCAGGTCTATACCAGCCCCTTCCCATTCCCAATAGGCCCTGGGAAAGTATAAGCATGGATTTTGTACTTGGGTTACCCAGGACAGCCAGAGGAGTGGATAGTGTGTTTGTTATTGTTGATAGATTTAGCAAGATGGCTCATTTTGTGCCATGTAAATGCACAAATGATGCATCTCATGTTGCAGGTCTTTTTTCCATAGAGGTAGTAAGAATACATGGTTTTCCATTGTCAATTGTAACAGACAAAGATTCTAAGTTTGTAGGTCACTTCTGGAGGACCTTGTGGAGAAAGTTGGGCACACAGTTGTCCTTTTCATCAGCCTACCATCCACAAATTGATGGTCAGACTGAAGTGGTTAATAGATCACTTGGAAACCTCCTAAGATGCCTTACAAAACAGCATGGTTTGGCATGGGACTTGGTTATCAGTCAGGCTAAATATGCCTACAATGATTCAAAGAATAGGAGCACTGGTAAAAGTCCTTTTGAGGTAGTTTAAGGTTTCCACCCAAGAGGGCCACTTGAACTAAAGGATCTCCAAGGATGGCATAAAAGGAGTGCACTTGGTGAAGATTTTGCTGCCTCCATCAAAACAGTCCATGATCAAGTCAAGTTGCAATTGGAAAAAATAGTCATAAAGTACAAAGAAAGGGCAGATTTGAAGAAAAGAGAGGTGCAATTCAAAGTTGGAGATTTAGTTATGGCATATCTAAGGAAAGAAAGGTTGCCAAAAGGCCACCCAACTAAACTCTTGATGAAGAAGATTGGGCCATGCAAAATAGTGCACAAATTCAGTCCAAATGCATATGAGATTGAGTTACCATCCGGTCTTGGTATCTCTCCAATTTTCAATGTTTGTGATCTTTTTCCTTTCAGACCCCCATTGTATGGTGAAAGTGGATTAGATGTGGTGGATACAGATGCTGATTGGATCAAGGATTTACCTCCAAGCAAACCTTTGCAGTTGGAATGTATTCTTGATTCCAAAGTTGTCAAGAAGACTAGGAGAGGTGTCTACAAAGACTACTTGGTGAAATGGAAGGATCTTCCTAATTCAGAGGCCACTTGGATGACTGAGGCAGATATCTTGAAGCATGGAATGACACTTCAACAATTGGCAACTCAAGGGACTTGAGTTCTTCCTACAGGGGGAGTATGGTGAAGGAGCTCCCAATTCTAGTCATTTTTTTGCTATTTCATGTTTTGTTGTCATGTTATATTGTTCTCCCTAAGGCTTTGAAAGCCCTTTTCATGAGTTGTCATAAGGACTTGGTCCATTTGGTCGATTTGTCCTTGCTATGATCAATTTGAATGTAAATTCACTTAAGAAACTTGTGGTTTCTTGTGAGAAAAGTAATAACTAATGATTAACTGCCCTTGGACAATAGTTGTATAGTTGGAGGAGGAGGAAAAACATTCCTCAAGCCTTCTATAGGCAGAAAACTATAATGAAATGCCAAGAATAATGAAGTTTGGAACTTTTTGGAGTGCAAAACTATAATTTTTTGCGTTTTCCTGAAAACAGTCATTCTGTACGGCTCTGTACAGATAGGGAAGGATCTGAAACTACTGAAATGTGTTAGTACTTCGAGATACCTTTCATTTGAATGTATTTTAGCTTCTTGAAACCTCCTGTGCTGTGAGAATCAAATCATTTTGTATAAACTGGTCTGGAAACCCTCAAAACTAGGGTTTTGTGACAAAATGTGTAATTTCTCCTCTGTCCTCTGAAAGACATCAACTATTTTCAGTAGGATGGAGAGAGAGAGGTGTATTTCATGTTTTTTTTGGTTGTAGGGTCTGTACTCCTCACTCCAAGGCACTTGGCATGAATCTAACTAGTCTGCATGGTGACTAGTTAGTATGCAAATAGTGGAAATCAGTGTGTTTTCAATGGACAGTCAATGGAGCGACCAAATGGAGGTAGTGATTGGTGTTTGTGGATGAAGACAGACCTGTGTAGGTGTTTGACTAGTCCTGAGCAAGAGATCTTAATACACTTCCTTTGTAAAGACCTCTAATTAGTTATACTCCCTAAAGAGAAGAGTCCATTGTCATTGGATGGCTGAAACAGAGTACGGCCCTGCAACTTGGTAGATGGTTGTAAGTCCATAATGGGTATTTAAATGTGTAATGTGTCTAGATTGTCCTTTGGAGGTTTGAAGAGTTATCCTTGGATTAGTCGATCTCAAGGTTTACAAGGAATAGGTCTCTTTAGGCACTGTCACAATGCAGTCATACTATAGTTTGTTGTCCACTGTCCTTGCAGGTACAGAACATAGTTATTGGGTCAAAGACCTTGTGTTGGTCATGTCCTTGACAAGTTTATGTTGATTATAGAGTGAGATCCTATTGGTAGGGATGTTGGTAGTTTGGTTGTTGATCTAGAAGGTAAGTGTGTGTTGGTTGGGTTGAGTAGTCTATGTGGGTGGACACCAGGGTGTGGTCCCAGACTAGGTCAATCTCTTGGATAGCCTTGTATAGGCTTGTGTTACATAAGGTTTTGAAAGTTCTTGTGAAGGAAGCCTTGAAGTCTAGGTCTATTGTGTGGACAAAACCAAACCTACCAATACGTCTGCATCAAGATATTATAAAGAAATACACATCTCTTCTACTTGGACCTTCAAGTGCACATTTAATTAATGTACTTGCACAAATATTTAATGGCATAACAATTGATATTGCTCTCAACCATTTTTTACAATATACTAGAAACTACACTCATTAACAATTTTATAATTTACACTTCACATATTTAAGTTGTTAAGTTTTTTGTTTCTATATTTACTTTTGTTATATTTTTCACATGTTTTATTATCTACAAAGATTTGTGCAAATGTATTTATAATATACAATTCTATATGCATATATACTTAACCATATATATGCATATATAATTCTACATACCAAAACTACACATATTTATAATTTTCAAATTTACACTTGATATATTTGTATTGTAGACGTTATATTTATAGTTTTTTATATTTGATTTTGTTACATTTTCATATATTAATGCCAACAGAAATCTATGTAAATATATCTATGCAAATCCATACTTATATGCAACTTTATATGCATAGGTACACTTTTATATACATATATACATCTTATGTATCAGAAACTACATTTATATATAGTTGTAGAGTTTACACTTCATACATTTATAGTTTCTTATAATTTACTTTCATTATATTTTTCACATGTTTTAATGCTTATAAAGATTTGTGCAAATATATTTATACAAATATATATATTTATATACAATTGTATATACATACACATAACTATGTATACCAAAAGGTACACTATTTTACAATCCTTAAATATAAACTTGATATATTTATAGTTGTTAAATTTAGAATTAATATATTTACATAAATGTTTATAACAATCCACTAACTATTAGTATTGAATGTGATAGATTTCATTAAAGACATGTTCGAGGTAGTACAAAAATAGTATATAAGCTAATGAACATGCTCTCCATGCATACCAACAAAGATGCCTTGTCAGAAAAGAATGAACAAGCTTTAACTCACATAATGAGTGGATTATAATCATTATGATAAATTTTAAGTGGAAGTTGCATGGGATTTTGATTGAAGTGATGAGCATGGAGGACCCTAGTGAGGTGGTGGAGATCGTACCATCATCCTTTGTTCCTACATGTAGGGATTTTCTAACTCAGTGTTGATGTTCAACATTGGTGACATTCTTACTCTTTGTACTCCTTTATATCCTTTGTTTCTAATTTTGCCTTTATGTTCTATTGGTTTTTAGTGGATATTAGGTGGGTCTTTGAAATTATTTGTCATTTTTATTTGTCAACCAATTTACTCTTTCCATCCCCCACATGTGTAGACCCTATTATCTGTACTACCATTTCACCTAGTTTGTTAGGACAATAAGTCTTGTTGGTGTTCAGACCAAAAATAGTAGGTCTAAAATCCTAGAGTATTTCTCCTCCTTCGAGACTAGTGATGTCATCAGGGAGGTGAGAAAGAGAGTCATCCATAGATTAAGGATGGTTAAAGGCTAATGAATGAGACTATGTATGCTCTCTTGCACTTTAGGTTCAACTAGACCCAAGAGGGATATTCCTAGAGGCACCAAATGGAAAACCAATACATAACCATAGCCATACCCAATGCACACTTAACCCCTTATGATTGTCACTAGGCTAAGATGACTAGCTATAGAAAACCTCTATTCAAACTAATTACTACACTATGCATATGCACCCAAAGATAATAGCATAACATTCCTTAAGGTTGATCCCTGGTTATACTACAAAATCATGAATCATATGTGGAACCTAATCTAACCCTACTCCTACTACTAATAGGATGAGGGTTTGATAAAATATAGGTGATTGATCCTTCCCCAATTTGACTAGTGCCTACTCCATTGGGCAACATAATCATAAGCAACAAGGAGGAAAGAAATATATGTAGTAGAGAATCAATAGACCAGACATGTATTTACATACAAACCATTTAGATTACACCTCATATGATGGATGTACTTAATAATTCATAAAAGAATTGGAATGATTCATTTGTAACAAATGAATGACTAATACATAGCCTTGTATTAACTTAAATTCTATCACACATTACCAAAACCTCATTACACTCATGCTGGAATAAATTTGGTAAGAGAAAATACATATCTGTGATTATATATTCCCCTAAATTATTACAAACTCTCATGGAGACATACCCTTACATGCAAATGTGCTTTACAAATCCTTCCTACCCTATGTTGAATACAATCCTTCACTTGCACACAAGACTTTTGCTTCGTTTGATGCCCTAAAATCACCTGAGGCACTTGCAAACAAAATAATTGGTTCAGTGAACAACCACTTTTACATCTTCAAAACATGTATATATAGCATTTCAATTCACTGTAACATCTTGGATGTGGATTTGGAGTAGTCAACAATAATGTAGGTCAAGGTTCAAGGGATTTAACAAGCTAATGAACCAGGAATTAATTTAACAAATCACAAACAACAAAATTGAAACTTCCTTTATTCATTTGCAATTTAGGAAACATTATATAGCAGGAGTTCAATGAAACTCATACATGCCTTGTCCTAAGCCTTAAAATCATTCAATAGCGATTCAGATTGACCAACCAGTCTTCACATGAAAACCCTCATCATGAAAATCAAACTATTGATCTTGCAAGAGAAGAAAACTATAGTAGAAAAAGTCAACCCTTTTCAACATGAAGATCCTCTATTTAAATACAAAATAGGTGGCCACCACACTTCCTCATGTCGAGGGACACATGTCATTCACCTATTTGATCGTTTGATCAGCTACACAGGCAGTTAAAACTATTTTTTGCATTTTCTAGCATGTTCTGGAGATTATGCAGAAATTTGAGTGTCATCGGCATATTACATAAGAAACCAGGTCATCAACACATGTGGGGATAGTTGGGTCATTGAGATATATGCAATTGACTAGAAAAGTCCCACTGAAAGAAAAAAGTGTGCAAAAATATAAGTCAAGAAGAGAAATGTGGAATCCTGAGGGGTATCAGGATGTGCAAAGGTTCGAAAGTCATCTGGATATGTGCACTTGGCCGGGAAAGTTCCACCTTAACCATTTATGTGAGGAAATTTGGGCTCAAAGATTAATGCGGAGGTTTCAAGTCCATCAAAACTTGTAGACAAATCGAAGGCAACATGATATATTAAGTAGGGGTCAAGAGTCCCACAAAACTGAATGAGACATGAAGTTCTGCAAGCACCTAACAACATCGGATGGCAGGAGTTTTAGACCCAAAGGGACTTACCAACAAAACAAAAGACATCTGGAAAGGTTCAAAGGACCCACAAATATTGATGCAAGATGAAAACCCAGAATCTGGTTGCAAGACAAAGACCCACAGATGCCAACATGTGCCAAAGTTCTGCCAAAGCATAATTTGCTCAATTTTGAGTAGAATGTCACCAAACTTGAACTGTGAGCACCCATTTGGCTCCATAAAAAGATGAACTCTTTAATTTTCCATGAATCCTTAGGAAGCTCTCTAGAATCTTGATCACCAACTCCTGCAAGAAAAAATAAAAAGGAAAACAAACAAGCTAGAAAGAAAAGAAATATTTTTTGGTTGATGTAAGATTTCTTGTGAACACAGAGGCTCTTTCATCAAACACATCAAGAAAATAAAATTTTGTATGAGTTGGAAAATCATGAACATTTTGGCAAGTCTAGAATCAAAATTCCATACTTGGCTAGCTCTATACCACTCATCCAAGAAGATTCATCTAAAGCTTTGTTCTTCTATCAGACCAAGTATTCCATGTAGTCCTTTCCACTGGTCTTCTTAGCCACTCGAGAGTTAACCACTCTATATACTTCTTCCATCTTCTTTTTAGGTAAATGATCTAACCATCCTTATGCATCATGTAAACTTGAGTGTGTGTACTCCCCTGTAAATGTGTGTCTCCTTCATAGAACCTATAAAAATCAGCAACATTAAAAATAGGAGATATGTCTATCCCTATTGGTAGCTCAATCTCATAGGCATTGGATGAGAACTTCCTCAACACCTTGCATGAGCCTATTTTCTTAAATTTCAACTTACTGTATGTTCCTTGTGGAAACCTTTCTTTCCTAAAATGTGCCAAAACTAAGTCACCTACTTGGAACTCTTGTTCTCTTCTATGTATATCAGCATGTTCTTTGTATTTGCTAGCACTTTTCTCCAACTTTTCCTTCACCTCCTTGTAAACCTCATGGATGTATCTTGCAAAATCTTTTGCTACAACACTCTTCCTATTTAAATTTGTACTATCTCTCAGCTCATCAACCCATCTTGGGTTGTACCCATAAACTATTTGAAATGGGCCATTTTTCTACACTTTTGTTCACTGAATTGTTATAAGAAAACTCTCCTTGTGCCAAGATAAGATCCCTTTGATGTTGTTTGTCTCCCACCAAACATCTTAATAAGTTTACCAAACTTCTTTTCATAACCTCGGTCTATCCATCAGTCTGCGGGTGATAGGCTAAATTGAATCCCAACTCAATGCCCATCTTCTTCCACAATGTACGCCAAAATTGGGAGATAAAAGTAAGTATATATTCATATATACTTAAATATTGATGAGTGAGATAAAAGTAAATATATAGAAATTAAATAAATTTTACAATTAATGACTAAGAAATATTGTTGATGTTATGTAAAATTAGTTTGTTATTCTTGAAATTATTGTCTTCTATTTGATATTTGTTTTAGACATTTTATATTGAGAAATTGTATAACAATTATTGATCATTTTTATAACTCCTTAGTATTGGGAGAAGGAAGAAAGTTGTATTTGGCTAAGAGTTAAGGACTGGTATCAGAGTACTGTTGGCAAGAGACACTACTTTGCATTGACAGGTATTGTCATTGAGGGCAACTAAGATCATCCCAATCATCTGCATAACATAATTTGGTCACACTGGAAGTCAGAATCTAAATTTGTCTAAGTCCAGGCAGTTAGGAACAAAGCAGGCGACAGGGTCCAGTATCTTGGTATGGATCTCTCCAATGGAAAGGCATGGTTTACTATGGATCTAAGGTAGTTGTAAGCATTGTCAAGATACTCTAAATCCATAGTTTTGTCCTCCAGTGATGGACTCAAAAGATATTAGCTTCTGAGTATCGGGTTTCAGTTTGACAGAATAGACAGAAGAAGAACAGGTCGACCTTGTGAATGATCTTAATTCTGGATGTATAGAAGTTGTTTATTGGTAAATTGGTGATGATAGGTAATGGTATCCAACATGATTAATGATTTTCAAGTGTAAGTTTTGTTCCACATCTCATATTATGTATGGATCTACCTGACAGATTAGAGTACTTGACAAAGTTCTAAGTGTTCTTGAAGCTGACTGGTAAAATGATTGTAGATCATGTTGTGGATATATATATCTGATGGAATTGGATGATTTTTTTTTTTGTGTGTGTGTGAACAAGGTGTAAATGTGAGAAGAGAAGAAAATCTAAGGTGTGAATGAAGGCAGAGTAGTAAGAAGAGTGAGTCAAGATGAAATGTGTAAGATCAGTTTTTGCACTTAACCAGAACTGAAACTCTTGCATGGGTAGATGCTATTTATCAATTCAAAATCTCTATTATTCTCTTGTAATCTTTTTGTAGGCAGTGAGCCTCCATTTGAGCAGTGAGCTCTGGGTAGTGAGCCTGAATGCATGTGCATTCCCATTTGTAAAAATACTTTTAACAGTGTATTAATCTTTGTGGGTTAACCCCCACCATGGTTTTTCCCTTAACCAGGTTTCCATGTCAAAAATCTTGGTGTCAAGTGTGTTATTTATGTTTCTACTCATGTGTTATTGATTGTTGCTAAAATGTTTATATCATTAATTTGATTATAAGTTGTAAATGAAGATTAAAGGTAGAAAAGATTAAAATATGTGACAACTAATTCACCCCCCCTCTCAGTTGTCCGGACCTAAACCAACAATTGGTATCAGAGCAAGGTTCCTTTTGAAAAGTTTAACAGCTTAAGGAAGATCTGGGAAGTCAATAAAAATGGATGAATATAACCTTCAAGGGCAACTAAATCTTGCCCTAGATGATCTTGAGCAATCCAAGGCAGAAGTACAAGAGCTGCAAGATAACCTCAAAAAGGTTGAAAACTTCATTGAGATTTTAAAAGGAAAATTGAGCAAATCTAATACAAAAGGAAAGGAGCAACCTCTTCAACTGGAAGACAAGACCCTGAAAGAGAAGAGAAAGGAATGTGAAAATTTAGCTAAAGAAGTTATTGTCCTAAAACATGAGATGGAAACTGGGGTGATGAGAGTAACCAAAGAAATTGAAGATAGGAAGAAAACTGAAGAAGAAATGAAGCAAAATTTGAAAGAGAGAACTGAAGAATGTTGCAGATTGGATGGAATAGCTGGTCTCCTAGACTCTAATCTACAAGAAAGAAGAAACAATGAGAGAAAACTTGAGAGATAGATTATCTCTTAGACATGACCTAAAAATTGCAAATGAGTATAAGGAGAAGTTCAAGATAAGCTCAGCTAGACTTGAAGCACTAATCAAAGAATAGAAAAAGGATGATGACAAGCATGATCTTAGATATGTGAAAGGTGAAAGCTCTGGTTCTAGACAAAGAAATTTTCAACCAAGGAATAAAAGAAACAAAACTAGAAAACTTCTGGTAAGACAACCTAATGCTCAAATATATCCATCATTCAATGGAAATTGTTTTGATTGTAATAAATTTGGTCATAGAGCTACTCAGTGGAGAAGTAGAGTAAATAAAAATGGTCCATCCTTCTCTGGTCAATGCTTCAAGTGTAATAGATATGGTCATAGATCAAATGAATGCAGAAGTATGATAATGAATAATGCTAACAATAGAGGAATTGTCAATTCTTTCAATGGTTACTATTTTTCTTGCAATGGGTTTGGACACATGGCTAATCAATGCAGATCAAGAGGAAATCAAGTTCATAAGTAAGGAAATGTTGTGTGCTTTAATTGCAATAAATCTAGTCATATTGCAAGATTATGCAGAAGTAGGAACAATGGAAGAAGAGGTACGGTAAATAGAAAACTAGATGAACTGAGACAAGACAAAGGGAAAAGAAAAATTGATGTGAATGAGATACGAAGCGAAATGAACAAGATTTGGGTAAAGAAAGATACAATAACAAATGGTGATGGGTCTGCACCAGAATCAGGTGCTGACAATTCCTCCAGAAATTAAGTCAGGAGCTCTGGCTCAGGGGGAGCTACATTGAACATCAAATTCCCCCATTCAATAAGTGGGTGCCTGAATCTAGCACAATAAAAGAGAATATTTTGAATTGGTTCAAAACCTTTGGAAGGATTTTCAGAAGAAAAGATGTTGATATGAAAACTTGTGGAGTGATTCATGAAGAACTATCAAAAATAGAGTAACCGGATATAGTTAGGGAAACACATTTATTACAATGCCAAATTAGGATTTGCAAAAGATAAAAGGTCACTTGATCACTCATTTGAATCACTTTACATTTGGAGGAAACAAGAGGAAGAACATTCAAGCTGCAAATCCAAAGACTGAGGCACAAAGAGTGAATTTAACTGGCAACTGATCAACCCTAACCCCGCGAAAGAAAAAGGTACCTCTCTATAAAGCTTTGAATCTAAAATCTATTGAGATGGCTACTCCTCATGTTGTTGACATTACTAAAAGGCCTCAACCCAAGTTTAAGAAGCACCCTCACAAATCAATAGAAGTTGACCAGTTAGGTGCTTTTTCAAGTGTCCTGTATGGTGTGCTGCATGTTGAAGACATTAGGGTTTATATTCATGCAAACATAGACGAATTTGGAGATTCAAGGTATGTAGACTTGTTTGAGAAAAAACTCAGGGATGAAAATCATGAACTTAAACTACAGTATAAGGCACTACAGGATAAACACTTTATTCAGATCACGGGGTTTCCAACATTTGATGAGGATGAATGGGTCCGATATGTTTTGAGTCAGATGCATGATGAATTCATTTGGTTGTTAAAACCATTCAAGATTACCAAGGATGCTATCAGAATTGTAACTGGGTTAAACTCAAACAGAGGATTTCCCATGCTAAAAGCCATGAAAAACCAGACAGTGACTGATGCTACCAGTGCCAAGTTTGACAGAATGGAAATGACCATTAATGATATTATAGAACCAAATGTCAAATTCACCTCCATGGTGATTGGGTACAATATTTACCACTCGAGCAGAGAAAATTTTGTTTCCAGAATAGCCATATATGTTGCATACAAGATGCTAAAGGAAAATACTGATTATGACTTGTGTGAATTACTGTAGAATCAACTGATTGAAAATTTAAACAAAATCAAGAAAGATAAGAAAAACACTTTCAAGTATGGTACATTGGTTCTATGTCTATTCTTTTACTTTATGAATGAGGTACCCGCGGTAAAAGGTGTGCACTGGACTAAGGATGAGCTAGTTGCCATTCAAATCATAGATCATCTTCGCAGCATTGGTGATTTCAAAGTTCAGAAAACTACAATATGGGTTTACTTCAAGAATTTTTAGAGTATGATGCACTTAAGGGAAAGAATCCCTAAATCAATTGTTGAGAAGTACAAAAATGAAATATGCTTCACAGTTGATACTGATCAATGTCTAATGGAAGCAGTGAAACCCAGAACTGCTTGGATCATGCCCATGGGGTATGAAGTAGATGAAAAAATCTTGAATATGTATGCCCAACATCTTCTAAGCAAGCCTAAAGACACAACGGTTGAAATATTTGGAACTTATGAGGAGCTGAATTTAAAACTACATACTGAATTCAAAGAACCTAAAACCAATAGGAAAGTAAGAAAAGAAGTTGAGCAATTAGCTGAAAATCTAGGCCTAACTAAGGAGGATGTGAGGAAACTCAGAGAAAGAACTGAGAAGGCTGAGAAAGAGAAACAAGATAAGGAATAATCAGATGCTCTAGTGGAACTCTCTTCCACCTCAAGAACTACTAGGAGCTCTACTGCTACCCCTGTTCCTTCCAAGACTACAAAACCAGAAGCAAATTCATCTAGAAAATGGGAGAAAAGGAAGAAAACAAAAGCATCCCAGACCTATGAAAGCATAAGAGAAGAAGAAGAGATAGATTCTAACATTAAAATCAAGGAAATAAAAGCCACCAGAACAAAAGATGCAAAAGTAACCAAAGAAAAGTCCTCCAGAAGTAAAAGGGCTAGTAAAAGACAAAAGACAGAAGCACATTAGGAATATGTTGAGAAGCCCACACTTTCCCTGGAGGATGTGATAAAGTCAGTCACTGTAGATGGTAATCTAAAACCCATGTTTGAATTCTATGATGAATACAGTGATGTGGATAAAAGGGTGTTGGAGGAAGCAACTGACAGATATCTTAACATCTACAATAAGGCACTGATTGAGATAACTTCTGAGTTGCCACAAAGTCTGGCAAATGTTTTAGAGTTGAGAAAAGAAAATGCCAAGAGCAAGGACATGGAGATTAGGGAACATGACCTAATAAATTTGTATCGTCGGATTTCACCTGATCAAATAGATATGATATTCAAGGAAGTCAAAGATGACTTTAAAAGCAAAAATAGAATGAACAAACTCATGCTTGGAGAAACAAGTGAAATTGTTAAAGAAACTCAAGAAATTCTTTTGAAAGAATTGAAAAAGCACAATTTTCCCATAGTCACAGAAGAAGTTTCAGATGGTGAAGAAGAGAACATTATCAAGCAGCAATCTGAGTTGGGTGAAGCCTCTATTCCGGAAGTGGAAAAAGTAAATCAGGATGATACAAAAATGATGGATAAAGTAGTTGATGCAGGAAATACTCCTAATCCACCTGACCTGTCAGGAAAAGAAGATAATATTACTACTCCACAAAGCCCTCCGGATTAGGTAGCAAGTGGTGAACAAATAGGAAAGAGTCCCTCTGCAATGAACACAGAGAAAAGTAAAGAAGAGAAAGAGGAAGAAAAAGGAAAGAAAGATAAGATAGAAGAAGATGGTGCAAATGTTGAAGCACCTAAAGCAGATACTGAGAAATCTGATGAACGAAAGAATGGTTCAGAAATTGTTGCAAGAGACACTGCAGATGCAGTGAAAAGTCTTCTTGAAAAAGAGATGATTGAGCTTGATGAGCCTAAACTACTCCAAGGTCTAGCCAATCCAAATGCTCTCTCTCCAATTCAATTAATGAAAATTGCATCATTCACCCAAGTAAAGGCTAGAGAGAAGATGTTAAAGTTCCACATGGAGGACAATGAGCTACTAGGGCTTACAACTGGGATTTTGGAAAAATTAATTCCTTCCTACCAAAAGAGTCCATTTGATTCCCGCTCCGGTCATCTGAAAAATCTTGTAAGTTTTGTAAATACTCATTTTGAGTCCTTTGAGAAGTCAGCAGAGACAAAAGTCAGAAATGAGTTTTTGGATAAGAGACTTAGTGAAATTAAGAGTCTAATAGGGTATGATAGGACTATACTTGCTATCAGTATAAAGAGTGTTCAAAATGGTCTAATTTATGGAAGTGATGTATATAAATTTTGTCTATCCTCGCCCAAAGTAAGTGAGGATATTGAGAAGAAGATAAAGGAACAAGAACTGAAATTATCAAATCTATCCAATAATTTTGATCCTCTAACTTTTTCACCCATAAGTTAGGAATGTCAAGTAATTATCTTGACTGATGAGATAAAGAAACTTGTTAAGGAGAAAAGCATCATTATGAAGAGAATGTGTGAGCTCCGGGGATTGATTGCCCCTAAGTTAAAGACAATGTATAATGCCCTATCAGAAGCTTAGACTGCAGTTCGGACTAGTGATCCATCAGATCTATCAAAGGCAAAAGCATATTCATCTTTGTTGAGTGGGCACATATCAATTTTGGATGGAATGAAGAGTACTTGGGCCTCTAAACTTGTGCAAATAAAAACCAGCTTTGTAGACATTCTCAAGTTTATGTAAATAGAACTTAATAATTAGGTGTACATATGCGGCAATATATACAAAATTTCTGGAGAATTTTGGCTTGAAACCCCACCCTTTGCCATTGATGTCAAAGGGGAAGTGAAGAATAGTGAAAAATGAGGAACCCAGCAAAGGGGGAGCTTCAGAACTAATAGAGAAGCACAAGTCTACATAGTTAGTATCACAGTAAGGGGGAGCTACATTAGACACTTAGTCATTTTTCACTAAGTGTTGCCATCAATGCCAAAGGAGGAGATTGTTGGCAAGAGACATTGCTTCGCATTGATAGGTGTTGTCATTGATGGCAACTAAGATCATCCCAATCATTCACAACCATGAAACCAACTCACTGCAGCCCCGGTAAATGTAAACACATAACCTATTGTAGACCTCCATTTGTCCAAGTCTTGGGTAATATCAAAGTCAACATAACCTCACAACTGAGCATCCTGTCCTTCAAAACACAAAACATGATCTGAAGTACCTTTCAGGTACTGTAATATTCACTATACCGCTTGCCAATGAGGTTTACCTAGATTACTCATGAATCTACTTACAACTCCCACTGCATGGGCAATATCCAGATGAGTACAAACCATGGCATACATAAGACTGCCAACTGCTAATGAATAAGGAACACCCTTCATGCGTTCTTGATTGTCTTGAGTTTTTGGACACATTACTAATGAAAAATGAAAGTGATCAACCAATGGAGTACTAACAGGCTTGGCATTCTCATGTCCAAGAGTTTGACAATATACTTCTCTTGAGACAATCTGATTTCTCTCTAAGTCTGTCTGTCCCTTATTAGTGTCATGCCAAGAATCCTCTTGGCTGCCCCTAAATCTTTCATTACAAACCATTGAGCCAAATGTTGGTTCGATTCATGAACTATCCTCATGCTACTATCAGTTACCAACATGTCATCAACATAAAGCAAAAGTATAACATACTCACCAAATTAGCAAGATTCTTGTAGTAAACACATGGATCAGATTCGTAGTGAGTAAAGTGATGCTCAACCATGAAACTATCAAATTTAAGGTACCACTGCCTCAGGGATTGCTTGAGCCCATAAAACTTCACCTTAATATGTAATATAAATGTTCTTACCCCTATTTTGGAAAACCTTCAGGCTACTCCATATACAATTCCTCTTCAACATCTCCATGTAGAAATGCAGTCTTCGTGCATCGAGTTGTTCCAACTCAAGATCATAGACCGCTACTAATCCCAAAACTACACGAATTGTGGTCATTTTGACGACTGGTGAGAAGATTTCATTGAAATAAATTCCCTTTTTCTGATCAAATCCTTTCACTACCAATCTGGCTCTGTAGCATTTATTTCCTCCATCTTCTTTTTTCACTCTATATACCCAGATTTGGTGGAAGAGTCACCAAATCCCAAGTGTCATTTGCCATCAAGGAGTCCATTTCATCTTGCATTGGCTCCATCCATTTGACATGATTTGAGTCTTTGAAAGCATCTTTAAAAGTTTTTAGATCAGCCTGATCAGATAGTAATAATTCATAATCGTCGAATTTAACTAAAAGCCTCTTCTGTTGGGTAGACCTCTTCAAATGAGGTTCTTGCTCCGTTTCCATTTCTAAGATTTTTAGGTTCTAGACTTGGCACACTTTGAAGATTCGTCATAGACTACATGTGAGTAGTGACTGGCTGCGATGCCTTAGCCAAAGTCTGTGAGAAATATTTTAATGGCTGTGAAATAGTTTCCTCTGGTAGTGTAGGGATTTTCATATGTTGTGATGAATGTGTTACAAGCATAGGCTACATTTGATTTTGAAGATGGAATGATGAACATATACGAGGTTGCGTTGAAACCACAAACTGTGAGAGGCCTTCAAATAGCTGTGTGGACATTGTCATAGGCTGTGATGGATTATAATAAGGCAGTGTTGAAATGTCAAATGTTTGTGTAGAGCCTCTAAAAGGTGTTGGCAATGAATAACTATGTGGTGAGTTTGTCATGTTAGAAATTGGATCAGGTATATATCCCAACTGCGCTAAGCTTGAACTTGACCGTTGAATATTGCCAATTTGCTGAGAGCTGGATACCTGCATGTCATTTTAGGAGAAGTGAATTGTGTGTAAAGGGGGTTGTGAATAGAAAGAACTTCCCACTGGCTGCATTCTCATACTTGAGCTTGAAAAGGGTCCTTTATTAAAAATTATATTATTCTCAGTAAAAATATTTTCTACAGGCACAAACTCTTTCACCAATATCTCTTGTTTTTGCAGAGTAGGGAATACTTTCTCATTAAACACAACATCCCTACTGCTAACAAGTTTCTTGGCAACTAGATCCCATAAACAAAAACTATATTGGTCTTCACCATAGCCAACAAATATGCATCACCTAGACTTAAAATCCAAATTCATTCACTTTTCCTTAGGGACATGATCGAAAGATTCACAACCAAAAACTCGAAGATGAGAATAAGAAATTTATTTGCCCAACCATTTCTCTTCGGGAATATAAAAATCCAATCTAGATGAGAGGCTTCTGTTAATTAAATATACTACTATATTAACCGCCTCTACCCAAAATTCCTTTCTTAGGCCTGCATTAGAGAGCATACATCGAGCCCTCTCTAAAATCATTCTATTCATCCTCTCTATTGTAACGTTTTCTTGAGGAGTGAAAGGAACTATTTTGATCTGTATAATGCCATTATCTGTACAAAATCTATCAAATTCCAAGGAACAAAAGTCTCCCCCATTATCAATTTGTAAACATCTTATTTTGTTCCTAGTTTTATTTTCAACCATGGCTTTGAAATTTTCTAATTTGGTAAAAATTTCTAATTTTCTATTCATCATATAGACCCACACTTTACGAGTACATGTTGTGTGGTTACACAACACGCCCCATTTTGACTTGGCAAAATAGGGACCCAACTTTTCTTTTGGCTTGTGTTGTCTGCTTTCTGGCGGTTTGGTAAAATCAGTCATGTTCATCATCATGTGGAGTCAAGATGAGGTAAGCCCCAATATGAGGTCAGTCTGTCAAAATTCGTATTTCATATATATGACCACATATTCTGAAAGAGCATTAAAATTCATGCAGGTTTGCCTTTTACATCACCCTGATATTCATCAGGATGTGAGAGTTATGAACAGTCAAAGTCTTGGTCAAACCTGATATTCGCAAGAAGAGGGTCATATTTTATAACCTCAGTTATGCTGTTTGAAGAACATCATCATCATATTTGAAACGTCCCCCCCCGATAATATCCTGTGGTTCAAATATCTGGACGTCAACTTTAAGTGATAGTAAGTCTTCCCCATCGAATGGTCTTTTGTATCGAGAACATCATGTTTTGAAAAGTAACCCGAAAATATCATCCTGACGTGAAACATCACCCTTAACAAACATCCTGATGACATCATCTGAATATGATAAATGAAGAAATAAACATCCTGATGACATCATCATCATATTTACATTTCGACAGGATACTTTGCAAACATGATCATGTTCACCCAATGTGACGATGACGTCATGAGACATTTCCAATACAAAGAACAAATATCATGATGACGTCATCCTGATATTCAAAGAGGAGAATGAGTAAGTTTGAAGGTCATCATCATATTTTGAAATATCACCCGATGGACTGAAATATCCTCCTGATGTGCTAAAGTGTAAACAAAGGTGCGTTGTCACCTGAATTTTGTCGCGATAACAATTTCAAGACTAGGGAGGATGATATTGAAACTCAACCTGATATTTATGAATATCATCCTGCCCTCATGATATCTTGTCGTATGAATATTCCCCTGCTCCCTTTGCTGCCATTGCCATTAATTGCGCGCAGATATGGTAGGTGATTCCCGCCGACCCCGGAACCCAATGAAACGTCTGGCGAGATCCTGAGTTTTCGCACGAATGATCAAAGATTGCGATTTAACTTGTCAGAGTTACCCTAAGTTTACCCTAACTACAAGGTTAAAGGTAATTCAACTGCCATTGTTACGTTTACCTGCGTTAAAATTGTTTTACAGAGCACCAGCCTCCATATTCGCATAACAGCTACCGTTGCGCAATTCGAGCTCACAGATAGAAGGAGAGAAGTGATCAGCAGTTGAATTAAGAGCATCTTAACGATATACTAGTATAAAGAAAATCTGCATAACCAGGTAAGTGAAATGAAACCCTCATCACGTTGTTTCTAAATAATGTTGTAAGTTCTGGTTATGTATCCATGTAAGTAAGTAATGTGAAATTAATGTAGTAGGCATGATATTTGCAATATGTATGCATGCATATCCCTGTTGTGAGATGAAATGTTGTTAATTGCAGGTACCCATGGCTGAAAAACGCTCAGTCAAGAATCAGGAGGAATTTAGTAGGCCTATGTTCTCTTCCCAGAGAGGGGTCCTGTTCAAATATGGGGCAATTACAGATACCCATCAGGGGATTACCAACCTGGAGGCTTGGTCAGCCAAGCTGAATGATGGACAAGATAAGAGTCCAGTACTGGACACAGTGTTTGTATCAGGTATGTGGAACGCTGCTGGCTTCCCATACTCCATGGAGTCTCTAGAGCTAGTCATTGAATGCGCCTGGAATTATAACCCTCAGACGAGGCAGGTGGTGAAGCATGGGAGAGTGTATGCAGACCTATCCATTAAAGGTCTCTCCCAAACATTTGGACTGCCAATGGGCAGTAAGGTAAAGAGTGTAGACTTGAAGAAGTCTGAAAGAGAATATGAGGCCAACAAGAAGGTGGCCAGAAAGAACATGTATGCTTGGCGGGCCGAGAACAGCACATATAATGCAGTGGCCAAGCTCCCCGTGCATATGTTCAAGTTTGACTTTAATGAGGAGTATCAGTATGTGATTGCCCTACTGAACAGGGTGACTGGCCAGCCCGATACTGGTGATTTCAGAGATTGGATGTATGGCATAATAATGATGTGCCTGTATGCAGACATCAAGCCACTGTGGGGCCAAATAATTAGTGATGCTCTGCATGAGCAGCTGATGAACCTGGGAGGTTCAGACTGTGCATTCTACATGACTTCCTATATCATTTATTCCTGTGTGTATAGAGGCACTTTTGATGCCCTGGTCACAGATGGAAAACTAACGGGCACAAATACAGCATATATCTGGGATCATCATCCCTAGCTGTAAAGAACCAAATATATCAAGGACTACAAACTGGTCAATGATGCATTTTCTATGCATCTGGTAAGGACCATGGAGGATGACAGAACTAAAAGACTGAGCATGGAAGCTCAGGAGGCAGTATACAGGCATGGGGCATGGTACATACAATTTGCCACCTTTTCCTACATCAGGATAGAAGGTTTTGAAGGACATCCCCTAATGCTACCGAGATATCCTACAGATGCAGTAGTTTTAATGGAATTTATCAGGCAGGGCTCCACCATGATACAAATGTATAAGGATGCCAAGAAGCTGCCACCCATTTTGTTCCCAGTCAGCATCGGCAACTACATGTGCCTTGACTCTGACAATATAAAGAAGGTGATGGTCACCCTAAATAAGATGAATTTACTGCCCTTCCCAGTAACCAGACCATATGATCCTTACGGCCGAATGCAGAAGATCCTAGGAAAGCCTATTCACCAGAGGCACCTAGAAGATTTTTGGGCTGACTGCGAAGATGAGGTAGAAGCCAGGAGGAGGAGGTATCAGAGGTTGACTCTGACCCAGATTAGAACGTTCGACTGCATCTCCCTCCCTCAGCAGCTAAAGAACGATGACGGTAGGATAATGGCGGATGAATATGAGCAGAAGAAGATTTATAATGACACCATATCTGCACCTGACCTCACCATGCAGGAGGATCTGTCCTTGGACCCATTCTTTGCCAGAACCCTACACTTGACCCAAGCTTGGGTAGATGCACAAGTAGAGGCATTGAAGAAGAAGGGTGTGGCCATCACGGTGGACAACAAAAAGAAGGGGCAGGACATCCCCACAGATGAATATGATGACTTCCTGCTGGAGAAGAGGAAGACTAAGGGAGAGAGGACCCCTCCACCACAGCAACCTAGTAAAAGGGCCACAAAGGGCAAGAAGGTGGAAAAGGGACCCAAAGGGGTCATAGTTGACAGGGCAGTATTCACAGCGGAGGAGGTAGCCAAATCAGGGTCAGAATTAGATTCTCCTCCAAAGTCCAAGAAAACCAAGACAGTAGAGGCTGGAATCACAGAGACCCGAGAAGTGGGTCAGTCATCCAAACAGCCAGGCAAAGCTATCCTCGTGGAAGAGGAGCCTGAAGAAGAGGAGGAAGCTCCGTTAATAATAAGAAGAAAGAGGAGAGCTCCGCAGGTGTTGGTTCCCACCACACCCAAGAAACCAAGAACCTCCATGAGAGGTGAGATAAGTCAACCTCCTGCACAGTTACAGGAGGCAGGTAGTGAAGTGCAGAAGGAACTTCAGCATAACGTTCCACTTCCTACCATTGTCAAGTTCAAAACTAAACTGGCAGAAGAACAACAGAAAGAAGCATCTCAGACACAAGCGGAAGGGCATGTCTCGCTAGACGAGACAATAAATTTGTCTGATGATGAGGTGGTGCAGGATGTAGCTGCACAAGAAATGGAAACACTGGCTACTAGCGTCAGTGTGACTCCTCACAAGCCTCCATCTATCCAATCGGTGCTTGAGGAGATGAAACAAATAGAAGCGGAGCCAGAGAAGAGCCCGGAGCAGGTAGCACAGGACATAGGGCTGGACACACTGATCGCCGAGGTGACAAGTCCTGCAATGGTAGACTTAACAGAGAAACAGGATGTAAGTCCTGAGAAGCCAGCAGGATCACCTGATAAGGGCCACCTAATAGAGGAGATAGAGATGGCGGAAGCAAAAGGCCATGTTCTTGAATCAGGCCAGCCGAGCCCACAAGATACATTAGCAGGACCTGCTATAGTGGAGGTCCAAGAAATAAAGGCTGATGAGAATAAGGAAGAAATAAAAGATCCAGCTGATAAGGCACAAGAGGTGGATGGTGCAGGCACAGAACAAGTAACAGCTGCAGAACAGATGCCATCACCTCGGGTAGATCCAATGATATCAGATATGGTGGACATGCCACCAGAAATAGAGAAGCAAAAGGAGGATGATCAACCTCCACAAGGGGAAGAACTGGGGACAGGTGAAGAAAGGATGGAGAAAGATCATGATCATCATGATCCACATACAGGTACACCGCCAGGTTCCCCACACAGAGAAGATGCTCCCCCAGAAAAGGAAGTTCCTCAACAGGAGGAGGCACCACAGGATCCACAGCAAGGTGAGCATCAAGAGTCAGAGAAAGAAAAGTCACCATCTCCACAACGCTGGTTGGTGGAAACGGGAGATAGAGGTGAACAGCATCATGATGCCGAAAAGCATGATCAGGTGCCTCCATGGTTAGAAAAGGAGGTAAATGTTGAGGAGGAACTTGAAATTCAAGAGTTCGACGTCTCCACCCTGTTCTCCACGGATATAATGAAGCCCAAGAGAAAGGCTAGGATGACTTCGGCCATCAAGAGAGATCCGGCGACAGGAAGAAGGACCGCACAGATTGCTGTACCTACGGTAGAGAAGGAGAAGGGCAAAATCACTATGGATGAATTCCAAATAAGCATAGTAGATCTAGGTTTTGCCAACGAAGAACAGGAAGGTCAAGAAGGTAAGGATATCATTGACTCTCTAATTCAGAAAGTGAAAAGAGAGAAAGAGAAGAATAAGCAACATAAAGAGCACATTGCTCAGTTGCATGCATACATTAAAGGCTTGACCAATCCTGAGGATACTACAAGTGAAGCTGCAGTCCCATTGACTGCCATTTCTCAAGAGGAGATAAATAAATTGGACCTCATGAAACATGAGGCTTCTGTAATAAGGAAATGGATGTCATCCACATTGGATGATGCTATTGAAATAATGAAAGGTTCTTTGAAGAGATGGAGCATTTTGAGTGACTCCAAAACCAAGGTGGACAGGTTGCAGACGCAGACTGGAAAAAGGTCTTATAAACTAGAGAGAGTCCTCATCATGTTGGGAGAAATAAGGAAGATCAACCCACAACTGCTTATCAGTAAGCAGGTGTTAAATAATAATACTGCATTGTTAGTAGATATCTGGTACAAAGATGTACAGTTTGAATGCAGAGTCCTCAAGAGATGCAATAATAAGCTAAGGGAGATCAACATGAGGCTACGTGATTTAATGGGCATTGAAGCAGACATGCTCAAAACATTAGAGGGCAAAGTGGAAGGGAAGATAGAGAATCAAGATGAAGATTCTGCCCTTAAGGCTCTGCGCAGCAACTTCCACCTAGAAGACGATGGTCCACTCGTCCACTTGACAGAAGAGATCATAAATAAGGTGATGAGGATCAAGGTCAAGATGGAGAGTTATAATGAGACACTACAGGACAGAAAGAATAAGCTGGAGAATAGCAAGGATAAGTATGAAGCGCACAAACACGCCATTATCAAGGTAAAGACTCAAGATGGCGGAGGAATAGACCAAGTTGTGTAGTCATATGAGCAGATCCAGAGCAGCATGCAACCCCATATGCAGCAGCATCATCATCCGGATAGCGAAAGTTTAGAAAGTGATGCACATGATGATGACCCGCATGAATCAGCTGAAGAGCATGATGAAGATACATCATAAAGGGGAATATTTTGCATAAGTAATATAGATAGTTGCCAGCTGGCAACTTGTGCCTTTTTGTAAAATTGACAAGTCATGAAATGATGACCATTGATTTGTATTGACATATCAGATCCGTAGATCTCTTGTAAACGGATTCCTCACCTTATTCTATAAAAGGAGGTGGAATGCCTTGTTATATTCATTCGAAACTTAATTGAAATTTGTTTTCTGAAATATTCAGGGCTCATTTCAAAGCTGCTGTATATGTACATGTCTTTTGCATACTTAATGAAAGAGAAGAGTATTCGATTACAAATCTTCGTAAATCCTGAGTAATCTGTGTCTGAATTCTGGATATATGCTTTGATTTGCTACGTCCCTTGGAGTGCTCATCATGTTGCATGTATTGTTTTCATTCATTATCCTCTGAAGTTTGCATCAACTATGTCTAGCTGTGGAATGTCCTGGTGAACATATGGTTTGATTTCTTCTCCTCATGACAGTATCAAGCATGTATGTGGATCAAAAGCTAAAGGTTCAACTTAATTAGAAGCATTTCCTTTAATTTCTTTTAATTTCAAAATATCTCACTGTCATAATTGCAAATAACGGATAATCTTAAGCAAACAACCTGAAATATGCAGACATCTCGTAGATAATTGCAAATATTTAGCATATTTGAATAAAAAGCATGCACAATTGAAAATCTCATGCAAAGATCGAGGTATTACTACATCTTTCCATTAAATAACTGCATAATTTGACTTCTCTGTAAGGAATTTCTGCAGGAACGTCATGATGATGGCGCAATTTCACGTAAGGCCCCAAAATGGAAACAACACTTCACATTAACTACTGAGTAACGTCAGTCGATTAAGACCTAATCATCGGAGACTTGGGATCATGAATTCTCTGAATTCACTGTATCTTTCAAGATGAATAAAGGTTAATGTGTACTTTTATTCTATGTTTGTTTGTGACTAACATCATGACCAACAGTACAATAATCCATAAAGAAGACAAAGTAATTAGCTTGTCCAAAAGAGGTTACCTTCGTAGGTCCAAACACATCGACATGCACGAGCTCCAAAAGAGTTGACTACTTCTCATGACCAGTTTTCAAGAAGCTAGTTCAACTTTGTTTGCCATTGAGGCAATGCTCACATATCTCCAAATCAACAGATTTTAGACCTAGAAGTTGATCCCTTTGAAGCATGACTTCAAGTCCCCTTTTTCTCATGTGTCCAAGTCTTTTATGTCAAAGCTCCGAGCCACTGTCCACAACTGCCATTACAATTCCCACTTTAGCATTATTCTCTAGCATATATAGACTACCTAATTTGTTTCCTTTTGCAATCACCAAGGCTCCCTTGGTTACCTTCCATGAATCTAAAGAGAAATTGATGTTACACCCTTGAGCATACAGTTGGCCTATGGATATCATATTTCTTTTCAGCATGGGAACATGTCTTACATCCCTCAAAATCCATTTGTTTCTATTTTTTAGTTGCAACACCACATCACCTTTGCCTATTATTTCACATGCTTTGTTATCAGTGCCAAGATAAATTCTTCCAAACTAACCTTCTTGATAGTCTATGAAAACCTCCCAGTATGGAGTAGCATGGAAAGAGGCACCTGAATCCAACACCCATGAATCCGTAGTAGTGTCACTTGCTAATAAAACTAGAACATCTTCAACTTTGTCATATGCAGTGTTGGCTTCACTATCATTTACCTTTTCTTGTGCATTTTTGTAATGCCAACAATTCTTTTTTGTGTGACCCTCTTTGCCACATAATCAACAATCACCATTTCTGCCCCTGGACTTCAATCTTCTTACAGATTTGGACCTTTTGTTGTTATTTCTACCTTTATCTTAACTCCTTCCCCTATTGACAATAGTCAAGGCATCTCCGATTGTTTTGTTTTGCCCTCTTCTCATATCTTCATTGAGAAGTGTAGCAGCAACATCATCATACCTCAATATTGATTCTTTTTTCTTATCCTCCCCTTCTTGGGATCTCCTTTTTCTGGATAACGAATTGTTGATTGTCATTATCACACTATCCCAGCTATCGGGAAGAGAGCATAAAAGCAACATGGATTTCATTTCTTCTTCAAAATTGACATCAATGGAAGCTAATTGACTAATCATAACATTGAATTCATTTAAATGGTTTGAGATGTTGTTACCTTCTTTCATCTTCAAATTAACCAATTTCTTTAACAATAAAACTCGATTTGTTGTTGAGGCTCTTTCGTACATATCACACAACTTATCCCATATTTGTTTTTCTGTTGTTTCTGTGGCAACATTGAAAAGAACATTATTGGACAACGAAAGGATGATAGTTACAGCTGCCTTTTGGTCTAAAACATCCCAGTCATCATCTGACATCTTCTTTAACTTCTTTGTCTTCCCTTGTAGCACAATAGAGAGATCCTTGTGAATAAGCAAAGCATGAATTTGAAGCTTCCACAAACCAAAGTTTTGTCCGAAAATATTTTTGATCTTCCATTTAAATGCCTCTTCCATTTTTCTAGAAATTTGTCACAGATTTCCAAACAACTCCATCACCGAGCTCTGATACTAATTGTTGGGAATTGACAGCAGATAAAAGAAATAGCTAGAATGCATATTATTAATCAAACACACAAATAAAAACAAAGATACAAGTTTTTAACGTGATTCACCTTATAGACTGCATCCACAAAGAAGTGGGGGATCTCTATATTAACTCTGTATAGAACTCTGTTACAATAAATCTACAGTAGTGCCACTCTCTATAGCAACTTACACACATTACATATCTTAACATCCAAAAGACTACATGAAGTTAAACTCCTCGAAGGAATATGAGAGGACAAAGTAAGTAAGACAAGACACCAAGAAGTGTCGGTTATATCTGTTGGATTGATTGGGCTTCACAATACCAACACCATTATGGATGCCAAATAGGACGATGAGTGTGTAGTCCAAGCTCACATAGGGAATATGCAAGACTATAACATTTAGACGAGATGGTTTCTAGGTCTACAATGGTTTGGGAATGCAGGTACAGTGGTACCATGCTATGATAGTGGGCCGGTCCAAGACAAATTCTCAAGCACTAAATGCCCTATTGCAAAGTTAACTAGTAGGGATAAAAAGATGGCTCGTAGGTACCTGAGGTAACACAGAGAGTGCATTGTGATGTGATATGAAGTTTTGGTCTAATGGTAGTGTCTGTTTGAAATGCTAGATACACTATAATCTATGCCCAACTTAACAAAATGAATAACTTCATTATAGTTTCATACAGTGCTATTCTCTCTTTTTTTCAGACCAATGAACAAGTGATGAATGTTTAAATTTTCCATATGCAAAATAATGTTTTTTATTGTACTTTCCTTATAGTCCAAATTTTTATTATTGTGATAGTCTATTTCTTTTCTAATGTAGAGGAAAAGCAATCACATCTTATTGTGCAATGGGTATGCCAAAAATGGTTGTATAAAATTGTACATTACACATGAAAAGTATATTAAATCTCATAAGAAGACTATAAAGAATCCTATTTATAGTGGTTTTGATACATATACATAATGAACATTGAGAAGTTCTTAATATTTGAAAAAAAATAGGAAAAGAGTGTCATATGTTTTGCAGAGAAATTAGAATTTAAAGTTATGCAAGAAAAATAATCAAACCAAAATCATTACTTTGTGTAAGAAAATGACTGAAATATATAATGTAAGAAGTTGGAAGTACAAATTTGATGCAAAGAACATAGTTTGTAATATTCATTTGAAAAAACATTAGCAAGCAATGTTTAGGGCATGTCTATATAAACAAAGGTAGGAAACTTGCATATGTAGAGGAATGCTTTTTAAATTTACCCAATTTTATTTGTGACAATAGTAGAAAGGAGTTTTTTTTAATTTCTAATATTAGTATTCTTGAAAAGAGAGTATATAGAACTTTTGTAGTTATGTTTTAACAATTGACATTTTATTTTTCATTTTGATTCCCTATTGTTGGTCCATTATTCTAACTCTCAAATCTTGTACATAATGATATGTGTTGTTGTTCTACATTGGAAAATAATTGGAGTAGAATAAATATGTATACATGATTGTAAAAAAAATTGTTGTGAATAAAAGGAGAATGCTTCATTGTGCAAAAAATAAATAGTTATAGAAATTATAGACCTTTTATTTTATTTTTTTGATAGTCAACTATTTCCATGTGAAGGTGTTCTTAACCGGTCCTTTTCGTGCTTTATCAGTGCAACATATGGCCTATGTTGCATGCGTGCATATCTTTGGAATGTGACATTGAGGCATATGCAAAGACCTACAAGGTTGTGCACTCTTGATATAGTTGTGATTGTTAGTCCTTGACGATGAATGTTGCCAATGTTGATTTTGCCCTTTCAAGTGTTCAACCTTGTGATTTATGTATTTTTAAGGCCCGTTTCATTTTTAGATAAATTTAGTGATGCCCACCATGGCTGAGTGGGATGCTTGGTCTATGTAATTTGCTTGAATTGTACCACAAGAAATAAGGGAAGATCAAGGGGTTTTTGGTCATTTTTTTATACAATTACTTCAACTTGTCCCAATGCACCATTTACGAGGCTTGCTTCCATGCACAAATTAGAACTTAGTAGAACTTGTTAGCCAATACACAAGAGAATCTTTGCATCAAGTTGTTCATCCTTTGGATTTGGGCATGATGTCTCCTTTAAGTGCTCCACATTGGAGCTGGCAATGGCCATTGCTAATGATTGGAGCATACATTTATTATGCAATGAAACTAATTCATTTGTTGCAAATAATTGTATTGAGGATAAAAAAGTCATTTATTTAGTAGAGGTAAGTGAAGAATTGGAATGTGACATTCAAACCTCCTATATGCAAGTGTTGGCTATACATTTCTTATATTTGAGATAAGAGCATGAAAAGAAACTTGTGCTAGTTCTTCTCCGGTTTGACAAAAAATCTTATTCAATGTATTTACTATGTCAAAGCTCCACCATAGTGTCACCCCATATGATTCTCTAGCATATATTGGAATGTCTTTAACTAGTGGGAGTTTATATTTATTGATAATAATATCTGTAATTATTGATATGCTAACTCACATATCAACCAGTGTTGACTCTGAAAAGCCAACCCCATTTGCATTCATTTATTTGAAACAAATGAATTGGTTTCCCTACATAATAAACATATGCTCCAATCCTTGTCAATGCCCATTACTAGATCCAGTACAAAGAAACTTAAGGGGACATCATGCCCAAATCTAGATGGTGACCAACTTGAAGCAAACATTCTCTTGTGCATAATTGGCCAACAAGTTATGCTAAGTTATAATTTGTGGGTGGGAGTAGGCCTCGTAAATGGTGCATTGGGGTAGGTTCAAACAATTTAATATCAAGATGGTCATAAACCCCCTAGTCTTCCCTTATTTTTTGTGGTACAATTCAAGCATTACATAGGCCCGCCTTCGGATCACAACAATCCAAAAAATGTACCCATTATCCCACTAAGTCATGGTGGGTGCCACCATTTCCCTCTTTACTATTACAAAAACACCCCCCTTATTTATTGATCTTACCAACTCAATTTTACAAACTATGTATACTTTAAATTTCCCATATGCAAAATAATGTTTGCTTTTATCCACATGAAACTCCTTTCCACATCCATTCATGGCATACCCATTGCACACTAATAATAAGAAAATTTCAATACAATAAGTCCAATTAGCTTGCTAACCCATTTGCAAAACCTTCAACAAGTGTTATGCCTTATGAACCATTCATTATCAAGTAGGTGGTGTTTTTCTAGTTTGTCAAATTATGTGATATTTTATTAGGATTCAACTTTCCACCTCTTGTTGTAACAAATATAAAACACACACATTTATATAAATATACAAACTATTTACGTGAAACCATACAACATTACTAAAAACTATTCCATAATTATTTATATAAATATAGTTTTTGTTTTTACTATATAATTTGAACAATGGCATATTTAGTTTTAATTTTAAAAAAAATTAAACTACAAATATTATCATCTAGATCGGTACCCTAAACTACATGCCTTTTTTCCTTATAGAACTCCTATATTCTAAAAAATATGCATAGCGAAAGGGTGTCCAATTAAGAGTAGAAAAAAAATGTCCAGATCTCCTCACACTATTTATGTTTTATTTGGTCTTCTTTGGAAGAAGATACAAATGACACATTTGAAGACACGTGGCACCTTGCATGCAACATAGGAGTGGCAAGAACAATTATCTTGACATTGTGAAATTTAGCCAATAGGTTATTCTTTACAGAATTTGTGTTTGCAAAGGATATTAAACCCTGGTGAATATGGGGTTATCGAGCATCACCTCTCATGTATGTTTAAAATGTCGTTGAAATAAAAAATAGTCTACTTTATCTATATCTCTATCTCTCCCTCTCTATATCTCTATCTCTTTCCCTTTATATAACTTATCTCTCTCTCCTACTCTATATTGCTTTCTCTATATTGGTGGATATGGGGTTATTAAGCATCACCTCTCATGTATGTTTAAAATGTCATCAATACCAAAATACTCTCTCTCTCTCTATATATATATATAGATCTCTCTCTCTCTTAGCATTCTCTCTACCTCTCTCTGTTAGATGCATAGGACAACTCAGAGGGGGGTGAACCAGTTGTACATTAAAACATTAAACCATCAAGCTATTCCAATCTTCAAACTCTTATTATGCATTAGAAAAATGTAAACATATGAAGCATCAATGCAGAACACATCAAGCACATAACAACACCAGATTTATGTGGAAAACCCAATAAGAGAAAAACCATAGTGAGGATTAGCTCACATATATATGAATAGTAACACTGAAAACAAATAGGCTCACTACCAAGGGCTCACTACCCAGAAGAAAGGCTCACTGCCCAGAAGAAAGGCTCACTGTCAAAAGGACTCACTATCTAGAAGAGATTGAATAGAAGAGAAATGTTACAAAGAGATTCACTATCTCAAAGCAATAGAAGAAATTCAAAATTGCAACTTTTTGCCATCTGCAACCTTTGGCTCACTGCCTCTAGCAAATTTAAGCACACTGAAATGTAGAGACCTTCTCCTCACTAAATTCTAGAGTCATAAGCATTTACGCTTGCACTCAATTCACTACCCTTGATTTACCTTCACATCATCTTCACTACCTTGCTCCACTCAACTTCATTTTGCATTTGTACCATCCACAATAAAAAAACCATCTCAATTAGGTTGGTCCTAATAAAACGTATGTACCTCAAATGTGCAACACCAAAATAGTTCAGCACTAAACACTTTTGTGGTGGAAAGATGTGAAAGTGGACCATGCCAAGGGTTAACTAGGACTCAAATCTATATCACAATGTTGTTCATCACATCCACAATCCATGAGGTACCTCCACAAATGACGCTAGCAAGCCAGGTTGGCCAAACTTGAACAAATACTGCAAGAGGCCACATACATGCCTTTCCAAGTCCAAAAACATCATGCAAACCACAAAGAAACACTCCACACCATCCACACATCTTCCAGAATGTTCATCATTATTACAGTCTTATGTAATACTACCGTAACCACCTAAGACAAATAATATCTTCATTTTACACATCAGGATACACTATTACTGAACTCTAGTACAAGAAATGAATTTGCGAAGCAACCCAACACTAGAAACTTCATGGGAAGGTAGATATAGAAAATTTAAGCATGTTCCTAGATTTGCAAAACAAGAAACCTCGATGTGGAGAAAAACATCTTCCACTGCTATATGATCCAGAACCTAAAACTCTGGATATAACACCTTTGAACACCTCTAATCAACACTTCCAAACCACACAAGCATAACCTTAACTATGAAGAGTTTAGTGTTAAAAGAGGGGGTTTTAGTTTCAAGGGTTTATGTGGAATCCTCCTTTCACCACAACATTCAAGGACATTCAACTGAGTAGAGAACTCTACTACAGATCTTATGTCACTTGGAATAGAGGCGAAGATTGGAAATGTGTGAATTTGTTGTTCAATTAAGTCTAATTATGCTTAAAACCCTAATTTTGTAAAATTGTAAACAAACAGACAAATCACAGAAAATGATCGCACATAGAGATATCAAATGACAATCAAATACATACCAGATTTCAAAGTTCGGTGTGCAGAAAAGTCAGGGACTAATGAGTGGGTGCCCTAGTCCAATGTACCTATTTTTGTTGGGATATCTGAAGAATGTCTACAACATAATTCCTCTGTCACAGAGATTTCAACGCATCAGAATCCAGAGGACTAATAAGCGGGTGCCCTAGTCCAAGCCCTAATTTTCTTCTTTGCTCTGCACTTCTGATAGTCTGTAATGCCTCCCTGCAATTCCACTTCTTTAACTTTCGAAAACCTGTAACCTGGAATCATAGAAAACTGGGTTGGGGGTTGTGGTATTTAGAGGCTTGCCTTGGTCAAGCCCCAGAGAGACATTTAAGTCTTCCAAACACCATTATCAGATAAAGAGTGCGTATCCTTGTACAATAGAGGCAAAAACCAATTGCTAAATGATTGAAAATACAAATAAATGTCACCTCAATGGTGTAGCTCACATGAACATGAAGATCCTTCACATCATGAGAAGATGAAACCAAATCTGCATAAAAAACACAATAACAAAATATTACTACTCTACCACAATGAATACTTTAAAATCTCTCAAATCATAAGTATGCCAAAAGCTAATAATCATCTTCTAGTTTTCAAATGAATGCCTAAACATGCTTATATATGCAACTAAACAACTTCCCACCAAGAAATTTATAATTCAAATTTGAGGTGTCAGCATAGGACCTAATAACGGTCACATAACCGACACATAGAAATAGGTCCTGACTCAAAATAGGGAAGGACTAGGGCATGGGCGCCCAAGTCCTCCCCCCTATTTTAGGTAGGATTCATCATAAGTACATTCTCTAGGTCCCATTTGTCATAACAATTAGGGGCTTCTTCACCAGAAGTCATCATTAACATGTAAGATGATCCAAATGCATTCTAAAGGACCCAAGAGCTAAACCTTAAGAGGGAAATGCCCCCAAGGGGACATTTTCTAACATAACATTTAGCCCCCACTTTAATGTATGCATGAATGCAAGGCCCATACATGCATTAAAGTAAGGTCTACAAACACAACAAACATGCCTAACATGGAAAAGACATGCCAAACACATTGAAGACAGTAACAAGCACGCAAAACATGGAGAAGATAGTAAAAGTCATGCAAAACACAGAGAAGACAACATTGAAGACACACAAAACACAGTGAATACAGTGATTATTTCTTTTTTGATTTTCATCTTCCCATATGAATGCACAAGAAAAGTAAACACACAACCCATAATGCAGGAGGGACTCGTTGCCACCAGTCTTTAGATTGCATATGGGGCAACAAACACACAATACAAATCTCAGAGTGCAGGAGGGACTCATCACCACCAATCTTTAGACTTCACTTGAGAACAAACACACCATACAAATCCCAAAGCATAGGAGGGACTCATCGCCACCAGTCTTTAGACTATGCTTGGGAACAAACACACCATACACACACACACATGCAAGACACAGAGAAAACATGGCAAACAAGCGATGGAAGAAACCTATTGCTAGGTTTGTAGCCATCTCAGGTGCATTATAGGCACACACTGATGATTGCGCTTCACCACAACAATCACCAAAGAAACGCTTAAGGCTTAGGATAGTCTCATATCCACTCCCCACCTACTCGGAGGACATTTTGAAAATGATAGGATTGTGCAATCTCCTTGAGAAAAACACCATCCCTGCCTTCCGTAAAAGGGCTTAAAATAAAAGGATATGCATGATATCCCACCTCCATAGAGGGCTTAATGATTTCAATATAGAAATAAAGATGTGCACTCACGCAGAGATACAACATCCTGCCTCCGTAAAGGGCTTACAAACATGCTTCGTTAGTATCAAAACCATTAGACAGCTTACCTTTATATATGCCCCCACCTTAAGGTGGTTGATATCATGTACTGATATCAAGCATGTTAAGGTAGGAAGAAAACACACAAGTGAAAAAGAGCTCTAGTAAAGCCCATGCCCCCAGAGGTGATATGTACTTTACGATCTCTAAATGTTCCCACAAACACATTCCTGCAAGAAAAGAGGTTAGAAATCTTTCCATAAGACAACAACCACATCACATGATCAAAAGTAATGCATGAAAATAATTATGTCAAAAATCCAAGATTACACTACAGATTTGAAAACTGAGTATAACTGTGGGGCTTTACTGCAAGATCTCAGAATTGAATGTAAATGAGGTGAGATTCAAAGATAAACAAACTACATGGGGAAGCTGTATTGTTATAGTTTGTTAGTGTGATAAGACAACATCAAAATATCACACAAAGTGATTCTACTAGCCAAGTGTCAGATAATATATATCAACCCCATTGTCATGTATGGACTAGGTCTATTGTTTGATTTCTTGCTGAAGGGACACTTGGTTCATATCAGTATTATTTGTTTTTTGTCATCCGCCAACTAGATAGAACCAATAGAGGAAGGTAAACAATAAATCAATAGACGAGAACAAGTTCCTTAGGGACAATCACGTAGGAGGGTGCCCCCAAGTCACCAACCGCAACACTATGTCCTTCAGACACAACACACGTCAGTGAAAATAGAGGAGAGGCAAAATAGAAGAATGATGATACAAATAGAAGGTCACAACAGAGGCAGTCTCCTAGTATCCTTGACCTTACAAGAGAATCAAGGGTCATCCTAGGAGGCCTAAACAACACATAACACATCACGGGGAGAACACAACATAAGAGGGGAGGTCACATAAACGAGCAATAATGCCACAACATAGGTGACCACCAAGGTTAGAAATATTTACCAAAAGTAAAACCGGTCTAGAATTTGAAACTTGTGAGCATCTTAGAGAGATGCTCCAACAAGTTTTGTGTAAAGTTTGAGTGGTTCACCTTAGATTGTTATTTGTTCTTAGAATATCCATGTGGTGCTAATTGCTCATATCCTTGTATATGTGATATCTTTTGTTTCTTGTGGGGAGAAGAACCGCTGTTATTTCCAACTGATGATAATCGTCTTACTCTTTTTTGATTTTTAGCTATCTTATTTTGTTGAGTTTGTCTATCATTATCGTGCATGGTTTCAATTTTTTCTTTTGTCATGATCTATTGCTTTGGTTGTTCTAGTTGTTTTTCCAATGCATTTTGGTTATCTCCCGATCTCTAGAGGGATAACGGAGGTAGAACCTCAACATAAATACCATTTCTTCATGGACGAGGCAATACTTGACTATTTTCCTTATCCACTTATATCGTAGCAATTATCTCATCATAGTTCAAATAGTCATCTTTTATTTGAGTGTATTTTGTTCCATCATGTTATTATCGGTATGCTTAGGGAACGGATTAGTGAAGATCTGTAAATTCTGATTCAGAGGAGCAACTGACTTATTTCCATTATCATTCACACCTGATACTTGTATAGCATTCTAATCAATGAGGTCTTGTATTTCATGTTTAAGACATATACATCGTTCAGTATCATGTCCTTGATGTCGATGATAGTGACAAAAAACATTAGCATCAAAATAAGGTCCTTGCATTCTACTAGGATCCAATGGTTTAATCAGAGGAATCTTCATGAGATTATTACTCATAGCTTGATTCATGATAGAATCATAGGATTTAGATATCAGAGTGAATTTTCTTTGTTGAAACTATCTTTTTCAGATTAGTAATAGCAGATACTTGTGAAAAGTTGTTTGAATTCGGCCCATTAATCTTGATGAAACTCTTATTATTCCTCTTAAAGTTGTTTTGTGAAGGTCCACCATGGAGTGACCAACTTGAGCTGATGAGTTTTGGTTTTCATACTGACTAGACAAAAGATTATAATCATGAAGGGCGGTACATAAATGTTGAAAAGAGTTATACTTAATCAAGAGAATCTTATCATAAATGTTAGGTTGTAGATTTGTAATAAACACATTCTAAACATCCTCACCCTTCATCTAACATTGAATTTGTGCATAGAGTACTTGATATCAAGTAATAAACTTAGTTAACTTCTCTTTTAGACCTTGCCTGCAATGAACTAAATCAATCAAAGAGACTTGAGGTCCATTGTTTGCTTGAAAATATTGTAAAAATTGATCAACTAGCTGCGAAAAAGAGTATTGAATTCAGAGGTAAAGAGAAAAACCATTCTAAAGAAGTATACTTGAGAGATCATGGGAAAAATTTTCCTAACAAGTCCTCTTCAAAGTAAAAATCACTACAAATAGCCTTGAATGCCGCCACATGAGTATTACGATCACCTTTTCCACCATATTTTTCAAAACGAGGGATCTCAAACCTCTCAAGCATAGGAGTTCTTGAGATTAAATAAGATAAGGGATTATGGGCATGATAGGTTGGTATATTAGGTTGTAAAGAATTTGTCAAATTTGTCACCTTTTGCTGTAAATAAGTCATGACTTGCAAAAGTTGGTTTAAGATGGCATCATTAGGAGATGTAGTTTGTTGTGAGGAATTGGAACTGAAGTGTGAAGGTGATTAAGGATGAGTATTGACAAGTGGAGGCTATGAATAGGCGAGTGGTGGTTGAACATAGTGATAAGTGGAAGGTGGTTGCAAATAGTTGTATGTAAGAGGTGGTTGAGAATAAGTGAGATGGAGAGGTGGTTGAGAGTAATTATTCATGAAAGAAGTCACCTTAGGTGCCAAGTTTTGATAGTTAAATCCCACAACTTTGTAATTTTGTGAATAAGTGCCATTAGATACTCCAATACCAATGGTAGCATTACTATAAGAATTTACATTAGTGGTTAAAATTATTGATGTAAATGTAGATATTCCTATAGTCAGTACAGGTGTCGATACTTGCATGTGAGATGGTGACGACATGTCATTAATACTATTCACACATTCAGTCGCCATCATAACATTATTGTGCACTATATGTGTTAAACCTTGAATAACATTAATACCATCTTGTCCTTCTTTTATCAACTCTCTTATGTTGTGAATCACATGTATAGCTTCTTCCGCTATCCTTTCATTTTCAACAAATGCTTGAAAATCGGCTAACTCTTTGTCAAGTTTGTTTATTTGTTCATTAGTTACATGTGTTACCACCTCAATAGTGTCATCAACATCATGAAATATTTGATCTTCCATAGTGGTTGTATGAGGTATAATGTCTTACAATATTTGTGTCTCTTCTTTTGTAAAGAAGGTGTTCAGTGGATTTTCAAGGGTAGGAATATCATTTTCTTCGGGAGCACTAGATCCCATGAGTCTTCTACTTCTTCTTAAAGGGATATTTCTATTAGTAAAATGGGTTATATTACTCATACAATGGCATGCAACACTCAATGCACAAACTAATAGAACAAACCCAAGGAGCAAGGTATGTTTAGGATCCAAAATGCTTAATTTTTTTCAACTTTTTTCAATATAAATGAGTGAAAGAAGAGGTTTTGTAAGGAAATTAATGAAGGGAGTAAAATAATATGTCTAGTATAAGTCCAATAAACCAATAATATCCTTCACAACAAACCTATAGTGCAGATCTATAATGATGACAAGTCAAAACCTAGTGAAAATACACCTAAAATATGCAAATTTTCACCAATTTTCAATGCAAATGCCCAATAGAAAGGGTGTTGTGAGAAATTTGAGGAGGGGTAGCAGATTATAACCCTAATAATAGCCAATTAGTGCAGAAAATTCCTTCAAAACACACCTATGATGCAATTCTAGAGAGACGATAAGGCCAAATCTAGTGAAAATGCAAGGTTTTCAAATCCTAGACATGAAATTTTGCAAGAAAGACACTATGATGAAACACTACAGTTAGAAATCAGTCATAAATGAGTGTTTAAAATAGTAGTAAGATATGAAACAAGATTTTAACCACAAACCCTAGCTAATGCATAAACTAGGTTATATGAAAAATGCACAATTTCAAGCAATTTTTAACAATTTAATCATGAAAATGCATTGTAAATGAATGATGAATTAATGTAATTTAAATCAAATCTGATGAAAAAAGTAGAAATTAAATGAAATTAAATGTAAACTAATTCAAATTATTTGAAAATGCAAGCTAAAAAATGCTAATGTTTTTCAAAATTTTCCAATTTTTCATTTTTTTTGTAATTTTTCAAATGCAATAAGATGAAAATGAAATGTATGTATGAAAATGAATCAAAATCTGAAGTACAACACTCACCAAGGCACAAAATTCATTAAAATCACAGGTTCACCAAAATGTTTAGTGGTTAAAAGGAGGGGTTTTAGTTTCAAGGGTTTATGTGGAATCCTCCTTTCACCACAACATTCAAGGACATTCAACCAAGTAGAGAACTCTACTACAAATATCTTATCACTTGGAATAGAGGGGAAGATTGGAATTGTGCGAATTTGTTGTTCAATTAAGTCTAATTATGCTTAAAACCCTAATTTTGTAAAATCGTAAACAAACGGACAAATCACAGAAAATGATTGCACACAGAGATATCAAATGACAATCAAATACATACCAGATTTTGAAGTTCAGTGTGTGGAAAAGTTGGGGACTAATGAGCGGGCACCCTAGTCCAGTGTACCTATTTTTGTTGGGATCTCTAAAGAATGTCTACAACACAATTCTACTATCACAGAAATTTCACTGCATCAGAATCCAAAGGACTAATGAGTAGGCACCCTAGTCCAAGCCCTAATTTTCTTCTTTGCTCTGCACATCTGACAATCTGTAATGCCTCCCTACAACTTCACTTCTTTTGCTTCCGAAAACCTATAACCTGCAATCATAGAAAAGTGGTTTGGAGGTTGTGGTGTTTAGAGGCTTGCCTCGATCAAGCCCTAGGGAAACATTCAAGTCTTCTGAACATCGTTGTCAAATAAAGAGTGTGCATACCTGCGAGATATAGGAAAAAACCAATTGATAAATGATTAAAAATACAAATGAATGTCACCTCAATGGTGTAGCTCACATGAACATGAAGATCCTTCACATCATGAGAAAATGAAGCCAAATTTGCATAACAAACATAATAACAAAACAATACTGCTCTGCCACAATGAATACTTTAGAAGCTCTTAAATCATAAGTATGCCAAAAGCTCATAATCATCTTCTAGTTTTCAAATGAATGCCTAAACATGCTTATATATGCAACTAAACAACTTCCTACCAAGAAATTCATAATTCAAACTTGAGGTGTCAGCATAGGACCTAATAACGGTCACATAACCGACACATGAAAATAGGTCCTGACCCAAAATAGTGAAAGACTAGGGCATGCGCGCCCAAGTCCTCCCCCTCTATTTTAGGTAGGATTCTTCATAATTACATCCCCTAGGTCCCATTTGTTGTAAAACTTAGGAGTTTCTTTACCGAAAGTCATCATTAACATGTAAGATTATCTAAATACATTCTAAAGGACCTGGGAGCTAAACCTTAAGAGGGAAAAGCCCCCAAGGGGACATTTTCTAACATAACATGAAGAAATGTGGAGCACAACACTGAACATCCCTCTATCACACTGCACACTTTTTTATTCAAATTTTCTCAAAAGCGCTTGGAAACCAAGTGAACCATCTGCTGGAGGTTGACATCAATGACAACAACAACAAGCTTCCAACAATCTCCCCCTTTTTCATTGATGGTGTTAGTTATTTTCCCAGATGGATGCTTATTCCCAGTAATCCCTATAGAATAACCATTAATGATCAACATGATTCCCGGTCCAAGGGCCAATAGTATAGGAGATAGACTCTATAAATATCTCCTCTTCTTCTTTAGGCTCTGCAGAACCAAGGGGGTTATTCCCTACTTAACATCTATAAAATGCACCTATGTATTTGCTGGGATGTTGACACAAAGCAGATAAATCCTCTATTGTGCAGACCAAAACTGTAAGATAAGTGCAAAGGGGCTAGCTTTGGGCCTATTTTCAATTGTAGATAGAGGATTTCGGATCCTAAAACTACTTCTAAAGTCTTAAAGGTTTATATATGAAGTTTGAGTTTATTTTTATATTTGGATGCAAAACTAGGACTCTGGGTTGTGACCTCAATACAAGACTGGAACGGTGCCTCTCTCTGGCTCGGAGTCAGTAGACATACACATAAACCCATATTAATGACTAAGTTTCAAGGGGATTGTTTAATATCTGCCTTACAGATATTTCCCAGATTTGGGTATTCAGTTACCTCTGCTTAGATGATCCTCACTGCAATATATTCTTCTTAACACTTTAACCAAAAACATTTAATCTACTCCTTGAGTAGAAGTAAAAGATCAAGCATTCAACATAGCAAATCTATATTCAAGAATCCTAGACACCCCTTTGTTGTTTAGATTCAAAAGAAGAATACATTTAATTTGGAGACAAGTAACAGAACACATGCAATGAAGCATTACTCATTTAAATCAACATGAAACCAGTAAGTTTATGCATTAAACAGACAACATGAGATTTATAAACTCGCAAAAACATCCAAAACAGGGCCACCAATGAAGTTGTATCTTATCACAGCACCAAAAATTTATCCAGTTTTCAACAAACCAAATGAGTGACACAGTTTGGCCCTTTTATACCAGAACTGTGTACTCAGCAAAATTAATTACATGACAAAGTCAAAATTTCTGCCAGAAACACCACGCTAGAAATGGTGCTCAAAATAATAAATGCAGGAGCAGGGGACACACCAGGAAGAAGTAAGAGAAGGGCGAGGAGTAGTTGAGCTCGAGCCCTGTGCCGCCGTTGGAAAATTTTCGTCATGAACCTGGTACTTGGCCGTTCAACCATCGGCCCATGCCTGCCTGCAATCCTACCATAAATGGCTCAACCACCCTCAGCTACCGTGGAAATCATAGCAGTGCATCACTGAAGTTTTCCCACTTGAAACATGACTATAGACACAAGGAAAAAAAACCATCGCTAAAGGTTTAAAACCTGATCGTTGATCAAAAACCATCCCTGCGATCAACGGTCCCAAAATATGCATGAAGAGCTGCCAGCCAATGATATCATGCCACGTAGGCACCTTAATCTTCTATCGCTGGCCTTTTCTCCTTTTATTTTTCCTTTATCGATTTTGTATATGCAAATCCAAATGCATATACAACACCTTATATATAAGTCAGACCCCAAACTTGTTTAAAACAAATTGAAATTCAATTCAGGTCCGACTCATATCCTCTTATTGCATTCATCACTTTTGTATATTACGAAATATACAAGCGCAAAATATATACAAGGTAGACGTCAAGTACCCTTTCTGCTTGATTGGAACATCTCTTGGAATCCGCATTTTATCCTTTCATTGTACATTGGGCTGCATATTGACATGTATAAACACATATACAACTCACGAACCCCAAATATTTATATAGCAGCCTGAAATACTTGTTGGGTCCAGAATGTATGTCCTTCATTATATATCCGCGATATACAATGCACACAAACATGCAAACTACAGAAATCAACCTTTTATCTACCATAATGCACTTCCATTTCGCGTCTGGGTTGCATGTATGAAATGTATATTTGATTGTATATCCAAATATACAATCCCAAATATACAAGTGGTGGGCCCCCAGTTTCGCAACTTGCTCCGCATTTGTATGTTGTGGAACATACAAGGTGCCTTGTATACTTTGCTTGTATCTTCAACTATACATCACCGAATGTATATTTTGTTTGTATGCTGAATATACAAACACAAACATACAAGAAGGGAATCTTTTTAGAATATTCCACATACATTTTTCCCTTGTATATTTGAACATATACAAACCCATTTGTATATCCACTGCACTGTTCACTTCGCATGTCAAGGGCCTTTGTACATTTTTTAATGTACATTCCCTTTGCATGTTGAATATACAAATGGGAATCTTCCACGGAATATACATGTAATGTATCTTTTCTTTGTATCTAACTGTTGTATGTCTAAACATACAAACCAAATATACATGCAACCCAATATGCAAGTAGCAAATATTCCTGGAATCTTCAATGTATATTCCACCCTTGTACATCCTTCTTTTGAACCCGATATGCATTTGGAAATGCATACAACTCAAATTTTTCACCAGTTCTAGAAGCCGATAGAGATTTCTCAAGCTCGCCAACATACATGATCACTTGCATACACAGAAACTTGGCACTTTTCTCATATGCGATGGGGAAAAGATAATAAAATATTGCACTGGGTTGGTCAAACCATGAACATTAAGGCATGGAGATGAAACATAGCAGCAGGGAACCCGTTACAAGAGGCCAACATCAGAACAAACAAAACAATGCAATAGACCAAGGAAGATAGCAACCTCAGGGTTCAAATGAGAAAACCTACAAATGCCCAAGCTTAAAACCCCAAACATAAATGATTACCAATAGATGGCAACACCAATTTTCTAAAAAACCATCACAACCAATCAATATCTAGGATGTAACCAGTAGTACTCCCCATGACTGGAGCAACTCTTACCCTTCACACACTTTCTTTCACAAAGGTTTTTCAGTCACTTCAACTCTCCCCCTTTGATATCAATGGCAAAGGGCAACACTTGCAACACTAGCAAGCAGTTTCTCTCACTCCACTACTTTCATTTTTCTACACTCTCCCCCTTTAGGGTCATAAGATATGCTCCAACTGACTGTACCAACCAATAATACCACTACCTACTCCTCCTGAGAGGTAGCCTTCAACATCAGTCTAGGACTAAGAAAGTGTCTTGAAATATTTCCTGAATAGATGTACACACTTATGCATCTAATCAAAGGAAGGAGGGGCAATAACCCCTAACTTCTGCCAAAGATACTCAAAAGTATCTTTAGGAAGAGCCTTTGTAAAGATATTTGCAACTTGATCCTTGGTAGGCACATACTCCAATTTCACCTCATTCTCTGCAACTTTCTCTCTTAGAAAGTGATACCGGATAGAAATATGCTTTGTTCTTGAATGCATTACCAGATTCTTTGAAATGTTAATAGCACTTGTATTATCACATAAGATAGGAATAGGTTCATTACATGATACTTCGATTTCTTTCAATGTCTACTTCATCCACAACACCTGTGTACAGCAAGATGTTGTTGCAATGTACTCTACCTCTGCAGTAGATAATGACATGGAATCTTGCTTCTTACTCAACCATGAAACTAGTCTACTTCCAAGAAATTAAGTATCACCCCTTGTACTTCTTATATCATTTGTACATCCTTCTCAATTTGCATTTGTATATGCACTCAAAGAGAAATCAGTATCCTTAGGATGCTATAAGAAAAAATTTGGAGTGCCTTTCAAGTATCTAAATATCCTTTTTTACTACTGAAACATGTGACTCTCTGGGATTTGCTTGGCATCTAGTCACAAGATAAACTAAATGCATGATATCTGCTCTAGTAGCAGTTAGGTATAATAGTCCACCAATCATTGATCTATACTTGCTTTAATCAGCCTTAGGAGATTCATCATCTTTTCTTAACTTACAACTAGTAGTCATGGGAGTACATACTGGTTTGGAGTCCTCCATTCCAAACTTCTTCAACATTGCCTTAACATACTTTGACTGTGAAATGAAAATACATTTTTCTGATTGATTGATTTGTAACCCAAGAAAGAAATTCATTTCCCCACACATTGACATTTCAAACTCTTTTTGCATCTCCTCTACAAATATTTTGCACGAACCTTCATTTCCTCCAAAGATTATATTATCAACATATACTTCCACAATCAGGATTTGATCTTCTTTAACTTTGAAGTACATATTATTTTCTGCAGTGCCCTTTTTGAATCCTTGCTACAGTAGGTATCTATCTAATCTTGCATACCAAGCTCTAGGACCCTGTTTGAGTCCATACAATGCCTTCTTAAATTTGCAAACCATACTCGGATCATCTGATAACTAGAAGTCTTCTGGTTGTTCAATGTATACCTAACCTCTTCCAATTCTCCATTCAAGAATGTAGATTTCACATATATCTGATAAACTTTTAAATCCTTATGAGCTACAAAGGCCAAGAACATTCTAATGGCCTCCATTCTTGCCACTAGAGCATATGTTTCCTCATAATCTATTCCTTCCACTTGTGAGTAGCCTTTGCACACAAGCCTAGCCTTATTTATGACTACTTCTCCATTCTCATTCAACTTGTTCTGGAATACCCATTTAGTACCTATTACATTTTTGTCTGTTGGTCTTGGAACAATTTCCCAAGTCTAATTTTTCTCAATCTGCATCAATTCTTCTTCCATAGCTTTGATCCAATGTTCATCTTTGCATGCTTCAGTCACTGTTTTGGGTTCTATTTTAGATAGAAAACACAAATTTACATGTTCATCTACCATAGTAATTTTCCTTCTTGTTAATACACCTTCATTCTTATCTCCAATGATTTGATCTTGAGAATGATTCTTCTGCACATACTTGGGAGTCTTAGGAACCCTTTCTGGAACATCTTCTAGTTCATTAGATTGCATTTCCTTTTCTTCTTCTCTTTCTTCTTCTCTTTCTTCTTCTCTACAAGGGGACTCATCAGATTCATATCCTTCTATCAGTACTGAGCTTTGATGTGGTTCTTCATTCACTTTGACATTTTCATTTTCAACTAACTTCTTTAGCATCTTATTGTAGCACCTATAAGCCTTGCTCTTTGTAGAATATCCAAGAAAGATTCCTTCATTTGATCTTGTATAAAACCTTCCCAAATTTTCTTCATCTCTCCTAATATAGCACTTGCTTCCAAATACTCTAAAATATTTTACAGTAGGAGTTCTTCAATACCATAGTTCATATGGAGTCTTTGAACTATTGACTATTGCTTGCACTCTATTTTGTATGTAGACTATAGTATGAATAGCTTCTCTCCAATAGATATACAGTAGATTTGCTTCTATCAACATTGTCCTTACTACTTCCTGAATTGTTATGTTCTTTCTTTCCACAACTCCATTCTATTGAGGAGTCCTAGGGGCTGACAAATGCCTTTTTATTCCATGAACTTCACAAAAGCAGTTAAACTCATTGGAGGTGAACTCACCACCTCTATCAGACCTCAAACACTTGATTTTCAAATCTATTTAATTTTCAACCAAAACTTTAAATTCTTTAAACTTATCTAGAGCTTCTGATTTTTCTTTGAGAAAGGTTACCCAAGTCATTCTAGAGTAATCATCAATTAACAACATGAAATACATGTCACCTTGAAAGCTTCCTATTCTTGTGGGTCCACATAAATATGTATGTACTAATTCTAGGGGTCTTGTGGTGGAATACTCCTTGATTTTGAAATTCTTTTTTGTTTGCTTCCAAATCTTACATTCCTTGCAAATTGCATTGATAAGTTTTGTAATTCTTGGAAGATCCCTCATAGCTTGAGTAGAGATGATGCTCGCCAGGTTATCAAAATTGATGTGACACATTCTTCTATGCCATAGCTAACATTCATTACCTTGATTCATGAAACACATGCCATTAGCACCTTTAAGCTAATATACATTTATTTTGTCCTTGTTCCTATAGCTACCAGAGTTCTAAAGTTTTCTTTTTTGATTTCATAGCCACCATCCTAAAACACAAGGTTATATCCTCTGCTATACATTTGTCCTACACTTAGAAGATTATGCCAGAGACCCTTGACATAAAGAACATCATTTGTATTGTGCTTGCCATCAAAACTAATTGAACCTTTTCCACAAATCTTAGCAGATGCATCATCTCCAAACTTAACAAAACCTCCATCAAACTTCTCAAGATTAACTAACTTATTCTTATCACCTGTCATATGATTTGAACACCCACTGTCAATTAACCATTAGTTCTTCCTTATCTTGCATGAAAAGAAGTTACCAAAGCTCCTTTGATGTTGTGCCCTATTTCTAGAATAATTTCCTTTATACATCTTTCAGGATTAGTAGAATTAGTTCCAACTTTCAAATCCATAAATATACATTCATCACTTTCATCGCCTAGATAGTCAGATTCATCATTAGATATGTTGGCATCTTCTTTAACAAAATAACTCCTCTTGAATTATATTCCTTTATTATCCTTGTATTTATCATTAGAGATTTTGACCAGACATTTTGAACCATAATGACCTATCTTTCCACAGTTAAAACATTTGAAGGGTAACTTACCTCTGTATTTTCTAGAGCCCTTTTTCAATTTGCTTACAAAATATGCTTCTACTTTATCAAAATCATATGAATGTGATTCATCATCCTTTTCTATTTTGCTAAACTTAAAAGCAGTCTCTGTTCTTGAGTCATCTTGACCAAACTCTCTTATTTCAAAAGTAGTTAGAGTACCAAACAATTGATCCCTAGTATGTATCTAAATTTTGAACTTCCTCAATAGCAGAAACTTTAGCATTATAAGATTTTGGAAGAGTTCTTAGTACTTTCTTTACCACTTCACTTTCTTCCATCTTTCCACCAAGACCATTGATGGAGTTGACAAATTCATCCACTCTCTGCATGTAGCTTGCAATATTTTCATCCTCCGACATCTTTAGGGTTTCAAACTTGACCTTCAAATTCTGCATCTTTGCTTGCTTGACCTTGTCATCTCCTTCATAGATACTTTCTAGCTTCTTCCAGATCTCATGAGCAGTTTTTTAGTTCATTACCTTCACTAATTTAGAATCAGAAAGACTGTTCAGAAGAGCACTCCTTGCCTTGGCATTGTTCTCATATTCTTTAATCTCATCTTCATCCTTTAGACCATTAGTAGGTATAGTATATTTTTTCTCAACTAAATTTCATACACCATATCCTATTGAGATAAGAAAGCTTTCCATCCTGGTCTTCCAAAAAGCATAATTTGTTCCATCAAACACTGGAACCTCAATACCTTTCCTATACGCCATCCAGATCTACCTCGAGCAGTTAAGCTTCTTCAACGAACCTTGCTCTGATACCAATTGTTAGATTCCTAAGACAACTGAGAGGGGGTGAATCATTTGTACATTAAAACATTAAACCCTCAAGCTATTCCAATCTTCAAACTCTTATTATGCATTAGCAGAATGTAAACATATGAAGCATCAATGCAAAACACATCAAGCACATAAGAACACCAGATTTACATGGAAAACCCAAGAAGGGAAAACCCATAGTGAGGATTAGCTCACATATATATGAATAGCAACACCAAAAACAAATAGGCTCACTGCCAAGGGCTCACTACCCAGTAGAAAGGCTCACTACCAAGGGCTCACTGCCCAAAAGAAAGGCTGACTGCCAAAAGGACTCACTATCTAGAAGAGAGAAGAATAGAAGAGAACTATTACAGAGAGATTCACTATCTTAAAGCAATAGAAGAAATCCACCACTGCAACTTTTTGCCATCCACAACCTTTGGCTCACTACCTCTAGCAACTTCAAGCACATTGAAATGTAGACACCTTCTGCACCTCACTACATTCTGTAGTCATAAACATTTAAGCTCGCACTCAATTCACTACCCTTGATTCACATTTGCATCATCTTCTCTACCTTTCTCCACTCAACTTCATCTTGCATTTGTACCATCCACAATCAAAAACCATCTCAATTAGGTTGGTCCTAATGAAACGTATACACCTCAAATGTGCAACACCAAAATAGGTTGGCACTAAACACTTCCGCGGTGGAAATAAGTGAAAGTGGACCATGTCAAGGGTTAACTAGGACACAAATCTATATCACCATGCTTCTCATCACATCCACAATCCATGGGGTACCTCTACCAATGATGCTAGCAAGCTAGGTCAGCCAAACCTAAATAAATACTGCAAGCGACCACATACATGCCTTTTCAAGTGCAAAACATCATGTAGACCACAAAGAAACACTCCACACCATCCACACATCTTTCCAAGATGTTCAGCATCATCAAAGGCTTCTGCAATACTACCACAACCATCTGAAACAAAGAATGTCTCCGTTCTGCACATTAGGTTACACTATTACTGAACTCCAATACAAGAACTAAATTTGGGGATCAACCCAACACTAGAAACTTCAAGGGAATGTAGATACAAAAAATTTAAGCATGTTCCTAGATCCACAAAACAAGAAACCTCAATACGAAGAAATGTGGAGCAATCTCATTTCTCCCAAACAATATTCTACACAGGTAAACAATCCGTCAAACACATCTTCCACTACTGCACGATCCAAAACCTGAAACTATGGATATAAAACCCTTGAACACCTCTGATCAACACTTCCAAACCATACCAGCATAATCTCAACTATGAAGAAATGTGGAGCACAACACTAAACATCCCTCTGTCACATTGCACACCTTTTTATTCAAATTTTCTCAAAAGCACTTGGAAACCAAGTGAACCATATGCTAAAGGTTGACATCAATGACAACATCAGCAAGATTCAACCACTCTCTACTCATCTCTCTTTTTTTAACTCTCTCTCTCAACCCATGTTATATACATAATATTTAATAATTTATATTACATTTTTTTTGTTGAGGGTTACTCAGATTTTAAGCCTAGTCTAAGCCTAGAGAGACCCTTATGGGGGATCTCTTCCCATGTCTTTATTGTTGAGACCACTGCTGGGGGTCTTAGTCCTCAAGGAATTATCACCTTTTTTGTTCAAACCTTCAAGCTTGTTGTCCTAGCAAAGGCCCACATCCTATGAGCACAAGAACCCAACAAAGGCACATATCCTGCAAGCATCTTAGCCCAGTGAAGGCACAAGGCCTATGAGCTCTTTGGCCTAGTGGGGATTTGAACCTTGGTAGATGCCATAACAACCTTGTGACTTGATCACCACACCACAGCCTTATCAACTATAATTTGTATTACATTATGTATACACCTAAAATTAACACGTCTCGTGACATCACCTTGTCGATACATCATTTGAGACACCTTATGAAACATTTTTTCCCTAGGACCCTTACATAACCCTTTCATCATCCATTAGTTAAATAAATCATATTTATTTAACTAATCCCATCTTTATCCCATTTTAACCCAACTAGCCAATTAATTAAATAAATTATATTTATTTAATTAATTCCTCCATCATCTAATTTAAATAAATAAAATATTTATTTAAATTTGCCCTCACCTTTATTCTCATCCTCACACATGTCCCTCTCTCATAATTTAAGTAATTTTTTATTTGAATTACTTGTCACACTACCACCTTCATTAAATTACTTGTTGCACTATCCCACTTATTAAATTACCTTTTAATCTTAGTCATCCACATCACACAATTCACCTTTTAATCCTAGCCATCAATCCTTATCCCTCATCTCCTAAAAATCAAGCCTCACCCAAGCCATTTGGGAAAGACATCTTCATACAACATCATGTTGCCGAAATGACTCTACTTCTCCATATCCATCATCCTCATACTATCATTATGCTATAGAATACATGAGCAATCAACATATCATTATCCATCTTTCATCATAAAGAACATAGATAGTAAATTAGGGTGCATCTACTCCATTCTACTTAAGTGTGAGGGTTTGATTTGAGGAGAGGGTTTTGGTTTACTTGCATTATCTTCCATTATCCTTGGGTTAAATTTTTGCATACATTTTTGGCACGCCTGGTGGAACCCACATCCCTTTGATCATCTTTTTTCAGAGGAAATTTCATCATTTTTGTGTTGCAAGTACATATATGCGCCTTTGACTAAGGATCTGCATTGGTGGTTCAGTTCAGCGTGCTTGCATTAGTAGGAGGTGTGCTTTTGGTCATTGTCGGCACACTTATGGTCACTATTGACGCGCCCATGTTTCTAATATTAGACTAACTCTTATTTTGCTTCATATTGGTGATGATTTTGAGGTTTTCTGGTAGGATTTAGTTTCTACGGTCTACTAACCCTCAGATCTTTCTTGTCAATCATTTAATATCTATTTTACAGGGATTGAATTAAGTTTTGTTTGTAGGTTTTTAGATCCTTTCTCTATATCCGTGCATGTGGTTCAAAATGACACACTTTTCGTTTATGTGACAGTTTGCATCTTTTGCTTGATTAGATTTGACATTCAAGACCTCTGGATCATTCTCTCTCAGTCACTTTTCATCTTTTTTCAAATGTGATATTCTATTTTGATAGGTTTTAGTGACCAAAAACTATCTGTAATGATGCACTTGTGATCTCTATCGATGTGCCTTCAGTCTGTGTCAGCGTGTCTCTGGTCTCTATCGATGCACCTGTGGTCTCTGTTGGAGTGCCTATGCAAAAAAGGTACAAAAATGTTTAGGGTAAAATATGTTTAGGGTTTATTTTGATGGTTTGTATTGATCCTCCTTTCACCACTAAACATTTAAGGACATTCAACCAAGTAGAGAACTCTACTACAGATCTCTTGTCACTTGGAACATAGGGGAAGATTGGAATTGTGTGATTTTGTTGTTCAATTAAGCCCAATTATGCTCAAAACCCTAATTACATAGATTCCTGAACAAACAGACAAATTACGGAAGATGATCCCACATAGAGATATCAAATGACAATCAAATGCGTATCAGATTTCAAAGTTTGGAATATGGAAAAGTTAGGGACTAATGAGTGGGCGCCCTAGTCCAATGCCACAGTTTCTGTTGGGATCAGGGAATCTTGTATACAACTTGTTCCTGTTGTTCCAGAGATTTTCCAGTTGCAGGATTCAGAGGACTAATGAGTGGGCACCCAAGTCTAGGTCCCTGTTTTCTTCTCTAATCTGCAATTCTGACAGTCTATACTACTCTCCTACAACTCCACTTCTTTCACTTTCATAACTTGTAAACTGCAATCACAGAAAAGTGGGTTTGAAGTTGTGGTGTTTAGAGGCTTGCCTCAGTCAAGCCCCAGAGAGATATTCAAGTCTTCCAAACACCGTTGTCAGATAAAGAGTGCGTATCCTTGCGGGATAGAGGTAAAATCCAAATGATAAATGATAGAAAACTTAATTGATATCACCTTGTAGTGAAGATCTCATGGAAGGAAGATGCTCTTCATGCCATGAGGAGATAGATGCCAAATCTATAAATACAAACACAAGAAAAACACAAATTCTTCTCTACCACACAATGAATTCCTTGAATCACTTTCACAAAATCACAATGCTCATCAAATTTCCATCTTTAGTTTACCAATGGAACCTAATCATGCTTATATATGCAACTACAAACATTCCCGCTAAGAATTTCGTAATTCAAACTTACCGTGTCGGCATAGGACCTAAATAACGATCATAAACTGACACTTTGAAATTGGTCCTAACCTAAAATAGGGCAGGACTAGGGTGTGGGTGCCCAAGTCCTCCCCCCTATTTTAGGCCAAATTTATGTTAAGTGCATCTCTCGAGTCCCATTTGCCATGAAACTTTAGGGTTTTCTCATCGATAGTTATCAAAATCATGCAAGATGGTCTAAATGCATTCTAAATGACCCGAGAGATAAACCTTAATAGAAAAAGCCCCCAAGGTTACTTCTACTGACATAACATTTAGCCCCCACTTTAATGTATGTATAAATGCAAGGCCAATACATGCATTAAAGTATGGTCAATAAACACGCCAAGCATAGAGAAAACACACCAATCATAGAGAAGACAATAACAGGCACACAAAACACAGAGAAGATAGTTACAGTCATGCAAAACACAGAGAAGACAACATTGAAGATATGCAAAACACAGTCAATATAGTGAATGCAATGAAGACAGTGATAAGTTTTTTCTTTTATTTTTCTCATATATATGAAATGCAGATGCAAGTACAAGGAAAGTAAACACACCACCCATAATGCAAGAGGGACTCATCACCACCAGTCTTTAAACTATGCTTGGGAGCAAGCACACAATACACACACACTTGGAAGACATGGAGAAAACATGATAGACAAGTGATGGAGTGTACCTATTTCTAGGTTCATCACCATCTCAGGCACATTAGAGGCACACATCGATGATTGGGATTCACCACAACAATCACTAAAGACACACTTAAGGGTTGAGTTAGTCATTGAACCACTCCCCGCCTCTGCAGAGGACTTTTGAAAATGACAGGATGTGCACTCTCCATGAGAAATACACCATCTCTACCTCCACAAAGGGATTAAGATGAAAAGTATATGCATGATATCCTGCCTCCATAGAGGGCTTAAATGATTTCAATAGATTTCAAACAAATCTCAAAGTGCAGGAGGGACTCATCGCCACCAATCTTTAAGATTGCACCTAAGAACAAACACGTTTTACTAACATCTAAAACAGACAGCTTACCTTATATATGCCCCCACCTTAAGGTGGTTGATATCATGTACCGATATCAAGCACATTAAGGTAGGAAGAAAACACATAAGGGAATACGAGCTCTCACAAAGCCCATGCCCCCCGAAAGTGACATGTACTTTATGATCACCAAATGTTCCCACAAACACATTCCTGCAAGAAAAGTGTTAGCGTCCATATAATCATGATAAACAACAATGCATATGATCATTCACAGAAAGAGCCAGGGTTATACTACAAATTCAGAGATCGAGTATAACCATGGGGCTATACCATGGAAATCTCAAAACCAAGTGTAACCAAGGCAAGATTCAAAGATAAACAAAGTGCATAGAGCAGTAGTATTGGTATGGTTTATTAGTGCGATAAGACAGCATCAAGATCACACAGAGTGATTCTACTAGCCAAGCATTAGATAATATATATCAACCCCATCGTCATGTATGGACTTGGTCCATTTTTTGATTTCTCGCTAAAGGGACACTAGCTCCACATTAGTATAATATGTTTTTCATCATCCTCTTGCTAGATAGAAACATAAGAGGAAGGGAAACAATAAATCAAGAGAGGAGAAACAAGTGCCTTAGGGATAGTCACATAGGAGGGTGCCCCCAAGTCACCAACTGCAATGCTATGTCCATGAGACATAACACACAATAGTGAAAATAGAGGAGAACCAATATAGAAGAATGATGATACAAATAGAAGAAGGTCACAACAGAGGTAGTCTCCCAGTATCCTTGACCTAACAAGAGTATCAAGGGTCATCCCAAGAGGCCTAAACAACACATAACACATCACAGGGGAAACACAACACGAGAGGTAAAGGGTTAGAAATACTTACCTGATCCATCCCAATGTTAAGAACATACATATCTAGGAAGAGGTCACCCTTGAGAGAAATTATAATATTTTCTACAATGAGTGTGGCTTAAAGATGGAAAATATTTGCATGTTGTTTCAGTCTTGTTGATATTGTGCTAACAATGAGTTTAGGACAATGAGAGGCTTTGGTGGGTTTCAAATAATAGTATCCAATATCGACTGTGTAGTTAATTCCAGCAACTTATAAAGGTACTCTAATTCTTTGTTGATTTACACCACATCCATTACCTGCATAGTATTGATTTTTGTACAATATTTGAAATCCACGACTGTAGAGAGTCCATTTCTTTAGAAGATGGTGAAGCCTTATAGGTCTCATAATTTGTAGTATAAGTAAGAGTATTATCTCTATTTTCTTTCAAGGAAGCTTTGGTTTTCTTAGGTGTTTCCAAAGTTTGCTTAGAGATCGATGCTACTTTTGATGTGTCAGGGCTATTAAATTGATATTCCCCTAAACTGCAAGGACTAAAATCTAATGAACCCCAATCATCACCAAAAAGTGCATTCGATGGTTGAGGGTCTTGCACAACATTATATGTGGCAAGAGGCATTTTTTAGTGAACTTGTAAGTTGTTTAGACTTGTATGATTGTTAACTCATTTTTTCTTTTCAATATGTAAACAACTATCTGACTCGAGATTGGCTTTCCAGGTGTAGAGCTTGTTTTGATAGATGAACTTTATTGATCTATGAAGGGTAGACGGAACTGCCCCCATGGCATGAATCCACGGTCTACTGAGAATCATACTATATGAGAGAGGACTAGGAATAAAATGAAAGAGAGTATCTAATGTCACGGGTCCAACCATTACGGTAAAGTTATCATGCCCATAGTTTGTTTTGCAACATTATCAAAGCCACGAATGCTAGTTATATTTGGTTTAATCAAAGAGGTAACAATCTTAATCCTATGTAACAAATTAATACCACAAACATTAAGTATTGATCCATTGTCAATCATAACTCACTTTATCAACGTTTTATTTATTGTGACAAAGATCATAAGTGGATCATATTCATCTTTTATCGATGGTATTTCATGCAGTTGAAAGAGAATATCCATTTTTGTTGTATGCATACAATCCAATAGAGATGCTACATCATTCAGCTTAACAGAAGGTGGTACAATCACCTTTTGTAAAGCTTCTTGGAGCATTCCATGGTATGTAGGTGAAGTTTGTATTAAGTCCCAAAGAGAGATCTTAGCTGGAGTAGTGCGAAGCTGTTCAACAAGATCATATTCTTGACCACTTTTATGAGTAAGATGAGGTGGCAAGGGGAGCATAGGTTGAGAACATGGAAGAGAGATAGGCACATGAGGTTCTTGCTTGCTTTTCTTGTTATTATGGGTGTTGTATGTGTGAGCAATCACATTGTGGTGTGCTTGTTGAGCACCTTGAACTATAATCATCAATTTTAAGCAAGAAGGTGCACTGGTTGCCCCTGCACAATCATATTAGGAATATTACTACAAAGTCTATTAATGAAGGTTGAATTAACATTGTTTTCCTCTTGATTATACCCAACATCTATCCCTAAAGCATTTACTGTGAGAGACCTTTTCTCATTCACTAACGCTACATCTTGGCCAGGGAGAGCATTGGAATCAAAGGAAGGTACAACATTGTAGGAAGGTTAGGTATTGTATAATTAATAGAGTTATCCATAGTCTTATCATCTAAGGTTCTTGGACATTCAACTATAGGAGAAGTGGGATAACTTATGGAATCATCATCATCATCACCATATGGTTTAGATATTAATTCCAAAGCGTTAAGAGGAGCTTCACACTCATTATTATCAACGTGTCTTGTTAAATCTTCTACTACCCAAGGGTATGTATTCATGAGAGATGTGAAGTTTTCAAAATTAGATACATAGTTAAGGATTTCAAATGAAGAGCATTTAAATATATCCTTGTGATACATAGCTTGTAAATAAGTGAAAACATGAGGATTCATATTAAGAAATTTGTAGAAACTCTCAAATTTTTTGATATATGCATGTAAAGATACCAAAGAGAAATGAGATGAATACTACATGGTTAAATGTCTTGTAACATCAATGTAAAATCATATTTTAAAAGATTTTCGAAAGTTATGCAAGAAACAAGTGCAAAACTATATGTGAAAATGACCTAAAATGCTTAATTTTTTCAACTTTTTTCAATGCAAATAAGTGAAAGAAAAGGTGTTGTAAGGAATTTGATCATGGGAAGCAAATAATATGTCTAATATCAGTCCAATAAAGCAATAATATCTTTCACAATACACTATTGATGAAAACCTAGAGTGATGACAAGTCAAAACCTAGTGAAAAAGCAAGGTTTTCAAACACTAGGCATGAAATTTTGCAAGAAAACCACTATGATGCAACACTAAAATTAGAGATCAGTCCTAATGAGTGTTTTAAAAGGGTAGTAAAATCTGAAACAATATTTTGACTACAAACACTAGCTAATACAAAATTAGGTTATATGGAAAAATGGACAATTTCAAGCAATTTTCAACAATTTAAGCATGAAAATGCAATCTAAATGAATGTTGAATGAAACATTTCTATATTTTAAATCAGATCTGATGATAATGACAGAAATTTATTGAAATTAAATGCCAACTAATTCAAATTATTTGAAAATGCAAGCTAAAAATGCCAGTTTTTTCAAATTTTTCCAAATTTTTAATTTTTCAATTTTTTTTGTAATTTTTCAAATGCAATAATATGAACAATGAAATGAATGTAAATCTGAAGTACAACACTCAGCAAGGTGCAAAAATCCTTAAAACATGGGTTCACCAAAATGTTTAGGGTTGATTTTGATGGTTTGTATTGATCCTCCTTTCACCAATAAACATTCAAGGACACTCAACCGAGTAGAGAACTCTACTATAGATCCCCTGTCACTTGGAACATAGGGGAAGATTGGAATTGTGTGATTTTGTTGTTCAATTAATCCCAATTATGCTCAAAACCCTAATTACATAAATTTTTGAACAAATAGACAAATTATGGAAAATGATCACACACAGAGATATCAAATGACAATCAAATGCATACCAGATTTTGAAGTTCAGAATATGAAAAAGTAAGGGACTAATGAGCTGGCATCGTAGCCCAGTGCCACAGTTTCTGTCGAGATCTGGGAATCTTGTCTGTAACCTGTTTCTATTGTTTTAGATATTTTCCAGTTGTGAGATCTAGAGGACTAATGAGCAGGCGCCCAAGTCTAGGTCCCTGTTTTCTTCTCTGATCTACAATTCTGACAGTCTATACTACTCTCCTGCAACTCCACTTCTTTCACTTTCACAACCTATAACCTGCAATCACAGAAAAGTGGGTTGGGGATTGTGGTGTTTAGAGGCTTGCCTTAGTCAAGCCCTGGAGAGACATTCAAGTCTTCCGAACACCATTGTCAGATAAAGAGTGTGTATCCCTACAGGATAGAGGCAAAATCCAAATGATAAATGATAGAAAACATAATTGATATCACCTTGTAGTGAAGATCTCATGGAAGGAAGATGCTCTTCATGCCATGAGGAGATGGATGCCAAATATGTAAATACAAACACAAGAACAACATAAATTATGCTCTGCCACAAAATGAATGCTTTGAATCACTTACACAAAATCACAATGCTCATCAAATTTCCATCTCTAGTTTACAAATGAAACCGAAGCATGCTCATATATGCAACTACAAACATTCCTACTAAGAATTTCATAATTCAAACTTACCCTGTCGGCATACGACCTAAATAATGGTCATAAACTGACACTTTGAAATTTGTCTTGACCTAAAATAGGGTAGGACTAGGGTGTAAGTGGCCAAGTCATCCCCTCTATTTTAGGTAGGATTTATGTTAACTGTATCCCTTGAGTCCCATTTGCCATGAAACTTCAGGGTTTTCTCATCGGGAGTTATCAAAATCATGCAAGATGCTCTAAATGCATTCTAAAGAAACCAGGAGCTAAACTTAATAGGAAAAAGCCCCCAAGGTTACTTTTTCTGACATAATAAGTAGTTATAAGCATTCAGATTTCTAATTTTATTTATCTCTGCTTGCACGCTTTTGACTATATTTCAATAGTTTTGGCTAATTTTCTATTTTGGATAACAATTTGGTTTTTCATGAGTACTAACTCTTTTGTGCAACTTATTTTCTTCTTTTCAAAGATCATATTTCAAACTACTAACAACTTTTGTTGCAGCCTCACTTGATAAAGATCTTGTTTTTCCACTAATTTAGGCACTAAAGTAGATTAGTTGGTAAATGAACTTTTGTTTGCCATGTCTTTGAAGTTGTGTGTTGGTGTATGCTCTCTCCTTGCACTTCATGTGATCTTGGAGATCAAAAGTCACACATTTCTTCTCTTTGTATCCCATGATTTGCTTGTTGTTTGTATGCTCTCTCCTTGCACTTTGTGGAATCTTGGAGATTACAAACACCAAGTAAAATCTTTCCCTTAGGAGGCGTATTTGTAGACACAACAGTCCAAGGGACAACCTCAATTGTGTGTTCTAGCATGGTATATAAACATTGTGAGAATTGAAAGAATCACTTCAAAGGAAGGACCCTCTTCCACTTGTAAAGAACCCAAGACCCTCAATCCACTGAGACTTGTGTTGGTTGGTACTTGGTTGGATAGGAACACCCCCATTCATGGATTCGTCCCCCATACCTTGCGTATATTGGGACACCCCTTAGAATCTTGTAAAGCCTAGATAAGACCATCAGCCATTTTCTAGTGTAGTGCAAGGGATGCAGATTGCCCCATGAAGTTACTAACCATTGTACATCCTTGAGGTAAAGATAGAAGTTTTGTTTGGGAAAGGCATAAAAGCCTCCAAGGAAAGGGGTATTGGGTGCAATGCCCTTATCCCTAGCTATCCACACAGGGTGAAGTGTTCTTAGTTAGGTAGGAACATGGATAGGTATTCTATTGTGTGGGCCCACACTTGAAATCACTCCTACTTGAATAATTCTAGGTTTGCTAATGTGTTGGGTGTGTTTTCATTGTGCAAAACTAGTATGAGCCATTGTTAGCCGCAACACAATTCGCATCATTTTCCTTAATAAGTCACAAGTCAACCAATGTGTTTTTGGTGATTGTATTTCTTGCCAAAATTTCATAACCTAGTCGTAAAAATAGTGAATCAGAATAAATATGTGCCTATGAATGTGGTTACGCACTTTTGGTCATTGTGGACGCGCTTTTGGTCATTGTGGATGCACCTATGGTCATTGTCGGCACGTCTATGGCTTATGACTGAGCGCCTGTGCTAGAACTCAAACCATCATTCAAAAACTAAAATTTTAGTCTTCAAATCAAACTATAGGATAAACTAGTAGCCTACAATAGAATTTTCTTTCCAATTTACCTGGTTTATCCTAATCATCCATCCTAGTGATTTTAATCATCCTGGTTATCCATCTCATTATCCCTAATCATCCTACTTGTCATATCCATGTTATCATAATCATCATCCAATCTAATCCAAGTCCTTCTAATCCTCATCAAATCACCCCATCCTTCATTATCCTAGTCATCCACCTAATCATTCAATATCAATCTTTCCAAATCATCCAATCTAACCATCCCTAATTATACTAGTCACCCACCTAATCATCTAATCCCATAATTCCTAATCATCCAAGTCATCCTAATTCTCCATCCTCATCATCTCAAGCATCCACTCAGTCCACCTTAGTCATCCTAATCATTCTAAGCCTTCATCATAATCCCAATCAATTCCAATCTATCCATAATCTAATCAATTTCATCCATCTCATATCCTAATCATATCCTAATTACTTCACATGATCATTTTAGTTCTAATCCAATCAAATCTCATCATTCTAATCATAATCCTAATCATCCTACATCATTGTCTTAATCCAAATTCATCCACATAATCCTCATCACAATCCTTTCTTCATCATTCTTAATCATAATCACATTATTGAGTCATATCTAATCCATCACTTGTCAAAATGGTTGTGATCATTAACAAGCCTAGGTCAAATCCAAAACCCAAAATATCAATCCTAGGAGGCTATCCTTATAGCTCCAATAATGATGAGCACCTTTTAGTTCATGATGCATATTTTGAGGAACAATCCCATCGACAAAGACTTAAACATATGTATAAATCCATCCCAACACTAGAAAACAAGAGCCTAGAGGATGATCCTTATGGCACCCAAAAAATGTTTGATGAACTTAGGATGCTATATAAAAAGGAACAAGTCACTACCCCACCACAACACCAACAATTCCAACAACAAGTCCTAGACCAACAACAACAAGCCACCATTCAACAACTTCAACAACAAGTCATCACCCAACACCTTCAACAACTCCTAACCCAACAAACACAACCACAACCTTCATCTAACACATCATCCACTATACCTTTATCCATACAACATCATCAAATTCCACCTCAATCCTATGTGTCATCCCCCTCAACTTCATACCAACCTAATTTAACCACATATCAAGTCAATCCTACATCACCCTACCCCACTTCCTCCAATATTAACCAATATACATATCAATTCATACCCAAGATCCTTCAACTACTTATCCCAACATTACACCTCAACCCCAAATCCATTTACAAGACTATCAAGTTCCTTCACAACAAGAACATGCAATTCCAAGTTACACTTTGCACCAAGATCAAGTGTCCTTAAGTCATCATACTACCTTTGACAAGGGAAATACCACTCTAGCTTATGCATCCTATGGGTACCCTCCATCATCATCTAATCATATGTCTATCCAAGACCCTACTAGTCCTATCCCAACACTACGATGTAATCCTAATCCTAATCCATTATCACACATAGCTTCCACTCCATCAACCCCTTTAACTCCTATATCACCATGTTCCAACAACCCTTCACCAAAGGATCCCTTGGAGATAACCCTACAACAATTGGTCCAAGCAAACTTGATTGAGCTACCACCGATAAAACAACATGGAAAAATTCAAGTTAAATCTCCTTGGTATAATAAAAATGATTATTGTGTGTACCATAGGATCCAAGGTCATAAGACATTCAATTGTCCCACACTTAAGAGATTGATCAAAAACCTCATCAATTGTGGTAAGAATGTGCTAGATAATCCTAATCCATCCAATCCCATTATACCCCCATGCAGTCTAAATCCTAATCCATCCAATCCCATTATCCCTACATCTAGTCCAAATCCTAATCCATCTATTTAAAGCAATATTTGATGAAGAGGATTTGTTTGTGTTTAGGGTTTATTTTGCTAGTTTGTATGAATCCTCCTTTCACCATTAAACATTCAAGGACTTCAACCGATTAGGAAGTTTGCTATAGGCCTTCGGTCACTCAGAATATAGGGGAAGATTAGAATTGTATGATTTTGTTATTCAATTAAGCCCAATTATGCTCAAAACCCTAATTATGCAAATTCATGAACAAACGGACAAATTATGGAAAATGATCGCACACAGAGATATCAAATGATAATCAAATGTGTCCCAGATTTCAAAGTTCAAAAAATGGAAAAGTCAGGGACTAATGAGCGGGTGCCCTAGTCTAGTGCCATAACTTTTGTCGGGATCTAGGAATCTTGTCTGCAACCTATTCTTGATATTTCAGAGATTTTTCTATTGCGGGATTCAGAGGAATAATGAATGGGCACCCGAGTCCAGGTCCCTATTTTCTTCTTTGATCTGCAATTCTTACAGTCTGTACTACTCTCCTACAACTCCACTTTTTCTGCTCCTGCAACCTGTAACCTACAATCACGAAAAAATGGGTTGGGGGTTGTGGTGTTTAGAGGCTTGCCTCAGTCAAGCCCCGGAGAGATATTCAAGTCTTCTAAACATTGTTGTTAGATAAAGAGTGCATATCCCTGCAAGATAGAAGCAAAATCCAAATGATAAATGATTGAAAACACAATAGATATCACCTTGTAGGGAAGATCTCATGGAAGGAAGATGCTCTTCATGCCATGAGGAGATGGATTCCAAATTTGCAAACACAAACACAATAACAATGCTCTACTCTGCCACACAATGAATATTTTGAATGCTCTATGATCACAAGTATACATCAAATCCACCTAGTTTGCAAATGAAACCTAATCATGCTTATATATATATATGCAAATACAAAGATTCTCACTAAGAATTTCATAATTGAAACTTTGGATGTTGGCATAGGACCTAATTAATAGTCACTAAACCAACATTTGAAATTAGGGAAGACCCAACATAGGGTTGGACTAGAGCGCTAGTGCCCAAGTCCACCCTACCATTTTTGCTCAGGATTCATTAAATTGCAGCCTCCTAGGTCCTATTTGTCACATGACCCAAGGGTTTTCTCATCAGGAGTCAGAAATAACATGCACGATGCTCTAAATGCAATTACAGGACCAGGGAGCTAAACCTTAATAGGAAAAATCCCCCAAGGTTACTTTTTCCAACATAACATTTAGCCCCCACTTTAATGTATGTATAAACGCAAGGCCAATACATGCATTAAAATATGATCGACAAACATAGCAAACATGCCAAGTACGAAGAAGACATGCCAAACACATTAAAGACAGTAACAGGCACACAAAACACAGAGAAGATAGTTACAATCACACAAAACATGGAGAAGACAACATTGAAGACACATAAAACATAGTGAATGCAGTGAAGACAGTGATGATTTTCTATTTCTTTTTCTTTTTCTCATATATGAAATGCAGAATGCAAGTACAAGGAAAGTAAACACATGACCCAAAATGTAGGAGGGACTTATCGCCACCAGTCTTTAGACTGTACATGGGGCAACAAACATGCAAACCAAATCTTAGAGTGTAGGAGGGACTCGTCGTCACCAGTCTTTAGACTACACTTGAGAACAAACATGCCATACAAATCAAGCACACCAAACAAATCCCAAATCATAGGAGGGAATCATCGCCACCAATCTTTAGACTATGCTTGGGAACAAACATGCCATACACACACACATGGAAGACATGGAGAAAACACGGCAGACAAGCGATGGAGTGTACCTATTTCTAGGTTCATTACCATCTCAAGCACATTGTAGGCACACATCGACATTTGGGCTTCACCAGAACAATCACTGAAGACATGCTTGAGGGTTAAGTTAGTGACAGAACCACTCCCCACCTCTGCAAAGGACTTTTGAAAATGACAGGATTGTGCACTCTCCTTGAGAAATACACCATCCCCACCTCACACGGAGGGCTTAAGATAAAAATGGTATGCATGATATCCTGCCTCCATAGAGGGATTAAGTGATTGCAATAGATTCAAGATTCACAAACACACATTTCTAGCATCTACAACAGATGACTTTCCTTATATATGCCCCCACCTTAAGGTGGTTGATGTCATGTATCGATATCAAGCACATTAAGGTGGGAAGAAAACACACAAGGGAACACGAGCTCTCACAAAGCCCATGCCCCTCAGAGGTGACATGTACTTTACGATTGCCAAATGTTTGCACAAACACATTCATACAAAAAAAGTGTTAGTGTCCATATAATCATGATAAACAACAATGCATATGATCATTCACATAAAGAACTAAGGAATGCAAGATTCAAGATAGACAAAGTGAATGGAGAAGTAGTATTGTTATGTTTTGTAAGTATGATAAGACAACATCAAGATCACACAGAGTGATTCTACTAGCCAAGTGTCAGATAATATATAACAACCCCATCATCATGTATGAACTAGATCTATTTTTTTATTTCTCGCTAAAGGGACACTAGGTCTGCATCAGTATAAAATATTTTTCATCATCTGCCCACTAGATAGAACCACTAGAGGAAGGGAAATAATGAAGCAAGAGAGGAGAAACAAGTATCTTAGGGATAGTCACATAGGAGGGTGCCCCTAAGTCACCAACCACGACTCTATGTCTGTAAGACACAACACACAACTATGAAAATAGAGGAGAAGCAATATAGAAGAATGATGATACAAATAGAAGAAGGGTCACAACAGAGGCAGTCTCCTAGAATCCTAACCTTACAAGAGTATCAAGGGTCATTCTAGGAGGCCTAAACAACACATAACACATCATAGGGGAAACACATCACAGAGGTAAAGGGTTAGAAATACTTACCTGCCAGTACAATCATACTAAATTTTGGAACTTACGAGCCTCTTTGAGAGATGCTCCATCAAGTTTTGTGTGAAGCTTCAGTGGTTCTTATGAGATTCTTGTGTGTTTTCAGGAAGTACATGTGATGTTTGTTTCTCATATCCTTGTGTATATGATATCTTTTTTGGTTTATGATGAGGAGAACCACTATTATTTCCAATTGATGATAATTGTCTTGCTCTTTTCTGATTTTTAGCTAGCTTTCTTTGTTGAGTTCATCTATCATAGTGTTAAAGACTATCTTGTACTATCTCAATCTTTTCATTTGTCAAAGTCTCTTGTTTCATTTGTCTTTCTGATGCATGTTGCATATCTCTTGATCCCTGAAGGGATAACAGAGGAGGAACTTAAGAATAAATATCATTCCTTCATGGATGAGATGATACTTCAGTATTTTCCTTATCCACTTCCATTGTAGCAATAATCTCATCATAGTTTAGGTAATCATCTTCTACTTCAAGTGTATTTTGTTCCATCATGTTATTATTGGTATGCTTAGGAAATGGATTAGTGAAGATCTGTAAGTTTTGATTCAGCAGAGCAACCGACTTATTCCCATTATCGTTCACACCTGATACTTGTATCACATTCGAGTCAATGAGGTCTTGTATTTCATGTTTAAGATGCATACATCATTTGGTATCATGTCCTTGTGTCTGGTGGTAATGAAAAAAAGCATTAGCATCGAAATAAGGTCCTTCTACTCTACTAGGATCTAGAGGTTTAATCGGGGGAAGCTTCATAAGATTATTACTTAGATATTGATTCATGATAGAATGATAGGGTTTAGATATCGGAGTAAACTTTCTTTGTTGATATGGTGCCTTCTCTGGATTAATGATAGCAGATACTTGTGAAAAGTTGTTTGAATTAGGTCCATTAACCTTAATGAAACTCCTATTATTCTTTTTGAAGTTATTTTGTGATGGTCCACCCATGGATTGTCCAACTTGAGCCGATGAGTTTTGGTTTTCATACTAACTAGACAAAAGTTGATAGTCATGAAGGGTGGTGCATAAATGTTGAAAGGAGTTATACTTTATCAAGAGAATCTTATCATGGATGTTAGGTTACAGATTTATAGTAAACACCTTCTAAACATCCTCATCCTTCATTTGATATTGAATTTGCACATAGAGATTGATACTGACTGATAAACTCAGTTAATTTCTCTTTCAGACCTTTCTTGCAATGAACTAAATCAATCAAGGAGACTTGAGGCCCAATATTTGCTTGAAAATGTTGTAAAAATTGATCAACTAATTACGAGAAGGAATGTATTGAATTTAGAGGTAAGGAGCAAAACCATTCTAGAGCTGTATCTTTGAGAGATCACAGGAAAATTTTTGCTAACAAATCCTCTTCAAAGTAGAAATCGCTCCACATAGCCGTGAATGCTGCCACATGAGTATTAGGATCACCTTTTCCACCATATTTTTCAAAGAGAGGAGTCTCAAATCTCTTGGGCATAGGATTTCTCAAGATTGCATAAGATACGGGATTACAAGCATGATAAGTTGGTATATTAGGTTGTGAAGAATTTGTCAAGTTTGCCACTTTTTGCTATAAAGAAGTCATGCCTTGCAAAAGTTGGTTTAAGATGGCATCATTGGGAGATGCTATTTGTTGTGAAGAGTTAGAACCAAAGTGAGGTGGTGATTGAGCCTGAGTAGTGATGAGTGGAGGCTAGGAATAGTTCAGTGGTGGTTGGACATATTTATAGGTGGAAGATGGTTGCGAATAGGTGGGATAGAGAGGTGGTTGAGAGTACTTATTTATAGAAGAAGTCCCTTTAGATACCAAGTTTTGATAGTTAAATCTCACAACTTTGTAATTTTGCAAATTTGTCCCATTAGATACTCCAATACCAGTGGTAGCATTACTACAAGCATTTACATTGGTGGTTAAAATCAATGTAAATGTAGATATTCTCGTAGTTGGTATAGGTACCGATACTTGGGTATGAGATGGTGATGACATGCTCTTAATACCATTCATACATTCAGTCACCATCATGACATTATTGTGTACTATATGTGTTAAACCTCGAACCACATTAATACCATCTTGTCCTTCTTTTATCAATTCTCTTATGTGGTGGATCATAGGGACAGTGTCTTCTGCTATCATTTCACTTCCAACAAATGCTTGAAATTTGGCTAAATCTTTATCAAGTTTGTTTATTTGCTCATCAAGTACATGTGTGAACATGTTAATAGTGTCATCAACATCATTAAATGTTTGATCTTCTATAGTGGTTGTAGAAGGTATAATGTCTTACAAAATTTGTGTCTCACCTTTTGTAAAGAAGGTATTCAATGGATTTTCAGAGGTAGGAATATCAAATTCTTCAAAAGCACTAGATCCCATGAGTCTTATGCTTCTTATTAAAGGTATATTTCTATTAGGGAATAAAGTTATAACACTCATACAAAAGCATGCACAAACTAATATAACAAACCCTAGGAGCAAGATATGTTTAAGATCAAAAATGTTTGATTTTTCAACTTTTTTCAATGCAAATCACCAAGAGAAAAGGTGTTGTGAAAAGTTTCAAAGAGGAAAGAAAATGATATGCCCAATAATAGTCAAATTATAAAAAAATATCTTTCACATCATTCTTTTGATGCAAACCCAGAGTGATGACAAGTCAAAACCTAGTGAAAATATGCAACTTTTTCACAATTTTTCAATGCAAAGACCTGATAAAAGGGGTGTTGTATAGAATTTTAAGAGGTGAAATAGGTTATATCAGTACTATAAGTCACCTAAAGACATCAAATCCATCACAACACATTTGGAGTGCAAGTTTAAGTCAAACCATAGGGAAAATATAGTCAAAATATGTAATTTTTCATAAATTTTCAATGTGAAGGCCTAATAAAAAGGGTGTTGTAAAGAATTTGATGGGGGGAAGCAGATAATAACCCTGATACCATCCAATTAGTGAAAAAAAATCCTTACAACACACCTATGGTGCAAATCTAGAGAGACGATAAGGTCAAAATCTAGTGAAAAAGCAAGGTTTTCAAACCCTAGGCATGAGATTTTTCAAGAAGACCACTACAATGCAACACTAATATTATAAATCAGTCCTAATGAGTGTTTTAAAATTATAGTAAAATCTGAAACAATATTTTGACTACAAACCCTAGCTAATGAAAAACTAGGTTTTTATGAAAAATGAGCAAATTTTTCAAATTTTCCCAAAATTTTCAATTTTTTTTGTAATTTTTCAATTGAAATAAGATTATTGAATGGAAATATATCAAAAAACACTCATCAAGGTGCCAAAAAGTTCAAAAACACGGGTTCACCAAAATGTTTTGGATGGGAAAATGAGGGTGAGGTTGTTGGTTGTTGTTTTAATGGTTTCTGTGTGATCCTCCTTTCCCAACAAACATTCCAAGGGCTTATCAATCAAGTTGAATATCCACTAAGTGAGAGAAATCACCTATTAGGTTGGGCTGCCACTTGGGAAGTTGTGGACTCTTGGATGTATCAAACAATGTCTCTATCTAATGTTCAATTATGCTTAGAAACCCTAATAATGCAAATCAGTAAGCAAATTGTCAAATTACGCCAAATCCTTTCAGACTGAGTTAAAGGATAGAGATATTTACCTTACTATTTTTTGAAGTTTGGAAGACAAAAAAGTTTGGGACACGGGGACTAGCGCCCAAGTCCAAGGTACCTATTTCTTTGTGGGATCCTGATCTCCTTCCGACACCGATCTGCACTGCAACTTCTATTTCTAGAAATTCCACTATGGAGGACATGGGGACTAGCACCCTAGTCCAAGAAAGCACTAGTGTCATGCTTCTTTTCAGATCCTAAATCCTCTGTGTCTACTACTCCTTCCTGCAACTCCACTCCATGGGACTTGACACCTGTAACGTATAATCACAAGGAGTGTGGGAGGGGGTTGTTGTATTTAGAGCCTTGCCTTGGTCAAGCCTCAAAGAGGCATTCAAGTCTTCCGAACACTATTGTCAGATGAGAGTGTGTATCCCGGCAGGATAGAGGCAAAAATCCAAATGATAAATGATTGAAAACACAATAGATATCACCTTGTAGGGAAGATCTCATGGAAGGAAGATGCTCTTCATGCCATGAGGAGATGGATTCCAAATTTGCAAACACAAACACAATAACAATGCTCTACTCTGCCACACAATGAATATTTTGAATGCTCTATGATCACAAGTATACATCAAATCCACCTAGTTTGCAAATGAAACCTAATCATGCTTATATATGCAACTACAAAGATTCCCACTAAGAATTTCATAATTGAAACTTTGGATGTCGGCATAGGACCTAATTATTGGTCACTAAACTGACATTTGAAATTAGGGCAGACCCAAAATAGGGCTAGACTAGGGCACTAGCGTCCAAATCCACCCTACCATTTTTGTTCAATATTCATTAGAGTGCAGCGCCCTAGGTCCTATTTGTCACAAGACCCAAGGATTTTCTCATCGGGAGTCAGAAATAACATGCAAGATGCTCTAAATGCAATTACAGGACCCGAGAGCTAAACTTAATAAGAAAAGCCCCCACGGTTACTTTTTTTGACATCCTCCACTTCTCCCAATGCCTAATATCCCTATCCTCCAATCCCCTCATCCATTTATCACCAAATCCATGTTTAATCCCTCCATCCACAAATCCCTTAACATTCCTAATCATGATCAACAAATGCACACATCGACCAAACATTATGCCTTAGGGCACCAATGCAAACTGTCAAAGAAAAATCTATCCAAAAGGCTATATAAGCCCATACTTCCACAAGAAAAGTCCAAAACTAAAATAGTTTGGGTACATAAGAAAAAAGAAATCAAGTCAAATTAAGCATCTACATCCCAAAAATCCCAACAATCCCACTCCATCCAAAAATCTCAAATTCTTTAATCCCACACCCAATGAAAAAATCATAACAATCCTAAGTCCATGTGGGTCGCTAAATTCCTACATCGACCATCCCATAAACAAACATCTCCATTACTTCCTACACCTCCTTCTAATCAAAAGCTTCAAAATCCAATTCGGTGTGTGTAACCATTGGTCTTGGTTCCTTTCCATTCCACAACATTTCCACATACCTCCATCTCCCCATCTTTCATCCACTATCTCACATATTTCACCTATCATATCCCTATTGTCCATGCTTTTGCATAATCCTTCCATCCATAATCCACTATCCTTCCATCCATAATCCATATCCTAATCCACTATCCTTCCATCCATAATCCACATCATAATCCACTATCCTTCCATCCATAATCCACATCATAATCCACTATCCCCCATCCATCCCTACATAAACCTTTCATAATCCATTATCTACCTACTCCATCTCCCTCTCATGCAATCCCTTACCAACATCTATGAGCATAATGACATTTCACATGGTCCATATGTGACATCCATCTCTAATGAGACTATCACCCTTCATGGAATTGGACAATTGAGTCCTTATCCTCTTCCAAATCCTTCTTGTCCATATCCACCTATTCCATCCAAATATCCCATAAACAAAAGGAAAAAAAATTGAAAAAGGAAAAAAATCAAAATAGTAAAAGAGAAATCCCTTCATCTAATGGTGAAAACCACCTTGGTGGTGTCTTGGATAAGTACCATGATAAAACTTGGTAAACAAGAGTCATGTGTAGGTTGATTATCTATGTGTCTTACACTTGGGGGCACATTGTCTCATCTAACCTATTATTTCCAACCTATCATTCCCCTATCTAATCCCATCATATCCATTCTACCATCCTTATCCATTATACCTACATACCTATCCTATTGTGCCATCCATCCTCCCTTCCTCCTTTTGATCTTGATAAAGATATGGGGACAAAAATGTTGACAAATGCTTTGGATGTCTCTTGATATACCTCATCCTTTCTAACCAATCCCATCATCATTCTCTTGTCATAAGTTTTGTCATGTAAAATCCTAAGCATTAAGCTTAGAATGGGGCATGTTATTCCTATACAACACAGTTTGGAGATCGCATCATAAACTTCTAAATCCATCCACTATTACTTATCCTCTTATCCATCCATTTATCATGAGTTATCCATGTTGGCAAGAGACACTATATGGATTCATGGTTGTTGTCATTGATGGCAACAAAGGTCATCCCACATATCCGCAAGTCATGATGTGTCTCTACCGGAAGTCAGAATAAAGAATGTTGTGGTCCGGTGAACAAGAACAGAGCATGTGGCAAGGTCCGACAGATTGGTCCGGATCTCTCAGAGGAAGTGTCTTGGTGCAGTGCGGATTTGGGGAAGTCAAGAGGACTACCTTGAGTGGTATATTCCAAGGATTTAGCCTCCGGTGATGGACAAGGAAAAAGATATGAATAGTTGAGTACCGGATTCCTGAGAGACAATGAAAACAGAGGAAGAACTGACTGACAGAGTATCAGACTACTTTCCGGATGTGTTACTATTGATGATAGAGGTTGTGAAGGCATGAATCATGTTTGGCCGACATGATTAATGATATCTACAAGTATATGCTTGATCCGCATTGCTTGGCGAGGAAGGATTCAGCTGACAGAACAAGAGTTTGTAAGAAACTAGACTGTTCCGGATGCCGACTAGAAAGGTGATGAAATTACTTGTGCGGATATATATAGAGGATGGATTTAGTTGTGAAGAGTGTGATGGTGAGAAGATATATGCGAATAAGTCCAGAACAGAGCAGAAGTAGCAAAAAGGATCCGGTATGTGAAAGATAGCAGAATAAAGAACAGAGGAAAGATGAAGTGCAACAGATCAGTATACTGAGCCTAACCGGAACTGAACTCCAGCATATGTAGATGCTTCCAATCAGTTCAAGACTGTGATTCTTATCACTTTGTAGACAGTGTGTCTTCTTGTAGGCAGTGGGCCTCTTGTGAGCAGTGTGCTCGGGCAGTGAGCCCTAATTGGCAAGTGCCATTTTTGTAATCTCCTATTCTTCTAACAGAGAATAATTTTGGGTTAATCACCCCGTGGTTTTCTCCCTTAACAGGGTTTCCACGTCAAAAATACTGTGTTATGTGTTTCTTATTTCATGTTAATGTTTTAGTGTTTGATTCAATGCTGCATCAATTAATAAGAAAGTTCAAAAAGGGAAATAATTAGGATAACTGATTCACCCCCCCCTCTCAGTTATCAACAATTGGTATCAGAGCTAAGTTCCTCCTAATAGAGCCTAACAGCTTGAGGAAGATCTGGGATTTCAAATGGATGCATATGGTTTAAGGGAGCAACTCAAGACTGCTCTTGAGGATCTTGAACAGTCAAATTCTGAAGTCAGTGAATTAAAGGAAAGACTCAAACAGGCTGATGAATTCATGAGAGAATTAAAAGACAAACTAAGTCTCTCTATGAAAAAGAGAAAGGAGCTGCTCCAACAGTTGGCAAGACAAAGTGAAGAAAGCAATACAAATGAAGAATTGACTGAGCAAACCAAGTTATGTGAAAAGTTATCAAAAGAAGTCATTATGTTAAGACATGAAATGGAATCAGGAACTATAAAGTTTACTCAAGAGATTGAAGAAAAAAGAAAGGCTGAAGACAATCTAAGACAATCTCTTAAAGAAAAATCAGAAGAATGCCACCAGATGGACAGGATTATCAGACATCTTGAATCTGATCTTGAAGATGCCAAAGATAATGAAGAAAAACTTGAGGATCAAATTGCCTCTCTCAAAAGAGACCTTCAAACAGCAAATGAATATAAAGAGAAATTCAAGATAAGTTCTGCTCAACTTGAAGTTCTTCTTGGAAGTCAAAAGAGGACAGATGACAAGTATGGTTTGGGATATGAGAAAGGAGAAAGCTCCGGATCCGGTCAGAAGAATCTTGGATCAGAAAATCCAAGGAGCAGGCCTAGAAGACCTCCGGTAAGACAGCCAAATGCTCAAAGATATCCATCCTTCAATGGATACTGCCACAGCTACAACCACTTTGGTCACAAAGCTAATCAGTGCAGAATGAGAATGAATCAGATTAATTCATCCTTCTCCGGACAGTGCTTCAACTGCAAAAGGTATGGACACAAATCCCATGAATGCAGAATTATGCAAGTAAACAAATCATTCAAAGGTAGATGCTTCACATGCAATAGAGTAGGTCATATGGCTAATCAATGCAGATCAAAAGGATATCAGTCAAATATGCAAAGAAATGTTATTTGCCAAATCTGCAATAGGTCCAGTCATAATGCTAAAGTCTGCAGAAACAAGTATCAGGACAAAAGAGGTCCGGTGTATAATCAGAATCAAGACAAGGGTAAACAAAAGATGAATGCGGATGAAGTTAGGAATCAGATGAGCAAGATTTGGGTGAAGAAAAGTTAAGAGAATGTAGAGGTTGGATCCGCACCAGACTCTGGTGCTGATATTTCTTCCAGAAATTAAAAAGTGAGCTCAGGCTCAGGGGGAGACTCAAAGAAAATCCTGTTCCCCCAGCCAAACAAGTGGTGCCGAATGTGGCACAAGATGCGGATTAAAGGGTTTGCAGATATGAGTCTTGAGATGCTTCAGTCAAGTTTTCAGAGGTCCGCATGGAGTCATGAAGAAGCTGTGATCGATCAAATAAGACATGTTCAGGGAGATGCTCCGGTATGATAAAGGATTACAAAAAGGTCCGGAGAGATCCGGAAGTGCACTATCTTGTTCTGCGGATTGGACAGAGTGTTTGGGATGTTCTTGTAATATGTTACCTCGATTTATTCATGATTGAAAGATCCGGATGATATCCACAGATCAGGACTAATCCGGGATACTCCAAGCTATCCAGACAAGGCAAACCAGAATGATGTAGGTGAAGCATTTATTGCAGACAGATATTAGGGTTCGCGGAGCAATTTAAGGGATTTCTCAAAAGTCATTTGCTCATTCTGCACTCGAGAAGAAGCGAAAAGTGGAGCTCTACAACAAGGTTCATCAAGCACACCAAGGATCTCCTGCCGAAGTTATTGCATAAAGAAATCAATCCAACCACTCCGTGCAAACCGAAGGCGCATAAGGTATTCTTCGTTTTTCATTATCTCACTACAAATCTTTGAAGAATGGCTACTCCAAATATTGTTAAGATCTCTGATAGACCTCGCCCCACATTCAAGAAACATCCTTACAAATAATTGGAGGTAGATCCACTAGGAGCCTTCTCTAGTGTTCCTCACGGAGTTTTACATACTGAAGACATTAGGGTTTACATACATGCAAGCATTGAGGAATTTGGGGAATTCAAATTAAGAGACCTCTATCACAAGCAACTGATAGACAATGCTTTTGAGCTTAAACCAGAGTATAAGGATATCCAGAAGAAACAATTTGAGCAATTTATTCATTTCCCCTGCTTTGAAGAAGATGAATGGGTCCGGTATGTACTGAACAGGATGCATGACAACTTTCTATGGCTGGATAGACCCTGCAAGATCACAAAAGAGGCAATTAGAGCAGTAACTGGTCTATACTCTTCCGGAGGGATACCTATCCTCAAATCTGTCAAGAACAACATTGTAACTGAGGCCACCGGATCAAAATTTGATAAGAGGGAAATGACCATTGAAGATATTTCGGATCCGGATATCAAATATGCATCCATGATAATAGGATACAAGATCTATCACTCCAGCAGGGAGAATTCTGTATCCGGAACTGCAGTATACACTGCCTATGAAATGCTAAGAAAGAATGCAGAATATGATCTCTGCGAACTACTGCTAAGCCAATTAATGGAAAATATACAGAAAATCAAGAAGGATAAGAAGAATTCCTTTAAGTATGGTACTCTTATTGTATGTCTATTCTTCTACTTCATGAATGAGCTACCCGGATCAAGTGGATGGGTATGGCAAAATGACAAACCTGTTGCAGTCCAGATAAGAGACTATTTGCATGGACTTGGGGATGCAAAAGCAAGAAATACAGCTCTATGGGGATACTTCAAAAACTTTCAGAGCATGATGCAAGCAAGAGAGAGAATTCCCCAGTCTCTTGTTGAAAAATACAAAGACTCAGTGTGCTTTATGGTTGACACTGATCAGTGCCTAATGGAGGCAGTGGAGCCAAGGACTGTCTGGATCATGCCCATGGGGTATGAAGTGGATGAACAGATAGTGGAGCTGCATGTTCAACACATGCTTAGTTAGCCCAAAGATCCTAAGGCAGAAAGGTTTGGAACCTTTGAGGAGCTGAGTGTAAAAATACATGTAGAACTCAGGGAACCTGAGATTAAAAGAAAGGTGAGAAAAGAAGTAGAGCACATTGCTCAAGGCCTAGGCATCTCAAAAGAGGCACTTGATGCCAGCCGGGAAAAGAGGAGGAAGGCTGAGGAAGAAGAGAAAAGTAAAGAAAGTGCTCTGGTTGAAGCTCCCACCCGGACCAGATCATCAAAGAGATCTGCACCTCCCTCAACCAAAAGTTCAAAATCGGAAGTCCAGGCATCCGGTAAGAGATCCAAGACAAAAGCCACAAGGGCTTATGGAAGCCAAAAGGATGAAGAGGAAATAGAGTCAGATGAGGGAGTAAAAGAAATAAAGAAACAGAAGAAGAAAGGATCCGGTAAACCCTCCACAGGCCAAGACAAGGATGAAATGGCGGAGGTATCTGTTGAAAAGCCCACTCTGTCTCTAGAGAATGTAATCAAGTCGGTCACGATGGATGGAAACCTTCAACCAATGACTAAATCTTATGATGACTTCAGTGAGGCTGACCAAAAGACTCTTCAGGAAGCCACAGTCAAATATCTGAACATATACAATAAGGCTTTCATTGAGATCATATCTCTTATTCCTAAAAGCCTAGAAAAGGAATTAGAAGTAAGAAAGAACAATGCTCATGCCAAAGATCTTGAGATCCGGGAGCAGATAGCTATTCAGCTATATCCTCAAATTGATCCCAAGACAATGAACATAATCTTCAAGGACTGTAAAGATGAGTTCAGAAGTAAAGCCAGGATGAATCAACTCATGCTTGGTGAGACTGACAAAGTGGCCCAAGAAACAGAAGAGATCCTCCGGAAGGCCTTCAAAAGGTTCAATCTTCCTGTTGTAGAGGACTTAGGTACAGAAACAACTGAGGACTTGGAACCCTCTGCTCCAGAAGAAGTGGGCCCTGAACATACAAGCATCTCTCCTCCGGTTTCCCCTACAGTCTCCGGATCCAAAGAAGAAGAGCAATTACAGGAGAAGGAAGCAGTGGTGAAAGACAAAGAGGTTGACAGTTCCAAGACTGCAGAAGAAAAGAAACATCTGTCTCCGGCAAGAGACACTGCACAAACTGTTCAACAATTTTTGAGCAAAGAAACTTTAGAGATTGATGAACCGGAGCTTCTAAAAGGCCCATTCGACTTTGACTCTCTCTCTTCGGTACAAACAATGAAGATAGCTTCATTTGCAAATGCCAAGGCAAATGAAAAACTCCTGAAGTCTCATATGGAAGACTGTGAGTTGATAGAGGCTACTTCCGGAGTACTTGTAAAGATTATGCCATCAATCCAGATAGATCCGACAGCCTCCTCTTCCGGTAATCTAAAAACCTTAGTCAGCAGTGTTGATACACATTTTGATTCTCTAGAAAAATCAGCTGAAGAAAAGGTCCGGAAGGAATTTTTGGATAAAAGATTTTCAGAAATATTAGAATTAATCTCTAAGGATAGGAAGATTGTGAGCATTGGAGCGGTGACATCTACAAATTTTGTATATCCTGGTCAAAGGCAACAGCAGCAATTGACAAGAAAATAAAAGAGGAACAGGACAAGCTACAAATCTTATCTCAAAGTTTTGATCCTCTCTCTTCCTCCATAATAAATCAAGAATGTCAGACTATTGCAGTCTTGAATGAAATAAAGAATCTTGAGAAGGAAAGGAAGAATATCACCAACCGGATGGGAGAACTTAGAAGGATTATAATCCCTAAGTTGGAAACTATGCATGAGGCCATCAGTGATGCTCAGACCACTGCCCAAACAAAAGACCCGACAGATCTCAAGCGGGCAGAAGCTTTTGCATTTTTGTTGAGTGATCACATTTCAATTTTGGATAGAATGAAGCAAAGTTGGGCTACAGAGATGATCCAATTGCAGACATCCTTTGCAGACATTCTTCAGTATATGTGAGTATGTAAATATGCGGCTATGTATAGAAAATTTTTGAAAATTTTTGATATGCGGACCCTACCCTTTGCCATTGATGTCAAAGGGGGAGTGAGGAGCAGTGAAAAATGAGGAATCCAATTAAGGGGGAGTTCCAGAAATTGTATATAAAGATAGAGCATCAGCAAAGGGGGAGCATATTGAAAACACTTAGTCATTTTTCACTAAGTGTTGCCATCAATGCCAAAGGGGGAGATTGTTGGCAAGAGACACTATATGGATTCATGGTTGTTGTCATTGATGGCAACAAAGGTCATCCCACATATCCGCAAGTCATGATGTGTCTCTACCGGAAGTCAGAATAAAGAATGTTGTGGTCCGGTGAACAAGAACAGAGCATGTGGCAAGGTCCGACAAATTGATCCGGATCTCTCAGAGGAAGTGTCTTGGTGCAGTGCGGATTTGGGGAAGTCAAGAGGACTACCTTGAGTGGTATATTCCAAGGATTTAGCCTCCGGTGATGGACAAGGAAAAAGATATGAATAGTTGAGTATCGGATTCCTGAGAGACAGTGAAAACAGAGGAAGAACTGACTGACAGAGTATCAAACTACTTTCCGGATGTGTTACTATTGATGATAGAGGTTGTGAAGGCATGAATCATGTTTGGCCGACATGATTAATGATATCTACAAGTATATGCTTGATCCGCATTGCTTGGTGAGGAAGGATTCAGCCGACAGAACAAGAGTTTGTAAGAAACTAGACTGTTCCGGATGCCGACTAGAAAGGTGATGAAATTACTTGTGCGGATATATATAGAGGATGGATTTAGTTGTGAAGAGTGTGATGGTGAGAAGATATATGCGAATAAGTCCAGAACAGAGCAGAAGTAGCAAAAAGGATCCGGTATGTGAAAGATAGCAGAATAAAGAAGAGAGGAAAGATGAAGTGCAGCAGATCAGTATACTGAGCCTAACCGAAACTGAACTCCAGCATATGTAGATGCTTCCAATCAGTTCAAGACTGTGATTCTTATCACTTTGTAGATAGTGTGTCTTCTTGTAGGCAGTGGGCCCTCTTGTGAGCAGTGTGCTCGGGCAGTGAGCCCTAATTGGCAAGTGCCATTTTTGTAATCTCCTATTCTTCTAACAGAGAATAATTTTGGGTTAATCACCCCGTGGTTTTCTTCCTTAACAGGGTTTCCACGTCAAAAATACTGTGTTATGTGTTTCTTATTTCATGTTAATGTTTTAGTGTTTGATTCAATGCTGCATCAATTAATAAGAAAGTTCAAAAAGGGAAATAATTAGGATAACTGATTCACCCCCCCTCTCAGTTATCAACAATCCATTCCATCCACTATTGCCTATCCTCTTATCCATCCATTTATCATGAGTCTTACATCCCATCCACTATTGCCTATCCTCTTATCCCTCCATCTATCATGAGTCTTCCATCCCATTTACTATTGCATATCCGCATATCCATCTATCTAATCCCACCTCCATCCTTGCCTTTAGACTTACTTTTCCTTTGTCATTGGTATCTAGCATCTAGGATATCTACATTGTAATCCAAGGACATCCCATAACATTCAAAATCCAAAAAAATTAATATTTCAAAAATACAAAAAAAAAAATCCAAAAATCCAAGCAATAAACCCAAATGCAAATCATCCTTAATCCATACTAATCTAGCTAAACAATCTAGACAAATTATCTAATCACATCCTTTGGTCTTGATCCTAGACTTGTTGTAAACCCAATCAATCAAATCAAATCAATCAATCATCAATGGGATATATCATTCCCACATCCTTGTGTTGATCTAGGGATATATCATTCCCTGCAATGACAACACTATCCTAATCAATCATTATCAATTAAACATTGGTTTACAGATTGATAGGGACAATTCCTTGTTTTTTTGTATCATTTGTGTATGTTAGCTTGCTTTCTTGTTTGTGTTAACATTTTATCTTGCATTTGTATCACATCCGTATCATTCTAGCTAATATTCATATCTTGTGTATGTTGGAATAAATTTTTGTATATCCTTTGCATCTAAGGTCATATCATACCTTTTGTACATTAGGACTTCCATGCTCTAAGTTTCCTTCCTCATACATCTAGACAATGTTGTATTACATTGGGTGCACAAGACACATCATCATCTTGGTCCTTATACCTTGGTGCATAATGTCTAGTGCTATATGAAACCATATGGTTGCTCACCTCAATGCAACATAACATATCATTCATCTCTTCTATCCATCCTTTTTCTTTCATCTTTCATCCATTTCGAGAGCCTACCCATGTTCTTCTAACCTGCCTATCCTCTCGAGGAGGCATCATCCTATCCTTACATCATCATCCCATCCTTACATCATCATCCCACCCTTACATCTATTCTTCCTTGTCACTCTTTCAAGTGGTTGGGGTATCATTTTTTCCTCCATCCATACCTTATCTTCTTTGAAATGATGTTACTTCTCTTAGTCACAACACCATCTCAAAGAGGGGAAAAATGTAGACACCTAAATTTGACACATGTCTCATGGCATCACATTGTCGATATATTATTTGAGACACCTTATGACACATTTTTGTCCTAGGACCCTTACATAACCCTTTCATCATCCATTAGTTAAATAAATCATATTTATTTAAGTAATCCTCTCTTAATCCCATCTTTATCCCATTTTAATCCCACTAGCCAATTAATTAAATAAATTATTGTAGACATGATATTTCCACAGTCCATGATGATAGTGTTGGTGTTTCAAAAAACACCCTACCAACCTCAACAGGGATGAGGGGTGGTACCTTAGCCAATCTTGGAACCCTCTTCTCAACTCCCTCAAACATCACCATCCTCCCTCCTGATCAACTTTGACCTCCTCCTACCTCCCCCTTTGACCATGCCATGGCATTTTCTTCTTTTCTTTCTCTTCCCCTTTTCTCCCCACCCTCATGCTCTCATTCCCCCTCTCCTCTTGACCTTCCTTGCAACCTCTCTCTCTTCCCGTCCTTCCTCTACCCTCATACCTCACCCTTACCCTTCGCGCTTATCCCTACCTCTCCGTTGTCCCTCTCTTCTCTTCCTTCCTCTTCTTTTCTTATCTTCTTTCTCTGTCTCATCTTCTCACCTTGTGGTCTTATTCTTGATATTCTCCTCGTGGTTGCTAACCTTCATCTCTCTCTCTTTACTTGGTTTTCCTTGTTCTATTTCTTCTTCCTTTAGGTCTCTCTTTCGGCAGTATTTTCTTTTTGCGCTCACCCAAGAGGATCTACTTATGCATTTTCAAGCTTTAACCTTACTTGCCTTTTCTTGGTTATGGTCGCTACTCATGCATCTACCTCTCTATGAACTTTCACTCAGGATTCCCCTCTTTTTCTTCTTGTTCTTTTCACTTTTATATCTTTCTTATTTTTTTTGTTTTTATTATTATTTCTATGTTTATTTTCATTTTTACTATAAGAATAGAGATGAAAGAATAATGTTTCTTCCATAAATATTCTTATAGTTACTTTTAATTTTAATTCTATTATTTTTTTCCATATTCTTATTTTGTTTTTATAGTTCGTTTTTTGGTTTCATTCAATTTTAATTCTATTATTTTTTCCATATTCTTATTTTGTTTTTATAGTTCATTTTTTGGTTTCATACATATTCTTTTATATATACTTTACATTCTCAATTTTTATGGAACTATGTTTAATTTTTCTCGTTCTTTTATTTTCTTAGTTATAATGGTTTCACTTTTATTCCTTCATTGTTATTTTTATATATTTATCTCCTCCTTTTATATTCTTTTTATATTTATATTTAGATGTTTATAATTTGTCTCTTCCTTATTCTTATTTTATTACCATCTCTAGGTTTTTGTTTCCTCTTTCTTATATTTACAATTATTTACTCCTTGCTCTCCTTGCCCCATCCCTACGCCTTTCCTTTCTCTTTTCTCCTTTACCCCTTTCTCTCTCTTGCCTTTCCCTTCTTTCTCGTTTAAGTCTCTCGTTTTCACTGATCCCTCTTTGACAATTACAATTCATCTTTCTTTACTTTCTTCTTTGTCAAGTTTTATATACATATTTATGTATTTCCTCTTCTTTCTTCATTTTTCTCCTCCTTTTTCCTTTTTCCTCTTCTCACTTTTGTATTCTCCTTTTCTTAGTTTTACATCTTTTCTCTTTTTTACTTCCCCCCCCTTTACATCTTCTCTCTTCCAAACTATCATCCCCTCTCACTCTAATCTCTCAAGTGCACCCACCTCTCATTTCCTCTCTTCTTACTATTTTAGCTTTTCTAATTTCTAGAATATTATTGCATTATTACTTGTTTTGTTAGTCCTTATTATTCATGTACTAACCTTTTTACATTTTTAGTGCTTCTTAATACTTGGATGTATTTTCTTTATTCTTTCTTTTACTAATTTATTTAATGTTATATATATATTTAGACATTTAGTGGTATATCTTCTTGCCTTACAATTAGTTTGATTTGTTTTGTTTTTACTCCTTGAGGCTCTCTCTTTCTATCTTCCATTTATTATTTTATTTTTAATTTATTTTCTTGGAATCTTATCTACTCTTCTCTTCTCCTCTATGGATCTACTCAAGCTTATCTCATCTTCCATGACTACCTCTATGCTCTCTTTTTAAGAAGCCTCTCTACCAATCTAACTCATTTGCATTCTCTTCCTTTCCTTCTAATGATGGATCATGGAGTGTGATCCAAAACGTTGAGACAAAAAAAAGCAAACACAGTTTTTCCAGAAACACCAGCACTAAATAAATTATATTTATTTAATTAATTCTCCATCATCAAATTAAAGTAAATAAAATATTTATTTAGATTAGCCCTCATGTGTATTCTCATCCTCACACATGTCCCTCTCTCATAATTTAAGTAATTTTTTATTTGAATTACTTGTCACACTGCCACCTTTATTAAATTACTTGTCACACTATCCCACTTATAAAATAACCTTTTAATCTTAGTCATCCACATCACACAATTCACCTTTTAATCCTAGCCATCAATCCTTATCCCTCATCTCCTATAAATCAAGCCTCCCCCAAGCCATTTGGGAGAGACATCTTCATACAACATCATGCTATCAAAATGACTCTAGATCTCCATATCCATCATCCTCATACTATCGTTACATTGCAGAAATCATGAGAAATCAACATATCATTATCTATCTTTCACCATAGAGAACATAGCTAGTAGATTAGGGTGCATCTACTCCATTCTATCTAAGTGTGAGTGTTTGATTTGAGGAGAGGGTTTTGGCTTACTTGCATTATCTTCCATTTTCCTTGGGTTAAATTTCTACATACACATTGAATATAATATATAATAATAAATATAACTATACTATAAATTTTATATAAAAAAGAAATATAAAATAAAATCAATACAATACGACTTGGATAATAAGCATGGAGACCTAATTTCTCTAGATGGAAATTTTATATGCCTTCTTAAGTATAACACTTCATAAGAAATAAAATTGGATTTAATCTAAAATCTTTCTAATGTGGATACTGTCTTAAGGTTTCATTTATATGTGTAGGGCTTAGAAATTATGTTGATGGAGGTATTCATAGTATAATGTATTGATTGTGAAGGTTTATAAATAAACCAAATTCAGTGGTGTAGTCATGATGAATTATTGTCCCTTATTTTTGTCACAAATTTTCCTCCACGGTCATTGCCTCATGCCCCTATAGTGTTGGGAATTAAGGTGTCTCAACCTTGGTAATTCCTTGTATTAATTAATTGTATGTATTTATTTATTGCCTATTAATGTATTTTGGATGCAAGTCATGTTTTGTCATCTTGTGGGAGTTGGCACGGTGATGTGTCATCCTATGTGGAAGGTGACTACATGTAATTTTGTCCTATCATGAGGAGATAGGCATCCCACTTAGTGGTAGAGGTATTTTTCCATGTGTTAGCACTTTGACTAGTGTGTAAGTGAATCTTGACCGAAACGGTTATGACAGATTCCTATGACAGAATCTATGACGCATAAGAGTCATAAATGGAAGGTTCTATGATAGGTGAAGACATGTGTCGCAAGGCATCTTGGAAGAAGGCATCTTTGGGTACCACAAGGAGGGTTATGACATGTTGTAAGAGGAATATGCTATTTTTGGCAGTTATGACAGATTCTCTTATAGTTGTAAGAGCTGTCAGTTATGACGGATTCTATGATAGTCATAAGATGCGTAAGAGCATCTGTCATTTCCCAACTTGGAAATAGGTGACCTCATTTGGATGGGGTGATGTGACAAGTGTCATGACCATGCTACAGTGTTGGACAAGTGTCCCTAGGCATGGATTTTGGGCCATGAGGCCAAGTTGGATGCCCCTCTCAAGGAAAGTTCATTTTTACCTTGTAAACTTCTATTTAAGTAGGTGCTTGCAGTGGAGATGTATTATGTGATTTACAGGTACTGTTATGCTATCAGATTATCTCTAGATATGAGTGTCGAAGACTCCTATAAAGACTTGCATTTCAAGTGTGTTGTAAACTTCATTGTTTAGATAATACATTGTGTAGGTTTTGGAGTGTGGGGTTTTTCACCCGTAAGGGTTTTCCCCGCATTATATCTTCTCTCTCTCTCTCTCTCTCTCTCTCTCTCTCTCTCTCTCTCTCTCTCTCTCTCTCTCTCTCTCTCTCTTCTGTCTTACATTCTTGTGTTGTGTATTGCTGCAATATCTCCATTGTTATGCTAACATTGCTATAACTGTAAAGATTAAAATGAATTTTCACTCATCTCTCCTCTTTAGATTAGTGTAGGAAGCATTTTCCGCACACCTATCTTCCTTTCAGTTGGTATCAGAGCTTGGCTAGTTTTGGTTCTAGCTGCTTGGTAGGGATTTTTTGAGCTAATCTTAGGTTGAGTGGGAGTCTGTGTAGAGTATTCTAAAATCTTGTTGTAGGAAGGAGATGGTAGGCACATTCGGAAGATTAGAGGTGGAGAAGTTTAACGGCACCAATTTTGAGTTGTGGAAACTTAAGATGGAAGATATGCTTATTGATCGAGACCTATGGGAAACTGTTGATGGCACAAAACCTACAACAATGTCACAAGTTGATTGGGGCCTCAAAGATTAGAAGGATAAGGGTCTCATAAGACTTTGTCTAGCTGACTCTGTCCTATTGAATGTCCATGAGGAGAAGACCACGAAAGATCTTTGGAAGAAGGTGGGAGATTTTTATCACGCCAAGTCCTTGTTGAACAAGCTTTTTTCTGAAAAAGAAGTTGTTTGCTCTGAAGATGGAAGATGGGGGATCTGTTGTGGACCATATGAATGCTTTTAACATGATTGTTTCTCAGTTGACATCCATGGGTATGAAAATGGAGGACAAGGATCGATGTATGACCCTGCTTTGTTCTTTGCCAAATTCATGGGATCATCTTGTCATGGCCATCAGAAGCACTACAACCACATTCAAGATGGATGATGTAGTGTTTTTTCTATTATTTGAAGAAATGTGGATAAAGATAATCGAGTCAGCCAAAGAGGCTCTTGCAGTTCATGGAAGACCCAAGGAGAAAGGGAAAAAGAAGGACAAGGAAGTTGAGAAGGGTAGATCCAAATCCCGTGGGAGATCTAAATCTCCTGGAAAGTCCAAGACTCTCTATTGGAACTATGGAAAAATTGGGCATTTTTGAAAGGAATACAAAGAGGAAAAGAAAAAGAAGAAGAAGAATGTCCTAGATTCAGATTCTAACAAGTCACAAGATGATGGTGATGCCTTCATCGCAGCCCTAGCCACCCATGCATCTGATGATGTGTGGTTGATTGATTCTGGTGCATCATTCCACATGACCTTGCATCAAAGTTGGTTCATGAAGTATAAAGAATTTGATGGTGGAAGAGTGTACGTGGGTGATGATTCTCATCTGAAGATTGTTGGTCATGGAAGAATCTCAATCTGATTCCCTAATGGACAAGTGAAGGGGATCACTAGGGTCATGCACATCCCAGGCTTGGCATGGAACCTTCTTTCTATAAGTAAGTTGAATGATGCAGGTGTGTAGGTTGTCTTTTCGAAGTATGGATGCAAGATGACTAGAGGATCCATGGTGCTTGCGAAGGGTACTCAGAGAGGTACTTTGTTTCAACTGGAGGCATGCACTTCATAGTGCAATAGTTCTTCTAACTCAAAGAAAAGAGCTACAGTCACTTCATCCCCACTATTGGAGCCGACAGTGAAAAAGTTTATTGTAACAAATTCTGATGGTAGTGCATTTTGGGTACCCAAGGGTGCTCATGCTTTGGATGTTAAGTTTCCTACTGAAAAGACAATGTTATGGCATAAGAGATTTGGCCACATTGGTGAGAAGGGTCTTAGAACACTGAAAAATAAAAACCTCATTGAGGGGTTAAATGATTGTAATCTCGAGTTTGACTTTTACGAACATTGTATATATGGAAAGAAAAATCGTGTTTAGTTCTACTCTAGTTCTCACAAGTCTTCTAGTGTGTTGGACCTTATTCATTCTGATGTGTTTGGTCCTGTTAGTGTTCCTTCGATTTCCAAATCTATATATTTTGTATCTTTCATAGATGATTACAGTAAAAGTACATGGATTTATTTTCTCAGAAGCAAGTCTAAAGTCTTTAGTTAGTTCAAAAAGTTTAATTCTTTTGTTGAGAATTAGACTAGTAAAAAGATTAAGTTTTTGAGGACTGACAACGGTGGTGAGTTTTGTTCGGTAGAGTTTGATAAGTTCCATAAAGAGAAAGGGATTAAAAGACATAAGACAACTCCATACACCCCGCAGCAAAATGGAGTTGTAGAGAGAATGAATAGGACACTAATGGAGAAGGCTAGGAGTATGCTTAGTGGAGTGAGCCTCGAATAAAATTTTTGGGCTAAAGTTGTAGCCACTGCTTTCTACTTTGTAAATAGGTCTCCTACATCAGCTCTTGTTAGTAAGACACTAATGGAGGTGTGTTCTGGTAAGAAGCCTTCAGTTAGACATCTTCATGTTTTTGGTTGTGAGGCATATGCACATGTGCCTAGGGAGAAAAGGTCAAAATTGGAGAATAAGGTTGTTAAGTGTATCTTCATTGGCTATGGTGTTGGTGTGAAATGATACAAGCTTTGGGATCCTATGGCTGAAAAGGTGTTGTATAGCAGAAGTGTTATCTTTAGAGAGCTTACACCTTCTTCCGTTGTTCTATAGCTAGAAGAGAGAGAAAAAAAAAAGATGTTTAGAATCCTTCTACCCCTGAGAAGACTAAACCGACAGATCTGGTGAGACCTGATGATGAGGAGAGCTCTAGCATCTTTGAAAGATCGAAAGAAGAATCAGAACTTCAACCTTAGCCCTTGAGGAGGTCTACATAAACAAGAAAGCAACCTGATAGGTTTGGTTATTCATTTCTTGATTCTAGTTGTTCTTTTGCATTGCTTACTAACACTGATGAGCCTAGAACTGTGACAAAGGCTATGGGCATGAAAGATGTAGATTCCTGGAAGGAGGCCATAGAAGATGAGATGGCTTCTTCAGAGAAGAATAAAACTTGGGACTTGGTGCCTTTTCCTAAAGGATGTAAATTTGTTGGATGCAAATGGGTGTTCAAGAAGAAATTCGATGCAGATGCCAGTGTTGAAAAGTACAAGCCCATATTGGTTGCAAAGGGGTACTCACAAGTGGAGGGAATTGATTATGGTAAAATCTTCTCTCCTATTGCAAAGTTGGCATCTATTCATTTCTTGTTATCTCTTACAGTATCTTATGACTTAGAGGTGGAGCAGATGGATGTGAAAATAGCATTCCTTCATGGTGATTTGGAGGAAGACATTTACATGTCACAACTAGAGCATTACATAGAGAAAGGTAAAGAAAATTTGGTTCGCAAACTAAAGAAGTCTTTGTATGGTTTGAAGAAGTCTCCTAGGATGTGGTATATGAAATTTGATGCCTTTGTGTTGTCCATGGGATTTTTGAGATCGAAATCTGATCATTGTGTGTATTACAAGTTTGACAATGATCACATTCTCATTATTGCATTGTATGTTGATGATATGTTGTTAATTGGGAATGGTAAGAATATGATTTCTGATTTGAAGTCTCAGTTGTCAGCACAGTTTGAGATGAAAAGATTAGGGGCAGCCAGGTACATTCTAGGAATGGAAATCAAAAGAGACACAGCTAACAAAAAACTTTGGTTAAGCCAGATTAAGTATGTGAAGACCATGTTGGATAGGTTCAACATGGCAGATTGTAGACCATTGTGTGTTCCTGTATCTTTGGGGACAAAGTTATCTGTTAATGATTGTCCAAAGTCTCCTAGTGAGGTGGAGGACATGAGAAGATTACCTTATGCTAGTGTTGTTTGTAGTTTGATGTATTCTATGGTCTGCACAAGACCAGACATTGCCCAAGTAGTGGGAGTCCTCAGTCGATTTATGGCTAATCCTAGATGAGTACATTGGGGTGTAGTTAAGCGAGTGTTTAGATATTTTAGGGGTACTTCTAAGTATTCCATATGTTATCATTATAATCCTATAGGACCTCCACATTCTATTTGTATTTGTGGATTCGTGGATTCTTATTGGGCGGGTGACATTGACAGCAGGAGATCCACCAGTGCTTACGTGTTCACTATGTTCGGTGGTGCAATTAGTTAAATGAGTAAGTGGCAACCTGTGGTCGCTTTGTCCACAACAGAAGCTGAGTATATGGTAGCAACTCATGCTTGTGAGGAAGCCATTTGGCTTAAGAGATTGTGTTTAGATATTGGTGTTGATGCAAGACAAATTACTATTTGTTGTGATAGTCAGAGTGCGATTTACCTAGTGAAGAATCCAACTTTCCATGCTAGAACAAAGCATATTGATGTACAATTTCATTTCATGTGAGACATGTTAGAGGATGGGAAGGTAAATTTGGAGAAGGTAGAAAATTTGAAGAATGTTGCGGATGCATTGACGAAACCAATGGGCATAGACAAGTTTAGATGGTGTTCGAAGTCTATAAGCCTCTCGATCTATAGCAATTAAATCATGTCATTTCCGTTGGCTCTTACAAGGTGTTTGACAAGTGGGAGAATGTTAGGAATTAATGTGTCTCAACCTTGGTAATTCCTTGTATTAATTAATTGTATGTATTTATTTATTTCCTATTAATGTATTTTGGATGCAAGTCTTGTTTTGTCATCTTGTGGGAGTTGGCACAATGATGTGTCATCCTACGTGGAAGGTGACCACATGTAATTTTGTCCTCACATGAGGAGATAGGCATCCCACTTAGTGGTAGAGGTATTTTTCCATGTGTCAGCACTTTGACTAGTGTGTAAGTGAACCTTGACCAAAACGGTTATGACAGATTCCTATGATAGAATCTATGACGTGTAAGAGTCGTAAATGGAAGGTTCTATGATAGGTGAAGACATGTGTTGCAAGGTATCTTGGAAGAAGGCATCTTTGGGTGCCCCAAGGAGGGTTATGACATGTTGTAAGAGGAATATGCTATTTTTAGGAAGTTATGACAAATTCTCTTACAGCTATAAGAGCTGTCAATTATGATGAATTCTATGACAGTTGTAAGATGCGTAAGAGCATCTATCATTACCCAACTTGGGAATAGGTGACCTCATTGGGATGGGATGATGTGACAAGTTTCATGACCATGCTACAGTGTTGGACAAGTGTCCCTAGGCATGGGTTTTGGGCCATGAGGCCAAGTTGGACACCCATCTCAAGGAAAGTTCATTTTTGCCTTGTAAACTTCTATTTAAGCAGGTGCTTGGAGTGGAGATGTATTATGTGATTGACAGGTATTGTTATGCTACCAGATTGTCTCTAGATACGAGTTTTGAAGACTCCTGTAAAAGACTTGCATTGCAAGTGTGTTGTAAACTTCATTGTTTAGATAATACATTGTGCAAGTTTTGGAGTGTGGGGTTTTCAACCCATAAGGGTTTTCCCCGCGTTATATCTTGTCTCTCTCTCTTATGTCTTACATTCTTGTGTTGTGTATTGCTTCAATATCTTTATTGTTATGTTAACATTTCTGTAACTATAAAGATTAAAATGAATTTGTACTCATCTCTCCTCTTTAGATTAGTGTAGGAAGTGTTTTCCGCACACCTAACTTCCTTTCATATAGAACCTCTGATTCCTTTTTGTGTTGGGAGACCTAGATGCCACCTCATGATAAGAAACTATTGACTTTTCCATGCAATTGGAAAGAACTAACTCCTTTGGCATCATGATATCCATCCTTTTGCATGGCCTCTTTTAGCATGTTGTCTAAAACCATGTCTTCCAAATCGCTCTCCTCTCTTTTTCTCTCTATATATCTCTTTGGCTCACTCTCTATCTCTATATTTCCCCTATATCTACCCATGGACGCATGCCATGTTTGGATTGTTAGCATGGAATGATTGATCAAAAGTTACTCTCTCTCTCTCTCTCTCTCTCTCTCTCTCTCCACCCCCTCTATCTCTCCCCCTCTTTATCTCTTTCTCTATTCATCTCTACCAATTTCCTTTTCTCTATATCATTCAAGCCTACTTGCATGATGGGATTCTCTATCACATAGGACACATGTGTTCCTACTAGGGGACGATAGAAGATGATATGGAAAGTACACTACAACCCTGTTGTAGGACACTTTGGAATGGAGAAGACTAGTGTTGTACTTTAAAGGTATTTTTACTAGCCAAAAATACATCATGATGTCACTTTATACATTCAAGCCTATACAACTTGTGCCATTGCAAAGCTTGCAAATCAAAAGAAATGATTATACTCCCCTCTTCCTACTTCTGATAAGCCTTGACACTTAGTTTTGATGGATTTCATGTCCACCCTTCCTACTACTAAGCATGGTCATGACTATGTGTATGTGGTGGTACATAGATTTTCTAAAATGGTCATCATGGAAACCTACAAGAAGGGGGTCTCCACAGAAGAAACTGCCAAGATTTTCTTTGATAATTTTTGGGCCCATTTTAGTTTTCCATAAAGTATCATCTTTGATAGGGATAGTAGGTTTCTTAGCAACTTATAGTCATTACTATGAGCCATAATGGTCGCCAAGTGGACAAAGTCTACTACATTCCACCCATAGACAAATGTGAAAACTAGGGTGGTGAATCGAATGATCATTCACATTCTATGGATGTATCATTCAAAGCATCCTCACACATGGGATGTGAGTCTACCATACATACAACATAGTTGCAACCATGCATTTAATGACTTTACAACATAGTTGCAACCATGCATTTAATGACTTCATAGGGAATAGTCCATTTAAGGTATGTCTTGGGTACCAACCATTGGCTCCCATTGATATAACATTATTAGTCATGCTAAGTGAGCCATCACCACATGCAGAGAAAGAGGTAGATAAAGCATCTAAGTTTGTTGAGAAGACTCGCCATATATAGTAGCAAGTTCATGAGATACTGTAGTACACCAACTAGGAGTATATGGAACAACATGATCAGCATCATACACCTCACCAATTTCAAGTTGGAGACAAGGTTTGGCTTCATCTACAAAAAGAGTGGATTCAAGGGAAACATAGGATACTTTGTCACCTTTGATATGGTCCATATAACATCCTCAAATTATAGATCAGTGAGAATGTTTTTTAGCTTAATCTTCCACCTTTTCTAGGACTGCATCATGTTTTTAATGTTGAGTTGTTGCATCCATATTTTCCACAATTGTTAGATGCCTCAAAAGTTGTTAAACACATTCATAGTACAAAATTAAATCCAGAAACTATTATTTCACTCGTAAATTATTATATTATTGATGTTCTTCTCAAAACACTAAAGAAGCAATAGATCCCTCTCTATTGCATCATATAGGTAGGCCAATTTCCTCACCAAGGCAAGTGGTTCACGAAGGACCAAATTGACAAAAAAGTTTCCTCATTTGTTGTATAACATAGTACAAAGGGGCCCATTACATTTTAAAAGGTAGAAAATGATCCCACAAAGATTCAAGAGCACTTGGGTGGCATCTACATGGTCAAATTTGAAAATATCAAAAATCTAATTTTTCAGTAGTTTTTATGTTTTTTGTAATCTACATTTTTAGAGGCCTTCTACGGAGAATTAACCTTGAAGAATTTCATTGATTACTAAGGAAGGGTACCAAAGGCTACCTTCTAAGAAACTCAAACTAGTTGTCTCAAAGATCTTTCCAACGTATCCAACTAGTCCACTCTTTGCCTAGCAATCTAGGAGTTATGACCACACCAAGTTGGGGTACCAAAATTAAATAGTTTTCTAGTACTTTTCAATTTTGTAAATGGTCTCAATTCAAAGCCAATGGGAAAAGTTTGAGGCATACATATCTTCTAGTAAATTTTCCAAATGATATGATCATTTTATATTCCAAATTAAAAAATTGTATATTATTTATTGTGTGTATTACAATACCATTGGTCCCTCACTGGGTATTATCCCCTAAACTCTCAGACTGATTCAAATCAATATGAATTGTTATTCGGTAGTTTTTAGGTTAAGAAGATTCATAAATTGATAAGGGATTTTTTATGGTTTGATGGTGTAATGTAGAAAATTTATTTAACCAAGAAATGTCTTATGTTTTCTAAGTTAATGTTTTCAAACCACTACACTAGGATTAAACTAGTTTTCAAAAGAATTTTTTTCTATTGATCTATTTTAGAAAAAACAAAATCATGCTAGAATCATCCTAGGATGTTTTAATTTGAAAAATAATATCTTCTATCAAGATAAAACATAGATCTAGGTTGGAAAATGCTTCAATATAGAAATTTTATCTATAGAAAAAACAAACTAAAATCAAAACTATAAATATCATACATAAAGGAACCTAAAATTGAAAGATGGAGGTCACTACTCAAGATTCTAGTGTGATGTGTGGATGTCTACACAATGCATTGTTGTCCACTTTATGCATTGTCATCTAGGTCATGTGTTGTCTAAAAAACTTGCAAAATGCAATGTTTTCACTAGATTTTGAACTTACCTAGACAAGAAAAAAATAGTGACAACAAAAGTAGCAAACCATAGAATACTATATGATACATAAATGAAGTTAAAATAACTAAAACAAAGTAAAATGATGAAATGGAAAAGAACAAAAGATACAAGAAAAACTTTATATGGTTGTAGTCTTCCAAATATCTATAGCTAAGACAATAGAAATGGTTGGTATTGCTTGGGATCTTTCCAAAAATGGTCAAACTCCTATTTTGGTATTTTGACCTCCATAGGTAGTCAAATGGAAAATGATTGGAATAGTATGCGCTCTTAGCCTATGTGCATCTAGGAACTAAGAACAATAATAATAAAGTAAATCTATATGCATTAATCCAAGAATTGGAGGAGGTGATGGTCACCAAGAAATATACCAAGATAAATATAGAATTAAATGTGATAAAGAAATTGATACAATATTAGTCTTGAACAAGAATGAGAATAATATTACCAACATGATGTAGAAGAGAAGTGATCACTTTGGATAAGTTAATAGCAATATAATAGCACCAATCCTTGAGAAAGATTTAACAATGGTGGTATGTTCAACAATATAGAACCAAGATAGAGCCAAGAGATAGCCAAGAGAGAGTTGCCTATGTTGGAGAGTGTGAGGCCGATTATTTTACCTTCCTTATTTTGATCGTTATGCATTTCAGTTGATGACATTATCAGACTTTTAGTGACTATGGTTTCATTATGCAGACTTGATTTTTATCTCATGATTAAGTTAGGACATTGATTAGACATATGTGATTCGATTTGATCAGATTTGGTGCTATTTTGTGATTCGACATATGAGATATATATGTGATGATGTTTTGTGATGTGGACTATTTGACATGAGATTAAAAAATGTAGTAATTTGGAATTATGTATTGATGATTATTGTTGTATTCAATTGCGTGAATTTAATTCCAATTGCTTCGGCTATGATTTTTCATGATATTATTGACACTTGATCGAGATATGCAGGTTTAACATTCCCTAGCCACGGGAAATTGGAGGTAGAATTCACACCTAAGTTATCCCCTGTGAAACCGATCCATTCCCAAGAGGGATAAGGATCACGTTTGAATTTGAATGTTGATTTAAGTGCTTGATTTAATTTTATTATTTTGGCCTTAGTACCCTTTGTTTAAATTAATTAATAATTAGTGTTGTATAAATTTTACTTGATTTACACCACTTGGTATTTATTTTATTTTTTGAGGCCATTTAAAAGTGGATTTTTAACCCCCTTTATGAACCCTAGTGTCCTAAAAGTTACCCTAGGTGGCTACCCATGGGTCTAGGGTCAACTTGGACTAACAAACCCTAGAATTAAATCACTTTTGGTCACTCTAAACTATGGTTTAGTCAAAGTGACGAAATTTGAGCTAAGTGAAGGTGGGAGATGAGTCATGCCTTGGGAAAGACTCATCTCCCTTCCCAAGGTTTGGGAATCCTTTCCCAAGGAAGACTTGGGAGGTCTCCAAGACTCCCAAGTGTGTGGGAGCTTCCTCCAAGACTCTCACACACGTGTGAGAACATCTTGGAGGGAGATGGCTCTTTGAGAGAATAAGAGGATGCCATATGGCATCCCTTATCCTCTTGAAGGTGTGAGTGGGAATGCCACCTCACCACTTGTCCTCTCATACATGTGTGAGAGCACAAGTGGATAAGGTGAGGATTGAGATGGAATGAGAGGATGACACTTGTCATCCTCACACTTGCTATCCCTTGCAAGTGGCATTGGAGGAGAAAGGAGAAGGTGAAAAGTGTCACCTTCTCATTCCTCAAGGCCAAATTGATGGCCTATATTATCTCCTCTTGTTAAGGAGTGTGGGGTTCTTGCAATTTTAAGTTTCTTTCTATTTTGGAGGAGTTTGGGGAAAGTTAGAGGAATTTCTTGAAGATTGGAAGGTTTGGGAAGGCTTGGAGCTCTTCACCAAAGGTGCTTCCATTATAGGGCTTTGAAGGTAAGCCTCTTAAACTTGTTTTCTCACCCTTGCTTATTTAATGTATTGTGTTAGAGTTTTTGGTTGTTTTTTTGTTTGCATTGTTTTTGTTGGGATGGGAGTATGGTGAGAGCACCTCCAATGGAGGTAATGCTCAACTTGTTTGGGTAGGGGAAAGGAACCTCCTTGAGGTCACTCCCACATTTTGTATTTATGCCTTGAGGGATTTTATTTGTTGAGGAGATTATTGAATGGCAAGAGTGCCATGGAGATTATTTGTGATTTTGTGGAGAGTGGTGTTTTGGAGATTTTGGCTTGAGGCCATGAGCTTGATATTTTATCATTTGGTAGCCCTTTGAAGTTGAGGGGTCCATTACCTACCCTCATCAAACTCATTTTCATGAGTTGAGTTTTGTGTTAAACCTATGGGCTGATTTTTGTGTTGTTGTGTTAATTTTTGTTGTGGATTGTTGCACCTGTGTGAATCCCTACCTCCCTAGCTCGGGGGTGACCCACTTGCGAGTCTATGGTAGGGAGGAGAGCTTTTCGTAGTGGCTAGATTGTTTTCTTTTGCTTGTGTCTATTTGCAGGTTCTGATTGGAGAAAAAGAGTTGTTGTGGAGCTCATTTTGGATGGTTTAGTGGTATTTTCGTGGTTGTTGAAGCCATGGCCGTTGTGGCCTCATTGTATTTTACTTTTGTGAAAGATTGCTAAGTTATTTGCCATGGAGTTGGCTGTGATAAATAAAGAAATGTAAACAATCTGCTATTTTATTTAATGCTGTTTACTTCCTCGTTTTTGTGGAGTTGAGAGGTTTTATGAAATGCATGTGGAGTTATAATTATTTTTCTGTCAACATTCTTTTCAACAAATATAGGTGTGTGAATGTTGTTGAATAAAATTTTATTGTATCGTATTAAAGAAAGGGGAAGTATAAATACATTTTTTGTAACTATCCTTTTAAAACAAAAAAAAATAATGCATAAGTTGTTGTTTATGTTTTATTGCATACAAAAAAGAAAAAGAAAAAAAAAATTGGTTATAGTTATCTGTTTGTTAAATTGCAAGTCATATTATTAGTACTGTAGAAAAGTAGATGAGAATGCTTATCATACCTTACAGATTTATTTCAAAACAAAGAAAAGATATATATACATATTTTTGTTCATGTATGTTCAAAGGGAAATTTATTGCTATGGCATTTATTTTGTTTTCAGAAACGAAATGTTATTAATTACAAAAAAGGAGAACAAAAATATTTAGTTCTGCTCAGTTATTTTTCCTTATCATTGTGCTTTTATAAAAAAAATATAGAAGGATTTTGTACATATTTCATCCTTGCTGTGTATATTATAATGTGAATATACACTTATACACACACACACACACATATATATAATATAAGTATATACTTATATATTTACATACTACATTATGAAGAAAAGATAGGATTTCTGTGTTAATTCCTTGTAAACTGTATTTTCACCCTTCTAGGAAAGGTATATATACCTATGATAAAAAAGTCAATACAGCAGATTTACCTCAGAACAAAGTATGAGATTTAAGATGGGGGGCGGACTATTATAACGTTTTAGGTTTTTTTTTTTTAAAAAAGAGATTTGGTGGGACTGTGGGCAGATACGCCCACAGCCCCACCTCTTATTGTAACAATGGTGTGGGGGAGGCTGTGCCTACACCCACAGCTCCAAACTTCCCTTCCGCAGCCCATAGCTCCCATCCCCTCCATTGCGTGGCTCCACCAGTTCTCCCTCCCTGCCATCCATTGTTCCCTCTGCTAACAACACCACTTCCACTCCGCTGTCTCCCCGCCACCGGAACCTCCACCCTCACCCGTGACACCTTCATCCTTTTCAGTGGCGGTGACATAGTTTGGCCCTCTCTGCTACCTCTAACCCTGCAACAAGGGTTCTTTTGTTAGAATATATTTGTTTATAACTAATAATATCCATCACTCTGTGTTTTATTTATGTTAAATAGTATACATACTAATATTTATTCTCGGGTCAACCCCTCCATGGCAGCTCAGCTCAACACAAAACCCTAAACCTGCAAGTATGAAGAAAACAAAACACAAGCAAAAGAAAACCAAACCAAAACAAAAAGGAGTAAAATGGGATTAGGGTTCTCATTTGAACTCTTAGTATTATTTTGAAATTAGGGCATCTTGGAGAATAGAAAGCAATTTTTAATTTGAATAGGGCTTTTCTTGATATTTCTTTTATTTTATGAGAGGATGTTTTATTTGTGAGGTTGTGATTTATTATTTACTTTAATACCTCCACTTATTTTCCTTATTTTTCTTTATATTATCTCTTGGGCCCTTGTTAATAGATTTATAACTTTGAATGGGATATTTTTTTTGCACTTTAAATTAATCGCCTTGTGAATTAATTTTATCTTAGGGAATCAATTTTTTATTCTTATTGGAGAGAACTTTTTCCCTTGAATTTAATTTTAATGGAGTTTATTGGTTTGTCTTTTGACCTATTTATTTTGATTTTTTTTGGGAAAGAGTATCTTAATCTCGTCCCCTCATTTTTTTTAAAGTTTGATAATAAACATAATTGCTGAAATTATGTTTATTATCAGACTCGAATTTGATTTACCTTTGACGTCTTGTCGTTAAATTTTATTTCTATTATTTCACTTTATATCATTTTGAAATTGGTTCTTAGATTTTAATTTTAATTTAATTTGTATCCTTTAAAATTTATTTAATTTCCCTCTTGGTGTTTTATTTTATTTTAAAATTTATTTTGCGTTTATCAAAAACGTGTTATGCTGCCAAAATTTTGCTAGATTCCTAGGGTTTATTTTATGCGTTATTTATTTACTTTTGTTAATTTTTATTCCATCATTCCACTTCAATCATGCACCATCTTACCATATTGCTTAATCACTTTTCAATCTGAGTTAAGTTAGGGTTCAATGCTGGCGAATCTTCTTCACCTACGAAACTTAGGGTTCAAATTAAAACCAGTCTAACCCTAGAAGCAACACACTACATGTCACATAGCCCCTAGATGGCCTACACCATAGCGGTTATGTTGACATGTTTATGCCTTAGGCGTGTTGCCACCGAGCATGCAGTCGCGTGCGAGGGGGTTCCTAGGATAGGTAGAAAAGTTTTTCGTAGTTCATGTCATGACCACATGGAAAATGTGGACATGACACGTGTGTTATGTGTCGTGACCACAAGGGAAATGTGGGCATGACATTTGGTATTAGAGCCTAAGTTTAAACACTGGGCTTGTTTTGGGCACAGTTTGTTTTCCACAACTTTGATTAATTTGTGGTTACCTCATTTCTGTAGGATGCCTCCCCGATGAGTTCAGTGAGCACATTCCCACCACACTCCATCCACCAAGGTGCACACTAACTCTTCAGCTGAGGGACAGGATCAACAATCCTACAGCCACCGCCAGGCTTGCAGGCACCACATGCACCACCGGCCATACCAGATATTGGGCCACAGATATTACAGGCTTTACAGGTAGTTTTAGATAGGCTTCCACCGACTGTAGTTGAGCCACGTGTCGAGCCCCACGAGAATCTACAAGACGAGACACACATGGAGCCACAAGCTGAGTCCCATGTCGAGCCACGTGTGGAGCCCCGCATTGAGCCGCGAGGGGCACCACATGTGGAGCCTTATGTTGAGGTGCCAGAGATGACAGCAGAGGAGGTTGGTTCAGCTGACAGGGCCCATAGCAGGAGCCCTTCATGTCATGCTAGGTATGATGAGGCAGTACGAGTAGAGCACATGCTTCACAAACCTTATGACTATTATACAGATGAGCCTATCAGGAGGCCTAGAGACAGAGGAGACCCCATTAGGGATTTATTGAGGTTGAACCCTCCTACATTCGTCAGGACCACAGAGGGAGCTGAGGTAGAGGCCTAGCTTATCAGCTTAGACAGATGCTTCGTGTTGCGTCCTTACAAGGGAAACACGAAGGCCCGTGTGGTAGTACACTTGTTGCAAGATGCAGCAGCTACCTAGTGGCACACTGAGGAGTGCAAGCGTCACCTTTCCTTAGACACCCTCACATGGGAGACCTTCATTGAGCGCTTCAATGAGTGATACTTGTTAGATCATTATAGGCAACATCGTATAGACAAGTTCCATGACCTTCAGTAGAGAGGACTTACAATGGCATAGTACGAGGGTAGATTTACTGAGTTATCCTGTTATGCAGAGTATCTCCATGATGAGAAACTCCTGGTGCATAAGTTTATCAGAGGACTGAACCACAGTATAGCAGGGCCTGTTCGTATGGCAGACCCCTAGACTTTAAGTGATGCTGTCGAGAAGGCATATATCGTTGAGGAGATTTAGGGACGAGGGTAGAGTTCACGCCCTCAATTTCAGGATCATGGACAGCAGTAGCATCAGTAGAGTTTTCATAGACCATCACAGCCACCTCATAGAGGAGGGTTTAGTTTCGCACCCTTACCTCCTAGGCCCCCATAGCAGCAACAGCCACAACAGCAGTAAAGAGCTAGGACACAGCAGAGGTCACATGGGGGACATAATAGAGGTTAGTAGCAGTAGGGCCCGTGCAGAGATCAGAGGTAGCAGGGACCACCTGCGGGACCCGTGAGGTCACAACAGTCTTATAGGGGCTTGCAGGGGTCTACTGGTAGATTAGGATAGCAGCAGTTGAGTAGGACTCAGACTGGATAGGTACAGGCTAGGGGCCCTTGTTATGTTTGTGGTGGAGCTGGACACCTAGCTAGAGAGTGTCCATAGGGTTTCACAGTAGGAGGACAGCCTTGTGTAGGAGGATCCGAGCAGACTATTGGTGATGTTGGTAGATCTCACCATATGTTCGCAGCAGTTGATAACTGCCAGGCCAATTTTTAGGCGTCAGTGATTGAGACGTCAGGTATGGTTGGGGGTAATCTGATTTCTATTCTTTTTTATTCTGGTGCTACTGAATCATTCATATCTCCATTGTTAGTGGAGCGTTGCAAGCTGGTGGCCTCTAGGCAGGGTGATAGGTGGGTGGTTGACTTGGCCTCAGGGGCCAAGATGACAGTAGATGCCTTAGTCCACGACTGTGAGATTTCTTTGGGACCCTTTACTACAGTATGCAACCTTAGAGTCATGACATTAGGATCCTATGATGTGGTGTTGGGTATGGATTGGCTTGCAGCTCACCGAGCCAAGCTAGATTGTCACCGAAAGGCGATTAGTTGTTTAGACTATCACGGTACATCAATTGAGATAGTGGGCATGTAGAAGCCCACAGCAGTGTGTATGATATCTAATCAGCAACTTAAGCACTGCATGCAAAAGGGATGCCAGATGTTCACCATCACAGTGAGTGATAGATCAGATGATGAGCCTGAGGCATCTTTGGATGATCATCCCATCCTTAGAGAGTTTGCTGATGTGTTTCCAGCAGAGTTATCGGGGATACCACCCCAACATGAGGTAGACTTTCAAATAGACTTAGTGCTGGGTGCTGAGCCAGTGTCTCATGCACCCTACAGGATGACCACACACGAGCTCACAAAGCTCAAGTTATAGTTGGAGGACTTGCTCAAGAAGGGGCACATCCAACCAAGTGTTTCACCTTGGGGCGCTCCTGTCATCTTTGTGAAGAAGAAGGATGGGTCTCTTCATTTGTGCATGGACTACAGGTAGTTGAATAAGGTGACGGTGAAGAACCGTTATCCTCTACCCAGGATTGATGATCTTTTTTATCAGATGTAGGGAGCCAGGGTGTTCTCTAAGATAGACCTGAAGTCTGGTTATCATCAACTATGTATCACAGAGGCAGATATCTATAAGACTACCTTCCGGACTCATTATGGCCACTATGAGTTCACAGTGGTTCCCTTCAGCTTGACGAATGCCCCTGCAGTGTTCATGAGTCTCATGAATGGGGTGTTATGTACCTATTTAGATCAGTTCATGATCATTTTGCTCAATGACATTTTGATCTACTCACGGACCGAGGAGGAGCATGAGGAACACCTTCGTCAGGTTCTACAGTGTTTGCGAGAGCATAATCTTTATGGGAACTTGGCGAAGTGTAAATTTTTCAGGACAGAGGTTCAGTATCTAGGGCATATCCTATCTGGTGATGGAATCTCTGTAGATCCATCAAAGATTAGGGCTATCAGGGATTGGCCAGCACCCACTAGTGTGATAGAGGTCAAAAGTTTTATGGGGTTAGCTAGTTATTACCATCGCTTTGTTGAGGGTTTTTCTCAGATAGTGCACCCCATCACTTCCCTTCAGTAGAAAGGGAAGAGTTTTCTATGGACTGAGTAGTGTCAGAGGGCCTTTGGGGTCCTCAAGGAGCATATTACCAGCGCTCCTATTCTAGCAGTTCCTGATCCTACAACAGATTTTATGGTTTGCACGAATGCATCACTTGAGGGTTTAGGAGCAGTACTTATGCAGGGTGGTAGAGTGATCGCGTATGAGTCACGAAAGCTCAAGACCCATGAGCTGAACTACCCCATGCACGACTTAGAGTTAGCAGTAGTGGTTCATGCTCTAGTTTGTTGGAGACATTTCTTATTGGGTCGTCACTTTGAGCTCCATTCAGATTATCACAACCTTCAGTATTTCTTTACACAACCAAATCTGAATGCCCGTCAGCAGCCTTGGATGGAGTTCCTCTACAAGTATGACTTTGATGTCCACTACATCAAAGGGAAGGAGAACGTGGTTGCTAACGCATTGAGTCAGAGGTGCCATGAGCTCTTGACCTTGACTCTGAGTGTGGACTTGAGAGGTCACATTATTCAGCATCTGCCAGAGGATGAGTGGTTTCTTGAGGTGCAGTAGGAGATCAGTTCACAGAGAGCCCTTGTGGGCAAGTTTGCAGGGTATTCACTTGAGGTAGATGGGTTACTTCGTCATCGACAGCGCATCTATGTACCCCATGCAGGTGACCTATGTACTGTAGTGTTATCAGAGGCTCACAGAGCACCATATGCAGCACATTCGAGGGTGAAGAAGATGCATGCTGATCTACGACAATTGTACCATTGGGCAGGTATGAGATGTGGCATTACAGAGTTTGTTGCTTGATGCCTTGAGTGCCAGAGGGTCAAGGCTGAGCATCAGCATCCAACGGGTCTTCTATACCCACATGAGATACCTGAGTGGAAATGGGACACCATTTCCATGGACCTTATTGTTGGTCTTCCTATGTCTTCGCGTCGCCATGATGCCATCATGGTGACAGTCGACAAATTGACCAAGGTGGTGCATTTCTCACCTGTACGCATGACGTACAATGCGCTAGTTGTGGTGAGAGTATTTTTAGATGATATTGTGACATTGCATGGAGTACCTTGCCACATTATTTCAGATAAAGATTTTGTGTTCACTTCAGCATTTTGGAGAGCCTTGCAGCAGGCGTTGGGCATACAGCTCAACTTTAGCTCCGCTTATCATCCTGAAACAGATGGACAGACAGAGCGGGTGAATTAGGTATTGGAGGACATGCTTTGGATATATGTTATGGACCATCAGTCTAGATGGGAGGAGTATCTGTATCTGGTTGAGTTTGCCTACAATAATGGGCATCACAGCTCTTTGGGTATGCCTCCCTTTTAGGCTTTATACGGCAGACCATACAAGACACCATTGAGTTTGGATCGGATAGAGGCCAAAGTTGCCATTGGTCCAAAGCTAGTTCAGGATATGGAGCAGCAGGTCACACTGATTATACAGAGGTTATAGGAGGCACAGGATAGACAGAACAAGTATGTCGATGCTAAGAGGACTGATCAGAGCTTCTCAGTGGGTGACAAGGTATTCCTTAGAGTGCGGACACACAAGAGTCCTATCCGTTATGGAAGGGGCTCTAAGCTCGTACCGCGGTTTGTAGGACCCTTTGAGATTTTGGAGCAGATAGGACCAGTTGCCTATCATCTAGCATTGCCACCTAGCCTGTCACGTATCCACGATGTCTTTCATATTTTTGTTTTGAGACGATATATATCTGATTTATCTCACGTACTAGAATGGAGTTATCTACAAGTAGAGGCAGACAGGCAATTGGCTTTGGATCCAATTCACATATTGGCTCGTCAGACGCTGAGCCTTCGAGGTCGAGAGATGGACCAAGTTAGGGTCCAGTGGGATCGTTATGATGAGGTCACAGTGACTTGGGAGGATGCAGCTAGTTTGAGGGCACTCTATCCTCACCTTTTTGATGACTTCCAGGAGGAAGTTTAGTCTTAGGGGGGGAGGATGTGAGGCTGATTATTTTACCTTCCTTATTTTGATCGTTATGCATTTTAGTTGATGACATTATCAGACTTTTAAAGACTATGCTTTCATTATGCAGGCTTGATTTTTATCTCCTAATTATGTTAGGACATTGATTAGACATATGTGATTCGATCTGATCAGATTTGGAGCTATTTTGTGATTCGACGTATGAGATATAAATGTGATGATGTTTTGTGATGAGATTATAGTTATTTATGTGATGTGGACTATTTGACATGAGATTGAAAAATGCAGTAATTTAGAATTATGTATTAATGATTATTGTTGTATTCGATTGCGTGAATTTAATTCTAGTTGCTTCAGCTATGATTTTTCATGATATGATTGACACTTGATCGAGATGTGCAGGTTTTACATTCCCTAGCCACAAGAAATTGGAGGTAGAATTCACACCTAAGTTATCCCCTGTGAAACCGATCCATTCCCAAGAGGGATAAGGATCATGTTTAAATTTGAATGTTGATTTAAGTGCTTGATTTAATTTTATTATTTTGGCCTTAGTACCCTTT
>BSBN01001787.1:1800000-2009594 GCA_027924645.1 Cunninghamia lanceolata | reverse complement strand
ATCTCCATTCTCCATGCTTGCTTTATCACAACCTCTATAGACAAAAAATAACTTGAAGATAAATAGAATGAAAAGAGTTGTGAGAGAGAAGAATGAAACTTATTTTTAAAATTAGCAAAATTAATTACTACCCTATTTTTAACAACAAGACCTCTCCTTGTTTTTAGTTGGCCTTATTAAATGCATTAATGTGCTTTATCCTATTTTGTTGATTTTATATCTTGAGAGCTTCAATATTCTATTTAAAATTATTGTGTCATAAATTCTAAATATAGAACTACAATTTATTTCCTTTATTTTAAATTAAGTGATTAGAAGTAGATTATTTAAATGTTCAAACATGATAAATATTTATTTTATTTTGAAAATATTTTCATATTATCCTTGAGCGGAAAACTTAATTATTTTCAATGGTGAACTCAAAAATATTTGAGAACTTTATTATTATAACATTTAGGTTTGATAAAAAAATATTATTTAAATTTTTTGTTGGTGTTTTGAATAAGCTAAGTAAGATTTGTATTAATTTCTTGATATTATTAACACGTCTTTCCTCTTAATTTTAGAAATTATAGCGGAGAAATTGACCTTGAGCATTTTTTCCCTCCATGTCATGTTGGGTGACGTTGGAATACCATAAGTGATTGTCTTTATGTAGTCAAAATTTAGTTTTATCCCAATTACTTATTGTAAAACAAAGAAAAAATTTGTAGTTTGGGGTGTGTGTTCTCACTTTTATGGGTGGGCATTACATATGAGTTAATTTTTCAAACATCTAGGTAAATTAAAAGTCTATTGGTTGGGGTCTTACATCATAAGAGAGACAATGGTGTATGACATAGTCAAATTAGCAACAATAAATGGAAACTTGCTAGGAGGAATGGTAAATGGTAGTTAGCTTAAGCCATACTATGATCACCCAAATTTTACTTAGATTTATTTCATTAGATTGCTAATAAGTTTGTTGTGGCCATTTGATTGTATTGGGATTTTATTTCTACAAAAACTAATTTAATTTTGAGCATTAAACTTTATTAAAACATGGATACACAAATAGAATTATACATTTACTATTATACATGTATTGCACGAGATACCAATCAAGCACATATATTATATAAACATTGCATTCACTATGAGGCCAGTCATCCTAGGAAGGAGAGAGAGGTTTATTGAATAGGTAGGATGAAAAAAGTTTGCACAAGAATTCAAGGTGTGTGCATAGGTTTTACATCATGATTATATTAGGTATAGGATGAGTAGAAGAAGCATGCATGCAAGGTATTATCAAGAATAGGTTCACCACTACATAGTTGATTGGGTTGTAATGGAACATAAGTACATGTCTATTTTGTTGCATGTTGAGTCAATGGAGTTGGCTATCATTTATCTATGGTGGGATCCAAGTCCAACTTTTACTGTCATGTAGCATTCTAGATGCATAAGTTGAATGTGACGGCTTGAACATATTTACAACATGTGCAATAGTCCATAAGAACAACATAAGGGACTATGCTACATAAACAAAACAAGGGAAATCAATGGTACATGTAATATAGGGAATACTAGAGGGTTAGGTAAGTGTGCACAGGGAACATAAGTAAAAAAATAAATGGAAGGATGTGGAAGAATCCCACAATGGAAGTTAAATCAAATGCATGGAGACACTCACCACATGACAACTTAGTAGGATTCAATGTAGGGTATGAAAAAAGGTGAAGTAATTAATGAATAGAGAGATCATTAGAAGACAAATATAGAGAAGTGATAAAAATTTATAGAAGGGTGCATCGAAGACTAGAAAGCAATATGATGGGATGTCAAATATGCCAAAAATGATGTAAAGTGGAGCAATAGTAATGATTGTATTCATAGTTTGGATATGCCCTTTGATGTTAATGGACACTCATTAAAAATTATGATTTGTTGGGAAAATATATAAAAGGGAATCATTTTCCTTTATAAATTTGCAAAATAGTCAAGCTTATCAAATAAGTGATTCTTTGTGTCTAAGGTTATTACACTTTAAGGATTAGAAAATTTCCAAGGATAGAGTGCATACAAAAATGATGCCTCATAGACAACCTACCTATGCAATAGGATAATTAGTAGAATGATGGTTAAATTTAATACAAGATAGATAGGTTGAATAGTGCAAGATGTACTATGTTAGCACAACCAAATATATAATTGATAGAGATACTCTCCAATTATGACTAGTGTCATTAGATGTAAAGTCTAGGGCATCTCTTCACATTCAAAATCACTAAGAAAAATAGTAAATCTTATCAAATAAGTGATTCTTTGTGTCTAAGGTTATTACACTTTAAGGATTAGAAAATTTCCAAGGATAGAGTGCATACAAAAATGATGCCTCATAGACAACCTACCTATGCAATAGGATAATTAGTAGAATGATGGTTAATATAATACAAGATAGATAGGTTGAATAGTGCAAGATGTACTATTTTAGCACAACCAAATATATAATTGATAAAGATACTCTCCAATTATGACTAGTGTCATTAGATGTAAAGTCTAGGGCATCTCTTCACATTCAAAATCACTAAGAAAAATCATTTTTACAGGCTTAATGATATGCACACAATAAATGGAATTATGGAGGATGTACAAAATTAAGACAACACTATAAAACACAAATGGAATGTGCATGAAAAATCCCTAGTCCCTACTAGGATTCTAAAATCACATGTGATTATGTTTTGGCAATACAAAAGCCTCATGTGAGCTCACTTAAATTCCATGCAACGAAATGAATGAAGGTGATACAATTGCATATTAAGATTTGGAGAAATTGATACAAACCATGGTTAGTGGGGAGAAAATTCATTTGTTCACAGACAACCACCAAGGCATGCGTGGATTAGTGGTAGAGGACATGCCTGATCCATGATTTTATGTAACATGCATTTGTATTAGGTTGAATTTATTGTGCAAGGCTTTCATAGACCATGTTCCAGTTGGTCCCACGTATGTTAGATACTAGGTTAGCATGCACCAAGTAAAGTACTATTATTATGCCTACTTAGTCAATGAGATGGTCAATAATGTGTGATTATCTTGGGATGAAGGTAAAGACTTCTATTTTTGTTCTTTACTTATTTTACATGTATTGGCATACTATCACACCATCAAAAGAAATGATGTTGATGGAGCCAACTAGATTCCAACACTTAGGTTTAGGAGTAGAAGAGTTACCTCTCTAAAGTCATGTAGTATTTATGTGTATAATACGACAATGAAATAGTGGTTCAAGGTGCTAAAATCTTAGCGCACAAACTAATGGAAATGCAAGAAATAGGTTATCCATTAATTTACAAACACACACTTCAATTTTTTCAAGCATTTTACATGGGTGCTTTTGATTGGTATCACTTGTATGGTGTAAGTGAATGATATAACTTATATGATTACAATAGAGGATGTGGAATAAAAAATGAAATATGTGCTTATAGGAGCTTACATGCATGCCACATTCACCCCACTTTTCATTCCACTATTACACATAGTGTGGCCCCTACTAGAGCAGATGATGATGGGTTAGGTAATGCTCTATTAGAAGTCAACCAAGAAGAGGTTTTACTAGAAGAAGCACCTACATTAGTTCGAGTGGATAAGGGAAAGAATACAATTACTTGTTCATTACCTAAGGTGCATAAGAAGCATTAGGTAAGTGGGGTTCACAACAAGGAACCAGTTGTTAACCACAAGCTACTTCTTAATTGTTTCCACCACTTGTACCCAAAAATGTACCTATGTGCAATCACACTCCAATGCAAACTTCTCTAGTATTTGCACCAATGAAAATAACTCTAACAAGTGCATATCCACAACAATCACTCGGTTCAGTTCCCGATCCTCCCACACCACAAATTGTTACATGTTTCTTGCAAGAAAATGTCGAGGATATGAAGACCACTCCTCAAGTGTATCCCATACCAAAATCACAATAATAATTTCGTATGAAGGTCACCAAGGAACCTAAGTTAACCAATGGTGAGGAATAAAAAGCATGAGTTAGCCCAGAGGAGGCTAGAAATGAACAAGCCAGGTCATACATTGGTCGAGCATACTAGGAATTGATGAATGTTGATCTTAGTGTATACAATATATTCAAATTTCCCATGCCAATCATTGGTACATCCGTTGAGACCGAGATAGATGACCCTTAGAATTCTCTTTTGATCTAAAGTAGATGCTTGTTGATGATTCAACCTTGTTACAATTGCATGGATTATTGGGCATGTTGAATAAGTCCACCTGACTAAACAATCAACTTGATAGTACAAAGGCACAAAAAAGCAAGCCACATAAGAGGTGCGCAAACTAAAAGAGAAGTTGTCCATAATCAAGGAAGGGTGCAAGGCTACTATGGACACATTGGACTCCCCACCTGCCAAATTGTGAAAGATGTGTAATCAATAGTACAAATAAGTATGATTGAGGTTCTTATACATTCTAAAGAGGAGAAAACACAATGGATGTTGGTTTCTAGTGTGTGTTTGCACAAGATATAGGATAATATCCTCATGATCACCCAAATGTCCTAAATGGTAAAATGATTGTTTGACAGGTTACAAAGCCTTATGATAAGTTGGAGGAACAAATTGATGCATTTGAATCATTAATTAATCTATTACTAATTCCAATGCTCATGTGCTAAGATCTAGAGGCACGCTTAAAGAAAATGGATGAACAATATTAGTGATGAGCTAAAGAAGAAGCTAAAAAGGCTACAAAGGATGAAGAAAAGGCTATAGATGTAGAGGCTAAACTCAATGAGGAGTCCAAGAAAAAGTAAGAGGAGGAATTACACTAGAAGGTAGAGCAAGAAAAGGTAGAATTTGAAAAGTGCAAGAAGGCCATCGAGGACGTAGTTTCATAAGATAGTCAATTATCTAAGTCATTTGTCCAAGAACTTACAGCTACATGAAAGTTTTTGTTAACACATTATGCCGACTAGATTGGTTAGGAGCTCATTTGGTGTCATTGAACTCTAAACTCCATGCCCTAAAATATGCACCTTTCCCCAAAGATCTACCACAATAAGATTCAAAAAAATTAATCTGTGCATCATAGAGCTTCTTTAGCACATTTCTCAACAAAACATAGTAGGTACAAACACATTGAAGCAAATCAATTCTAAGTTACATGCATAGGTAAATTCTATGGTTGAGACCTTTGCATAATACATTGCTAAAGTAGGAAGTTTACAACTTCAATTATAATAGCTTATGAAACACGATAAAGGTATGTTACAAAAATCTAAGAAGATTCAAAGCAATTTACGTGGCTCTTGGCATCCATCCATGTGCAATGGACTAAATTTTTACACAACATATTTTTGAATAACAAACCAAAGTTAGTGCAAAAATTGATTCTTTCTATTTGAGTATTGTATTTAGTCAATTTTTTCCCATTATCCATATTATATTATATTTTGTGTACTAAAGACATATTTTTGGTCAATTTATTCCACAAATTAGCCATATTGTATTTAGTGTATCGAAGACATAACACATAATTGTGTTAGAAGAATGTTATCATCATAATGTAATATCTATTTGTAACATGAGCCAAGAATAATGTCTAGCTATAGAGGAAAGCATAACATTAGCATTGCTCGCATAGATAGGGAAAGACATTGTGTTTTGTCTTGTAATGTATTTTGAGATGTATTGATGGCTTTTGTTATTTGTACCTAGAAGCATCTCTTTGTTTTGGATAACCATGAAAGTAATGGGAGATCTTGTGACTGTCGGACTCTTTTACGAATCACAGGATAACCTTCAAAATTTTAGAAGCTGACTCTTCTTAAGATTCTCATTAATTCTTTTGAAAGTCTGGAGAGGAAAGAGAAGAGAGAAACTTAAAATAAGCAAACTAATCTAAGGCAATGTGCCAAAAAATAGTACTCGAGTTGATGTGGAAACAACATAGTGATTTCCTATTTTAACTCATAACATCAACTCGTGGCTGCCAAGAGCGCAGAGGCATGATTGCAAACCACTTACTAACATCATTCATTAAAACTAAAAATGGAGGCACATCAACATCTAAATCTCAAAAGAAAACACAATAGACACGGAATAAGCTAGGGTGTCACTTTTCTTCATCGATGAACTGAGAACATATTACAAGAGGCGCAAAGGCACTGTTACAAAGTATTTAATTAGCTCTAAAATGCATTGACAAAAGCTTGAAATCCTATCAACTCTACTTTCAAAATCTTAGAACTGGCTAAATGAATAAACATTATCCAACAACTATTACAATGGCTCGTGGCCTTATATATAACAGTCTAACTGCCTCAAAATGTTACATCAGGTGGGAAATATCTACCACAACTGCTTCTAGTGCTATAGCATTGAATCTCCCTAATTTTGTTGTCCTCTTCTATTGAATCTCAATGGCGCGAGACTGAAGTATTGAAGTCTCACCCAAACTTTTTGAGACCCAACTACCACCTTTGTTGTTTCACCAGGTCATTAAGTCCTGAGTTATGGCCAATTGATGCTTCTATGTTGTCTTCACCAGTGTTGGGGCATGGTGTCTCATCTCTATTAATTGCCAATGTATTAGCTTCTTTATCTATCTTGAAAGGTCCTTCATAATTTCCCTACGTCGGATCCTCTGTGCTCACGATCGATGGCTATGCAACATCTTCGGCCTCATTGAAACTTCTTGGGTCTCTTTGCTACATGGCAGCATGGTGCATTATTTGGGGTGTGTCAAAACGTTCTATCATGGGGAAACACAGACAAGTGGTAGTAGTGGAGGACCTTTTCTTTATTTCCTTCTTAGGATCCCCTTTACTCGACCCAGGACACCCCTAGGTAAACTTTGTGACACTTGGCGAACTAGAGCAAATGGAAGATGATGTCAAACTTGTTAACGCTTGGAGGTGCAAAAAGCCTCCACATGTTTTCTTCTTGTGGGCTCCTTCCTTTAAAGGCATTGAGTTGATCATAGTTTGATTTCAAACCCGATAAGGGCCAAAATGTTCCTGCCTATTTGTGATCCAAAATTGGTTCCGTAGATACCAAACTGACATTGATCCATCTTAACTTGAAACAAAATGTAGAGCCAAAATTCTCTACAGTTCTTGGTGACTTTTGAGGAAGTGCACTCACACACATTGAATCCTATACTTCAAAATGATAGAAACCAAAATTTCAAAATAGGAAGAAGAACGCCAACCTTAGAGAACCTTGAGTGTTGTCTATAATGATGCCCATTCATCCTTTAAAGGTTGTCCTTTCTTCCTCAGTGATTCAAAAGATTTGCTTAGCTCTATTATATCTATGTGGGAGATACTTTGTAGTTTTTCAGTAACAACCTTCAACCCATGCTCCAATTGAGCCAATGAATGCAGAACTGCCTCCACTTACGTGATGCTCGGCATATGTACCCAACCTTGAAAAGATGTATGATCCACCATCTTGCTTGCAAGCATCACCTTGTACTATATTTCATCCATCATCGCATTATCATCTTAGAAAGGAGAGGGGAGTCCCTATTGGACCAATGAGTTGACATGCCCCCTCATTTCAGTCATGGATTGCTCAAGAGTGATGAAATGAGTCTTTACTTTAGGGTGACCTTGTTTCTACTCTTTACTTCATTCACCTTGGCCACTACAATGTATCATTGACTCTAGAAGACAGGAGGGTCTCTTATAGCAAGTTGTAGAGCTTTTCTAATATGGCTTAGGCCTGAGACATTTTAGGCGCGAGGGCTTGCAAAGTCCAGTCTACCTCCATCTTTACCTATGCAGTGAATTGTTGAGTTGTTAATACAAACTTAAGAACTCCCTTAAGTTATGTCACATTGACAGTGATCCTAGTCTATTATAAGACATATAGAAGTCTCTAACCAGTTGGATCACCTACTATGCATTATTCGCAACTTGCATCTTTACCTTTACCTGCTCCATCTGTGACTCTATTGTTGCAAGATGAGCCTTTAGCAATTGACTCGAGGCCCTTAATTCATAAGAGGTGCTATGGAGTTGCATCAACTCTTCTGACTTATTCATCTCCCACTTCTCAGCCTCCTCTAATCTCTATCTATAGTTGTCTAATTTCACCTTGACCTGGGCGAGCTCTATTTGCAATGTTGCCTCACGGGAATGTAAACCTGCATAGGCTTCCCTAGTGGTCATCACCTATTTTTCCTAGGTCAACCTATTAATCTCCTAATCCTGAGCCTTCACTTCTTGTCTAAGCTAGCTTAAGGTATCCTTGAATAGAGCAAGTTTTTCTTGTCTCTTCTCTAGTTGGTCGCTAATTATGATGAAATATGTTGTAACAAACTTTTGAGTCTCCATCAATTCTACCTGATCTTACGAGTGAGCCTGGGAGATTCATAGCGACCGCCTGAATGAAGTAGTCTTTGGCACGTATTTATTCCCAGGGCTTATCAACCATAGGGGTCATGTGGGCAATAATTAATGACTTCTATGCAAAGTCATATACAAACCTCATGCGGGGTTGAGCAAGAGCTCTGTCCTCTTTTTACTTTCTTGCCGTTAGTCTAACCTTGCATGCATGTCATGCATTTTGCATTTATTGGTGGTAGGCACCTAAAGATTGTATCATTCCTCCAATGAATGAGACTCCTTAAGGAATCCCATAGGGGATGTTGATCTATTGCTACCGAGGAATCATGACTACCCCCTGAGGTAGCAGAATAGACAATGTAAGCATGGATGGAGAGAAGGAAGGAAGGTTGAGAATAGGAGACCTGTGGATGGGGGCGTGGTAAATGGAGGGGGGAAAGTAATTTGTGGCATCTCAAAAGGCTGACTGAAAGGTAATGTGATAGGGGGAGTTGAGGGTGTAGGAAAAGAAGTCAGGCCCACGGGTGCCAGAGGTGTAGCCATAAATATGGTAGGAACAAACTGAGTAGTAGAAGGAAGAGAGAAAGAACCACTTACCTGTGTGATGATGGGGATCGATGGCTCCATCTATGGCTTGGTATTTAGATGGGATTCCACTTCTTCATCTAAGTCCTTTTGCAGTAAAAACCTCCTCTTCCTTTCTAGTTGCCTCTCTCTGGATAGGCTAGCCTCCTCTACTGTTTCATGAATATGCATGACACTCACCAATAGTGTTTCTGTGGTGCCAAGAGGGGCTACCTATGATACAAACTTAAGGGGAACTTATACCAAATATTCTTTCCCCTTTTGGCTTGATTGTTGATATGTTTGTTGTGCGAATTGATGGGCCCACACGAGTGTCGCCTTAGGGTCCCCAACTACCATATATGAGTGGACCGAATGGGCGGACATTTGAGAACTTTGTCCTTCCACTTATGTAGTGGAAGGGGCCATGCCTTGTGTCTTGTTTCGAGAGGAGGCTTAGAAAATACATCCAAGGAGTCACTGCCTAGTAAGTTGTTTCAACCTTGCCCTCTTCTATAGATCATGTGGTTGTTCCTCCTTGATCAATGTTACTCATGTCATACGAGGATGCAGGCGAGTCATGCAAACCATTCCACAAATCCTCCCATGTTTCATCAATATGCAATTTGATGTAGACATCCATAGAATCTACCCAAGGGGACTTCTTGGCTTTAATCATAAGCCAGCTCTCATGAACAGATGTTTCTCTAGTCTTCAGCTTTGTGAGCCAAGTCGCCATGAATTCTATAGGATCATAGGACCATTTTTCATCTATGACATCAAGTCTGAGATCCACTAGTTTCATTGTCACTAGATGTTATATGCCTCTTTTATTCTCCGTTATCCCTCCTTTGGAGAAGGAGAGGTCATAGAATGCCTTCTTTTTCTTCTCGACTTCGTATAATACATCGAGGAAATCTAGTTGGAGGATGAATTTGAGATCTATGATTCATTCTGTAAGGATCCTAGGTAATATTAAGACCTCCTCCTCGAAGCCATGCACTCAGACCTATTGGGACTCTTATTTTCTATGCCTTAAAATTGCAAAATCTTGCCAAATTTAGCTAAGTTTGAAATTAGATGGATCCTCCAAATTCTAGAATCAGTAGTTTAACTCCTATGGATATGAAACTCCTCTCAAACATCCTAAAAGTATATTTTAAAATAACTTAAAGTATAAGAAAGGTAAATATACAAACTTATACTTGAATTTTATTTTAAAATATATTGTCCTATTGAGATTTTGTGACCCGTAGGGACTTTTGGACTTTTTCCAAAAGTTCCAAAATCCCTCCATGACCCCGCGACCCACAAGAAGGCTCAAAATATTTTTAGACCCCCTAATTTTTCAAGATGAATTTGGAGGTGCAAAAAATTGAATTTTCAAATAATATTTTGAGGAAAGGGCTAAGTATTTTATGCAATTTCGGGTCGAACTTTCAATTTTGATAGGATTTTGAGACCCACTGAGACTTTTGGACATTTTCCAAAAGTTCCAAAGTTTCAAGTTCTCTTGCCAAAGGCCCAGAAATGCCTATAAACACAGGAAAGCATGTTGCCAACTCTCCAGATCACCATTAATGCAAAGTGGGTGGTTGAATTTGATGTTTTTATTGCAGTAGGTGGAGTTTGTTGGGTTTACCCTCCCATTTTTCCATTAGATATGAGTTGTGAAGGCTATAAATTGAAGATTGAAACTCTTTTCAAGGGTTGGTCATTTTTGGTATAATTTCTCTCTACAAGTTCCAGAAGTCCAGAGGCAGTTAGGGCAATGACCAGTGATCAATTTTTGTTCTTCAGGAAGCAGTTATCAAAAGTGTATGTGAAATATATTATAATCTTGATATCAATCATTATTTTTGTCCATTGTTGTAAGTGTTCTTTCAGGAAACCTCTACCACAATTAGGGCTTTCTCTTGCCATGCATTTAGTGGTATGATTGTAAAATCTGATTTGAATGAATGTGATAGGTACTTAATCCATTTATAGCTTTGTAAATGGTATTTTCAGTATTACACATGGAAGAATGTTGTACGGTTTTGGATTACTAAGTATTCTCATGGTTTGATATTGATTTTATGCATATAAATCTTCAGATAGGTAGTCATACATCTCCTTGTAATTGTTTTCCTTTGATAAACATGAGACTCTATAGCCCAATGGATAGGCATCAGTCTAAAAAGCCTGTGACCACCCAAACTCATTAAAAATCAAAACAAATACACCAAGTGTAATGCAATTACAGTTCCATAAGCATCCTCATTTTGTAGGGTTGCTCTCATTAGCTTAAAATGGAGATTATTAAGTGTAACAAGTGTGTTATAATTTAGTGACAGTATTTGGGATTAAAACAACAATCTGGGTATTGTTACAAAGTCATAAATGAGATAATATATTTTGTTGATCTCAATCCCTATCAAGGGATACCTCTAGGATTACCCTCTTAAGCCTAGTTGAGCTTGAAGTGTAGATAAGTCTACCCACTCCTGTAAGTTGGCCAAAACAACCATTAACCTATTGATAAACCTCTTTCAACCACCTTGAAGACGCCCCTGGCCTAAGTGGTTGTAAAATGTTTTAGGGTTTTAGGTTGTAGTAATTTTGGGAACCAACAAGACCATTGTATAGTGAGTGTCAAAGAAATAGTAACATGGAACCTGACTGTTGGTCATCATACCTAGTTATGTTTCGCTCAAACCGACAGAGTTTATCCTCCTGATTGAGGTGAGCGAGCACTAGCGTGAGGAAGCATTCGATGAAGTCATGGAAGTCAAAAGTATCTGACAGAATGTGAGTCCGTGCAAACATTGGGATGACCTTTTGAGTGTCTATCGAGTTGCCACATGTGGCGAGGTTCACACATGACTGAAATAAATGGGGGTTCTAAAATAGAATCACATGGAGGAGAAAGGTAGAATACCTAAGCACCTATTATTGTGGAAGTTGGCCAATTGGAAATAGTGTTCGTTGTCGATGGACTCTAAAAAATCAAGCCTAAAAGCTTGGCATTTGGAGACGGTCTTTAGCATAAAGAGGGATCCTAGCTGGTATTCATGGATGCTACAATCACCATCAAGGTCAAAGAGGAATTCCATAATTGAAAAGACGTCCTGTACATCTTGCATGAGTAGAGGCAGGGCTATGGGGATGGGTGACATGACTATATTATTTTCATCAACGTGGAGCTCTTTATTCAAAAAGCCCAACTAGTTGTCTTTGGTGTCCTAAATATTTTGCAACTTGGTAAAGTTAAAGAAAAGGACTATGGGATCATAATCAATCTTTATCATCTCCCCGATGGCAGAAGGGGAGACCTCAACTTGTAAACTCTTCCCCTGAATCATCCTAGTTCTAGAGTCATAGCATCTAGTACAAGCTTCAATGATTTCATAGTAGGAACAAACCATCAAGACCATGTACTAAGTCAAGGTTGAGCTCCAAACCCTAATTTTGAATGTTTCTACTTGACCAACTATCACCTTTCGGCACATTCAGGCATGGGTGCCTTCTCTAAGATCCTTAGCAGGCCTAGAGAGCGTTGTGTCATAGGCATTATCCACCGAGTCGAATATAAGATCTAGGAATCCCTATGAATTTCTTTTTCTAATCGCTTCAGCCGGGGAAGGTTTTATTTCAGGTGCGCTAGTGCAGATGCATAGGCCTTGCTTGCTACTAGCAATTGCGGAGGGTCTGTCTTTCTTGGTGAAGTCCTCCTTGAGGTCTCACTGTTGGATGCCTCTTTTGGCAAATCCATGCCCGACCCCATAGTATTATGCTTCAGGTTCTTTGCTTGGGTATTTTTAGAAATAAATGAGCAATCTTCTATGTAAAAAGAAATGAAACTTGGAAACACAAAGGCAACAGAGCTCTAATAGGTTTTCAAGATAAAATTCTTCAATGAGCTTCGCTCTACATTTATAGAGGAGGAGACATGCAAGGATGGAATTAATGTCCCTGTCAGACACATTTATGTCACATCCTTCAAGCGCAGCTCTGCGCACTTGAAAACATCATTTCATACATTTGAAATGTCTTGTCTCCTTCATTCAGCTAGTTTTAGAATGATGGCTACATCTGCAAAGATTTTGATGCATTAACATATGATCTGTGTAGTTACACCATCTTTTCTTGAGATTTGGTTGGGTACATGCCATTGAGGAATGCCAACACTTGGTGTCTTTATGAGACTTTATTTAAAACAAAAATAAAAAAAATTAAACAGCCATGCGCTCAGCATGCTTATTAAAACAAAAGGGACAGGAAAACACACCATCTACCAAAATAGAAAGAAAAATCTATTCTAACTATACATAGGTGTAGTTTCACCCCTAGTTGTCATTATTCAGATAGATTCCATTAATTTGATCTTGAGTGGCTCACCTACATTTTTTTTAGCTTAAAGGCATTGTGTTGCTTGGAGGTGATGATCTCGTAGGGCCACTCCATAATGAATCAAACTTAGCATGTTGTCCTAGTTTTGATGTCCGCTCATTCTATTTTGGAACTAAGTCGCCGACCTTAAAATTGGGATCTGATGATTTCCTATTGAACCATCATTTGATCACCTATTGATGACCTACCATAGAGTTTAACACCAATTCTCTCCTTTCTTGCAACTCAATCAGTTCTGTAATTCTTATCTCCATAGCACTGGTCTCTTGGATCTCACCTCATTTGATCATTTGCAATATGGGGATCTCTATTGATATTGGCATTACGACATCCTTCTTGTATACCAAACTATAGGGATAAGTTCCTATAATGTATTTGGGGGTGATTTTATAAGCCCATAAGGTTGTTTTAAGATTTTTATGCCACTCCCTTTGGTTTTTCGAGACCATTCTCTTGATCAACTTGATTAGATTCTTGTTTGTTGATTCAACTAAGTCATGCCCTTGCAAATAATAGTTCAAGGAAGTCTTCATGAATATGTCATTTTCTAAGGTGAATTCAAAAATTTTAGACCCAAGATATGATTTCACTTTATCAGATATGATTGTGTGTGGGGAACCAAAGCGAGTAACAATATCCTTTAGGAAACTGAGCACTACTTTTTTCTGTTACCTCCTTTAACACTATCGCCTCACTCCATCTAGTGAAGTAGTCTATCGCTATTAGAACCCATTTGTGTCATGTGCTTGATATGGGATTGATCGTCCTGATGAAGTCTAATCCCCATTGAGTGAAAGGTTCCTCCACTAGCACTAGTTTGAGAGGTAGCATTGAGTTCCTTCTTATGCTTATGTAGAATTAACATTATTGACATTTTTTGACCAATTGATGATAATCAAAGAACATTGATGGCCAGTAATATCCTGAACAAATTATATTTGTTGTCGTGGCCTTCATTGAGAAGTGCCCACCGGATGTGCCATAGTGAAGTTCAGATGCAATTTTTTCAGCTTCTTCTCTTTGTAGACATCTTAAATACATGCAGTTGAAATGTTTCCTAAAGAGGATATTGTTGATTATGGCAAAGTCAGATCCCTAGAGACTGTAATATCTCCTTTTGAATGGAGGTAGTTGACCTAGGGCACCTTCCTGTTTCCATGAAGTGCACTCTGTCTTGAATCCATGAGCCAGACTCTCCTTGTCCATTAACCAAGATTATTTTGGCCTCTTGTTCTTCTTCCTCTATAGAATATTGCTTTCGAGTGTGGTGTTCACATAATGCCCTACCTCAGACCAACTTGGTTGGTTTTACCTCAATATTGTATTCTAGGATTTTGGTAATCTAATTGGCCCTTCTATACATGATCTCCCCTTCCATGATGTACTCCCAAACACTAAGACGAACCATGTAAACGATGGCTTTGCTTCCTGACACTAGGTGCCTGAATTTATTGAGTCTCTTTATCAGAGGATAAGCTTGTTTCTCAACAAAATTATATCAAGCTTTGTAGTCTTTCATGGTCAAGAAATGGAAAATGATAAGGCGCTCCCCTTTGGTTAATTAATCCTTTTATGTTAGCACTGCTGCTATGATGTGGTCACCTCCATATCTATACATTATAAAGTCTTTTGAAAAATCTAGATTGATGAGCACTGGGGTGGAAGAATTGCCTATTTGATCCTTTCAAAGGCTATCCTTTCTTCGGGGGTCCATTTAAGGTCTACATCCTTCCTAAGCATCATAGTATTAGGGTGAACTAGTCTTGCAAATTCAAAATGAATCTCCCCACAAAATTGATCTTCCCTAGGAAAGATTGGACCACTTTCTTGTTCACCAGTAGGGGTAGATCCATGATTACCTTGACTCGGTTTAGATAAATGGAGATTCTTTCCTTGGAAATGATGTACCGTAGGAGTTTTCCTTGAGGGACTCTGAAGATACTTTTTCTTTGGGTTCAAAGAGATTTTGAATTCCTAGCATCTCTAGAAAACTTTCTCCAAATGGTCAAAATTATCAGCCACCAATTTGGAAAACATAGTGAGGTCATCCAGATATACTAGAATGATCTCATTGATCAACTCCCTGAAAGCAATCTCCATGGCATATTGGAAGGTCCCTCCTATGTTTGAGAGGTCAAAATGCATCTTGTTGTAGGCTAATGTGCCCCATTTTGTGGTCAAGGTGGTTTTGTATTGGTCCTTCTATTTTAGCCATATCTAGTTGTACCAAAAGAAACCATCGAGTAGAGAAAATATCTCTAATCCTGCGACTATTTGTGGTATCTACTCCATAGAAGGGAGTGGATAATGGTCCTTGAGTGACTCCCGGTTAAGGTCCCTGAAGTTGACACAAAGCCTTATTTCCTCATTTTTCTTTTGCACTGGGACCAAGTTAGATACCTACATTGAATGTTTGATTGGAAAGATAATCTTAGAATAAATTAACTTGGATCTTGTTTCAAGAGGGGATCTATCTTCAGATTCACTGGTCTCTGCCTTTGTCAAACTGACTTTACCTAAGGCATTAGTTCAATGGTGTGTTGAACTATCTCTTTTTCGTAGCCTTTGAAATCTTCATAGTTTCAGGCCATGACTTTGTCGTACTTATCAAGAAGGACACATGCCTATCCCTTTTATCTTGAGTGGTGACCTTCCCTACTTTTAGCCTTCTCCTTGGGGTCACCTCAATTTCAATGTAATATCCTTCATCCATGAAGAAATTTCTCTTGTCTCTTTTCACATCATTTGAGTAAAAAAGGCTCTCTAAAGTTATGAGGCCCTAAGCAACTTCTTTGATCTTAATTACATGAACTGGCCCCCATAAGCCTCTTCTATGTTTGGTTGCAATTGATTTGTGAACTCTCGTGACTATTGTAGGAACAAAGTGATCTATTTGTCGCTCTTGAACACTTGCCAATGGTTTTCATTATCCAAGATTACAAGCCTGATGATCAATTTGATCGTGTCTTTATTTCACAGAAGGTCTCTTATTAGATCAAATTGGGATCCTATCTCAGACATCCTATTAGCTTCCTTATTTTGAACCCTTGGGACTTCTTCCATATTCAATGCCTCGAAACCTTCTAGTAGGTCCCATACCCTGTGACGATATGACCTCATTTTGATATTTTTAGCCATGGTCATCTCCCTCACCTGTTTGATGACTAATTCAAAGTCCCCGTATACTTGTAACTGCTTGATTCTTAGCTTTTATACTAAAAGGAGATCCTACATCAATGCCTCATACTCAGTGTCATTGTTGGCGCAGCTGAACTAGAAGTGTAAAGCCTCTAGAATCCATTTTCCTAAGGAGAAATTAGGCATATACTAGCTCTGGAGCTGTTTGTGCATCTTGCACCATCAAAAATAGTTTCCACAACTACACAGGTTCATTCAAATCTTGTGCCAAGCTCCGTAAAAGATTTTTGCACCCTGAGATCACTTGTTCCTCATCATAGATAATACATGTCCCTAGTCCTATGAAAGAAAAGTTTCCATAGGGGTCAGTCTATGGAGATTTAAATAGAAGTGCCTCCTCTTCATCTATCCAGTTGCTACTCTTGGTCTCTTGATCAAGGAACTTTGCCTCTTGCTTCTCCTCCTTTGACAGCATGGTGGGATGATTCAAAGTTTATCATCACCTCATGAGTGCTATTATCCTGTTTGGAGAGGTTCAAACAAGATCTTCATCTTAGAGTCATACCTAGTTTAGAGGATGAGGTGAGTCCAATCAAGAGAAGTACCCTCCAATCTTGGCTATCAGGTCTTGAGAAAGGCAAAGGCCAAAGGCTGGTGGGATATCAATGATCACCACTTCCTAAAGTACTGTGATATTTGGGAAAGCGTATAGCGTGAGGGATAAATCTTCTCTGACTCCCACTATTTGCACTCGCTTCCCATCTAACTGCGTTACCCCTTTTTGCAAAGGTTCGTATTCTAGTTGAAGGGCATCTGCTACCTTCTTAGGCATGACCGTGGTGCTAGCCACGGAGTCTATCATAGAGTTGTGTAGCAGTTTCTTACCTATTATCATTATTAAGTAAAAAGGTATAGGCTTAGGCTTGCTTACCTCTGCCTTTGCATTTTTAAGGATCGCGGGGCTTTGAGTACACATGATGTTTTGGGGCTACATTGCTTCCTCTTGCGCACTAATGGTTGATTGTTTTGCCAGAAGTGAGTCCTCCCTCTTCTCAAGAGCTTCTTGGAGCAATGTCTTCTACTCTGGAATGGGTAAAATCTCCCATAAGGAGATGTTAGTTGGGCATTTCTTGAGTTGGTCCACCACATTGAGCATAAAAGGAATATGCGATTTCAAGACATACCCTAAATATCTCAACCTTTATGCTGGGATAATTGGTGTTGTGTTGCTCTGTGTTGCTACCTTATGATTCTACAGTGGTATCCCATAATTAAATGCCTAAATGACAAGAGTGACTGGTCTGCTTTAAGGGATTGGTTCGGGGCAAAGAATTATTTCTAGATTTCCCACCATATGCCACTTTGAGTGAGTGAAGTAGTTAGACTGAACTTGTGAAACCTTTGAAATAGAAGAATTGTTCACAAATGCAATGTCTTCTCCTTCAATCCATGAGAGCAATGTGTGTTCGAGAGCTATTTCTTCTTGTTGCAATGACATTCCCTGCATCTGGGCCATTAAGACAATGTTTTGTGCCCCTAGTGATTGATATGGAGATGTATCAGCCTGGGTCCCTCCCTGAAATCCTTGTTGCCTTTGCTCTGCTACTATTTGTTGTAGATTTCCCCATGGACAAGCTCTGGGTGGATGACCATTGTAGGGGAAACACCATTCATTTGAGTCATCCGCGATGTTGTTTTTCCCCTAAATCAAGTCACGAACCAAGTCAGGAGGGATTTATTGCAAACAAGTAGGAACCGACACAAGCTGTTGTTGGGATGGACCACCCCTTGGGAGTTTTTGTACCTGTTACACTGATATGTGGGCTTGAGATTTTGGTAGCCCTGATAGGGAGGTCTTGGATATGAGCTTTGTTGTCTCTTTAAATTGATGATCTCATTTAAGAAGCTTCGTAAGTTACTTTTCATATCATCTATTTCTTAGGCAACTTGGGGAATTGGTATTGTGGACCTTTGAACTTGGGGAGGAAGATAGGTGTACATAGAGGGGGAAGAGCTTGACCTTACATTAGATAGGAGGGCCTCAACTTTAGGTGCTTTTTATTGTAATGATAACTTAGGAAACACTGGCATGGGAGGCTTGGGGGAGATTTCCAACATCTATAAGGTTATTTTTTGCTCTTACTGCCAAGTCATATGTGCCTGGGAGAGTTTTTCCTCCCAATGATTGAATCATTACGTCAATGTCTAAATTGAAAGATTTCAAATAGAATATGATAGCCATACTTGGGGGTGGGTGTGCGGTCACTGGAATTTATTTCCGAGTCTTATAAAACCAGGTGTTGAAGTCAGTAATTGCTTCTTGTGGTGATCACTTAATGGTAATGAGCTACTGCAACAATGAAGATATATCTCCTTTATCGGTGAACCTTTTGAAGAATAGATCTCCCAACTAATCCCATGCACCTATTGAGTTCAAGGGAAGAGATCTATACCAATCGAGCTCCTTGCCTTTGAATGATGCTTCAAGTAGTCTCAAGGTGACATTTTGCTTTGTCACATAGTGAACCGTACAAATATCAACTACATCTTGAAGATGTTCTGCAGGAGTCCTTGAGTCTTCTCCTATGTACTTAGGTAGTGCCTTGAGGGCGTTAGATAGGATTGGGTCCCATATTACTAGTTGGACTGGAGGAATTAGTGGGCTTCTACTATTCTAATTCACAAAGTTCCTAGGAACCCCTAGTAGAGCCATTTGAATGAGTGGTGGGTTTGGACGCACTATTGTTCTTTTAGGAACTATCACATGTGGAGGAACTAAAAGGTTGAGATGTGATGATGTAAGTGATCTTGTTACAAGATTTTTACCCACACTCTAACTTATAATTAGGTGATTGTGGGTTTGAGTCCCATCGGGCATGCCAAAAAATACTATTGATGGCTTTTGTTATCTACGCCTAGGAGCGTCTCTTCATTTCAGATAACCATCAAAGTAATGGGAGATCTTGTGACTGTGGGACTCTTTCACAAATCATAGGATAACCTCCAACATTTTAGAAGCCAGATCATCTTAAGATTCTCATTAATTCTTTCGAAAGTCTAGGGAGGAAAGAGAAGAGAGAAACTTAAAATAAGGAAACTAATCTAAGGCAATGCGCCAAAAAATAGTAATCCAATTGATGTGGGAACAACATAGTGATTTCCTATTTTAAGTCATAACATTAAATCATGGTTTCCAAGAGCACAAAGGCACGATTTCAAACCACTTACTAACATCATTCATTGAAACTAAAAATAGAGGCACATCAACATCCAAAACTCAAAAGAAAACTCAGTAGACATAGAATAAGCAAAGGGTGTCACTTTTCTTCATTGATGAACCAAGAACAAATTACAAGAGACATAGTTACAAAGTATTCAATTAGCTTTGAAAAGCATCTACAAAGTCTTGAAATCCTATCAAATCTACTTTCAAAGTATTATAATTGGCTTAATGAACAAACATTGCCCAACAACTATTACAATGGCTCATGGTCCTGTATATAGCAGTCTGACCACCTCAAAATGTTACACTAGGTGGGAAATATCTACCACAACTACTTTTGGCACCATAGCATTGAATCACCCTAAATCTGTTGTCCTCTTCTATTGAATCTTAATGGCATTAGAATGAAGTATTGAAGTCTCGCCATAACTTCTAGAGACCCAACCACCACCTTTGAAGTTTCACCAGGCCATTAAGTCCTAAGTTATGGCTAACTGATGCTTCTATGTTTTCTTCACCAATGTTGGGGCTTGGTGGCTCATCTCTATTTGTTGCCAATGTTCAGATTCTTTATCTGTCTTGAAAGGTCCTTCATAATTTCCCTACCGTCGGATCCCCTGTGCTCACGATCGACAACTTTGCAACATCTTTAGCCTCATTGAAACTTCTTGGGTCTCTTTGCCATGTGGTAGCATGGCACTTTATTTGGGGTATGACAAAATGTTATATTGCGGGGAAGCGTGGACATGACAAGTGGCAGTAGTGGAGGCCCTTTTCTTTATTTCCTTCTTGGGCTCCCCTTTACTAGACCTAGGCCCACCCCTCGGCAAAATTTGTGACACTTGGTTGCCTAGCGCAAATGAAAGATGATGTTGAACTTGTTGAGGCTTAGAGGTGCGAGAAACCTCCACATGTTTCCTTCTCATGGGATCCTTTCTTTGAAGTTGTTGGGCTGATCATAGTTTGATTTCAAAACTGATAAGGAACAAAATGCTCCAGCCTATTTGTGATCCAAAATTGGTGCTGCATATACCAAACTGACACTAATCTACCTTATCTCAAAACAAAATGTAGAGCCAAAATGCTCTACAAGATGCATGATACATACACATATATTTGGGCTCATAGATAACTACCAGTATGTGCATGTTTTTTTTTATCATGCATAGATAGCTAAGGTAATGGTAAGGGATAGTTCCCTATATTACCCAAGATTGTATGATCCAACATCTTATTTTATGCAAGTAAATATAGAAGTTCTCTTGATTTATATTGATTTGCACACCTGAATCAATCAATAGGATTTGCTTAAAATTTGTAGTATCTAGGTCAAAAAAAAGAGTGAAGTACATGGTGTGAATTGGGTGAGACTAGTAGAGATTCTAGGGCACATGGGTTCATAAATATTTATCCATACATCATTGCAGGAGAAGGTAGAATGGCCAACAATTACTCATAAAATTGATTGCATGTGAGGACACCATATATTTTTTCCAATCATTTATACCATTGTGTAACTTCATGTCCCAAGTTGGATAAACTTATGGGGAGTTTTTGATCCATTGGAATTCACTTGACTACAAAATACTACTCTACTATGTAAAAATCAACTAGTAGGGTCATCACCATTGAATTTATGGAAGTCTAGTTTAGCTGTATGTTAAATACTGCCAAGATTTTATTTTTGTGGGTGAGTATTCTATTTGGTGTGAGATTTTTGTCCCATAAATTTGTGTCCACTTTATTGAAATTGTTGGTTCACATAGTCATTTTTGGCATGAAGTCCAATCAATCAACTGTTGAGATCATCAAGTCAATTTAACTTATCTCACTTGGACAACTACTAAACTATAAAAGACTACATTGATTGTATATGTTTTATTTCCTCATCCGACCCTTCAAGGAAATCTCTTGCAAGTCTTATGAGTTGTGTCCACTAGTCATATTGGTCACTTAGGGCCATTGGAGGGCTTACTAGAAAATTATACAAAAATGATTAACACAAAGAGAGGATCAATATGGGATAATTTGTAAATGGTTGCAAATAATTTGGCCCAAACTTTTTTGAATAATAACATCTTGTGTGTAGATATTTCAAACAATATGACCAAATTCCTCCTGATTTGTTAGATTTGTGTCCTAGACTATATAGGTATTGAACACCTAAGAGTCAATTGGCACAATACCATTATTTTGGATTCTATGACACACTAACCCACTATACCATTGTATAGATCTACCTATATTTGGGCGATCTACTCAAATATACCAATCTCTAGCCAAATATGCTCGAATTTGTTTGCAACTAGAGTTTAAGTGGGAAATTTCGAGGCTAGGGTGTGTTTGATCTATAAGCCCTTTGATATAATTTTGTTGTTTGTAAATAGTGAATCAACCTAATATTTCATAGCTCTAATTATGAACTATTCCACCATCCCATATTTACACTATCCTATTTATGAGGTATGAAGAGAGTAACTTCTTGAAGCTATTTCTTACTAGTGTACCACAAATTTCATATGATTGAAGGCTTCCCATGGAAAATTTTCTCCTAAACCTAAAAATCTTTTGATATACCCAAAGGTGTGTGGAAGCTCAAGTCCATCTATAGATGTTATGTCTGGGTATTAGTGAGTCCTTTTGCACCTCACTTTACACACCAAAATATGCTTAACCAAGAACTGCAACTCTCTATAGTATTTCAAAATAATTGGCATAAGATTTTTCAGCTAGAAAACTATTGCGAGGAAAAAATGTTTCATACTTCACTACTTTCACCACTTTATAATTACCAAGATGCCATAAGGGTGAGGTGAGAGCATATAATGGGTAGTTACAGTAAGCCATTAAACTATTGATTTTGTTGTGGAATGTGCCCTAGAAAGTGTTCTTATACCACTTGGTAGGATCTTACTTGCAAATATCGTCAAACATAAGAAATAATGTGAAAAAAAAACACAACTCTTGGAAAATAGTTGTAAATATGATTATATTCATGAATCTAGAACAGGTATCACATGCCTTTTTGAGGGGCCAATGTCCTCAAGGGCAAAGCTCCAATACAAAATATGATTCCAATATGATATTCTCTTCATTACAACAAAAACATAAGCATCACAAAATGTGATTTTTGAGGTACTACACATGTGGGATAAATCCACATACTTAATATTAATTTGTTACACTATTACAACTTCATGTGATGCGTGTGAGAAAAATCTACATACTATGATATTAACTAAATAACTAGACTATGATTGTTATAATGATCATAAAAATAATATAAGGTCAAGACATAAGGGTCCTAACAAAATCTCACAATACACTTCTCCTTTACAACAACTTTATGTCATTTTTACAACCAAGACACCTTATAAGGATTGGGATAAGCCATTCTCTTCAACCCCAACTTATCCACAAATTCTACACAAGGTTGATGATATTGCCATTATCACTCATCACTCTGTAGTAGCTACCTTTGGACTTGCATGTAGTATAAAACAAACCTATGCATTACACTAGTTTCATAGTCTCTAGAGGAAGATTCAACAATACCATCCTTATTACAAGAATCTCTTTGCATTCCAAATCTTTAACTCATCTAGTGATACAATTAATTCCTCATCAACTTGCATAACATATGCACTTGCATCCCTCTTTCATGGTCTTTAGATTCACTTTGATGACCCAGTAACCACATTAATCATAGTTGAAATCTTTACTTATGGTGGTGCCCACCTAGATTTGTTCCAAGTATTCATCTGCAGGCCTTTTCAGAAAAAACCCAAAAAATTCCTAAGTCCCTCGGCCTTCGCAGTTTTATGTATGTGTCGTTGTATGTTGCCATTGTATCTAATCCGCAGATGCATATATACAAGGCCGGACCCAAGGAGAAGTTCAATCGGCTTCAAAAAAGTGAAAAAATAGTTGTATGCATCTTTGCATGCATATCGGGTTGTATATTGCATATTCCAGGTTAGATTCCGTGCTTGTATGTAGGAGATTGTATGTATATTTTGTTGTATATTCGATATACAACGGGTAGATACAATAGTGGATCTCAAAAAGATTCAAATCAGGTTAAAATGGTGGTCGGGCCCATAGGTATGTGCAAGGGGATTGTATGTATGTGACAGATACAAATTGACATACAAAGCAGGAATATACAATCCCGGACTTCAAAAAGTTATTAAATCGGGCCTGGCGGATGCATACAAGGGCAAAGTTGAAAATTCAATGGCATTTCCTTTGTATCTTGCATTGTATATTTCTACATACAATTGCATATACAAGTGAATGTACAAGCAGGCATGTGCAAGGGCGGACGCAGCCAAGGAGTTAACAGCATTTGTGAAGCAGGTGAAATCCGCGGTTGTATATTGGGATTGTATGTTCCCAATATACAATCGGACATAAAACGAGCAGATACAATGAAATATGCAAAGTGGGAGCGATCAAAGTCAACAGTTTTCAGAACTTGGTGGGGCCCGTGTAGTTGTATGTTCCGTGGGTTGTATGTGTGTGCGATATACAATGCAATGTACAAAAGCGTAGATACAACCGGGATGCGAAAGGAACGTTTGTTGTGGCGGATAAGTGGCTGGGGTCCACGGGTTGTATATTGCACATTGTATGTGCAATATACAAAGCGATATACAAGAGGAGTTAGATACAAGGCCTGGACCCAATGGTGATTTCAATTTGTTTTATGAAGATTTGAGGTCCGCTCTTGTATGTTGGAGATTGTATGTGCATACAATCTCATATACAACCATAGATGCAAATGTTGATACAATGGATTGCCGATGAGGATGCAAATACACAGCGATAGTGATCCGATGGCAGGGTGACACATGTCTAAGTCAGTTGTATGTATATACAACTTTATATACAAAGATTTGAAGGCAGAAAAGGCAAAATGGGCGAAAAGGTAAAATGTATGTTCGCGCTGTGAAAAGTCAAAGGGGATAATGTGCCTGCGTGGCATGATTTCATTGGTTGTTGACTTGTCAGCGTGATTTGAGGCCGCAGATCTTGGCGGGAGGAAATAAATCGATGGCCAGTTTCAAATTTTTAGAAAGCAAAGGATTTCTTGTGTTCGCAAATGTATTCCAGGTGGGAAAAGTTCCTGAGCACGCAAACTACTACATTTCCAGAAGCCGCGGGTAGGTTGGCCATTAATGGCAAATTTGCAAAGATATGGGTCGATGGATTGACATGCCAATTACCATCTTAAAGGAGAAAATCTTTAGGCAGCTGCACAACTCCCAATCTCACCTGCTCCTTCCCTCTTCTTCTCCCTGGTGCATTCAATGTTCTTAGCGCCATTTTGATGGTGCAGTGTATTTGAGGGCGGTTTGAAATGAACCATGTAATTAATTGCTAAGTACACGTTCTGGGTATATCAGAACCGTGTTACTCATTTTTATGGTGGTTGAAGACTTGGGCAATTTTTTGGAGGAAATAACGAAAAACAGAGCTTTTCTGGGCTGTTCTATCTCTTTTGTGAGTTTATGAGTTGCATTTGAATGCATGTTGCATACATGTTCAGTTTCATGTCATTTTTATATGAAAAATGCTTCATGGCATGTGTTTAGCTATTTGTCTCCATGGCTATATGCATCCCTTCTTTTGAATCCGGTTGCTAAGGGTTACTAAGATTCTAGGATATAGATTTCTGTATTGCATGCTTGATCTCTAACTTCCATTCAAGGAGTGGATTAAACTATTTTAGGTTAAGTATGAAGAAGATTGTATGGCAGCAGGGATGTTTGTAAGTAGAGATTGCTAAATACTCATTCTTGGGTGGTGTTTGTAAGGCAAGCATCAATCTGTCCCCTTGAAACTTGAATGCCAGTGCAAATCATTCACTTGTATACGTCTAGTTGACTCCTTGCCTTGAGATAGGCACCGATTTGCCCTTGTGTAGTAGTTATGATCCAAAACCCCTTATCTTGCATCCAAAACATAAATACAAATCATTTCATATTTCCAACCTGTTAGTTTGTAGGAGTAAGACTAGGACCCCTGCATACTCTCATTCCTAACCAGTTAGATATGTCCAAGAACACTGCCAACCTTGTGGTCTATCACACAAATCTTGGTCCTAAAATGAGAGTATTCTGCCTGTGACTAAAAAGCTAAAACTTTCTGTTGGGTGAGTCAAAGTTAAATCTTTAGCTATAGGGATACCCCCCTTGGTGCGGTAGAACCAGAAGTGAAGGGGAGGCAGCTCACGCAACCTCCTGTATTTGTTGGCCGAATCTGCCTATGCATTGGAACTGGCAAACCCTTTGCCGATTCAGAGAAAAAGAACCAACAACTTAGACTTGCATTACTATATTTATTACCAAATTTTTGAGAAGTGATTACCTTCTTTCCTCCTCAACCTTGTTGATATCTTCAAACATTAGTTTTACCATTTCTTTTAGTATTACTCTACTACCTTCAATTGAACCTCTCTTCGACATTCATGGTGTATTAGTAATGGTGTATTTGTAAGCATCATTGATGGTGTGAAGCCTCAACATAATCATATCATCTTGGATGGTAAGATTCATGACATCAATGTGCTACACCACCTTCTCCTACTCTGGTTCACGATGTCCAAGCTTAGATGGTGAGTATGTAGAGCTCTTCAGTATTCACAATGAGCTCATGTTGTAAATTTTGTGGCTTCTTAAGAAGATCCAAATGGTAATCTATGGACAAAAAGACTCCTCTCATCTATCCACCATTTGATCCCAATGCGTGGTCTTCTCCTTTCAATGCCTTTTTATATCCAACCATGACTCCTTCCACCATAGTGTGACATGTCATTTTAGCTTAGTTTGGGTGATCTTAACCCCCTAAAAGTTTTATATGTTCTCAAACTTGAAATATTCCTTCATTCTAGTGATCTAATCAATCAACTCTTCTAGGTTTAGAGATCTAAAAAAACTTAGCACCTTTATGTGTGCATCTCTATTGATCCTCAAGATGTCTTGAAATAATCTTTATTTGCTTACATCCATGTGTTAGGGCTTCTACTTGCCCTTTATATTTGTCCTCACTTCTTTCCTCTTTTGCATAATCACTAGGCTCTACCTTTTGGATAGATGCTTTGCACCAATCTTCCTTAATATCATCCATCCCCATTTGTATAACTTGAAACATCTCTATGATTTCATCCAATCTCCTAACCATGTTAGCAACTTTATCTTGGCCTTGACCAACAACTCTTTCGGGTAAATTTCGTTGACTATGAGTTTTGAAAACTTTGTGGTTACAATGATATGTGACACATAGATCAAGCACTTAGAATATGGAGATCTTCATTGGACTTCACTATATAGGAGCACCTCTTTCTCCAATACTACTTGATGCAACAAGAAGCTTGAGGGTCCAATTAAGAAGTAGCAAGTTAATACACAAGAACATAAAAGACAACACACAATATGCAATTATGCAAAACACACAAGGATTTGAAAGATCAAATAATAATTATCTTATTTAAAACGTGCATTACAGTGGGCACTAGGTTGAATGATTATAAAAAATACTTGTAGATCTAAACTTGATGATTTCTATAATTCTAGGTGAGGTGGATCAAACATGCTTTACTTTGCATTATGAGTGCATATTTATCATACTGAGTCCCAACATAACCTATTACAATCCCTAGGAATTGAGACAACCCTACCAATTTAACATGTTACAATTTCAACTCATTTTCTTAATGTGGATCAATATTAAAGCAGAGTCTCTACAATACATTATCACACACTACATTTCATATATAGGTGATATGTTTTTCTTGGCATTGATCTTCATCTATCTTCTTATTGGTTCAAATAGGATTTCATAGATTTTAGAATCCAAATGTGTACCAATGATGTAATATTTTTGTTCTCCAATGACTCCTTGACATGCAACCCCATGGCACAAATCCTCATATAAAGATTAGACATTTGAATTCAAAAACTAGGCACAAGGAAATATTCCTCCTTTGGATTAAATCATGGAATACTTGAGAAATCCTTAAATTATCTTCTAGAAGATCAACCATGTGGATCCATGTTAGGAAAATTTCCTCACAAATTTTGAGTTGAAAACAAGATTTTGTTGCCACAATGCAACTCAAACTATTCATTACAATGTAGAAAGTGTGTTTGGACCCTTTATGAATAAGTGTGTCATGAATGCCACAACCAAAAATCTTAATGTTGCTACAAATTCATCTTGATATCATTATAAATATATTGACCAAACCATAAATTCTAACTTTAATCAAAGGCATAGAAATCATAGCATAAAGAAAACAGACAATATGGAAACAACTCATTTTGGTTGATGTGGGATTATTTGTTGACTTGGGATGCTCCTGCGTTAAAGTTCCACTCATTATGGTTGAGAATATTTCATATTAAACTTGTAATGTATATTAATTATTTAGTTTTTTTAATTTCAACTTAAGAAAGGGCTCCGTCTATTGCTATTGTACTACAAGAAGAGACTAATCTGTCAAAATTGCCTATGCTATCTACCTAGAGAATCCTATAATAGTTTTGTAGAACCTTGTAATAATGTTGTAAAAACATATAGTAATGTTGCAAAACCCTATAGTAGTGTTGTAGAAACCTACACTAATATTGTGAAATCCTACAGTAGTGTTGTAAAACCATGCTATAGCATTGTAGTATTGTATCTATGTCATACTAGATTTATTCAATTGTGTTTACTTGCATCTATTTCAAATGACTGGTTAATGAAAGGGTCTTTCAAACTTTAGTGTTCTTATGACTATGATTGTGTAATCCTTATTTTTGTCATAACTTTGTATGTAAGTGTCAATAATAAATGACACAATATTGGGTCATGGAATTTTATTAGCAAGAACTTTAAAAAGTATAGTTCATTACATTAATTTTATTAATGTCTAGGAATGGATCTAGTTTAATAACTTGTTATGCCATTTATTTTCTTCTTCTAATTTCTTTTTAGATTTAGATTTTGGTGGCTCTTCAAAATTCAACACAATGAAAGATGAGAAGATGATACATTTCATTAGGAAAAGACCTCAATGATTGGGTAGAGGGGTAAATCTTACTAATGTACACGATGAAGAAATAAATAAAGAACAAACCAACTAGGCGAGCAAGCAAAAACCCATGTTAGAAGAAATGTTATTACCATAAATAAGGTTTCCTTCAAGGTAGAATTCACAATGCCTAATGTGGAAAGTGCTATGTGATACATGAAGGAGAATGGATATTCAACTTGAGCTATAGTGAAAACATGAGGCCTTTCACCATGTACATTGACCTATTGGCTTCAAGGGATGATAAAAGCTAATATGAAGGTTCCACCCATTGCCTTATAAGAAGAGGAATCAAATATTGTATAATGGTGCAAGGACTTAATTTACATGGACAATGAACTAGATGTTATACATTTGAAGGAGCAAGTTTCCCACATATGCTAAACAAGGCCTAATTTTCTCGAGGATAGGTTTTCTGGTAAGTCATGGTGGTTGGGATTTAAAGGGAGGCATCTTGATTTGTCAACAAGAATAGTAGAGGGAAAGGATGTAGAAGGGGCAATGGTGCTTAGGTCCTTCATAATTGTTACTTTTTATGAGAACTTGGGAATGGTGTATGATAAAAGCCATTATAGAACTCAAAAAATTAGAATTGATATGAGAGAATATTACAAGCTAGAAGGAATTGTGACATGTGAGTAATTATTAAAAAGGGGCAAGGAGTGTGACACCATGTATGTCTAAAAGTAGAGAATGGTTCATGATAGTAGCATGTGTGAGTGTAGTGGGCCAAAGTATCCCTGGATTTCACCTCTTAAAAGTAAAAATATAGATACAAAATTACATTATAAGTTGTGAACTAAGATCATGTATGGCTTCCCAACCCCATGCATGGTTGACAAAATAACTATTTTCAAACTAGTTACATTGTTTCACTAAATTTATTCAAGAAGGGGTTTTATCTTTAAATAAACATTTTTTTACATTCAATGGGCATGAAAACCATGTAGCACTATCCACAATTGAAGAAATAGGGGCATTGCAATTTGACTTGGTTATGTTGTCTACACGTGCCAACCACAAATTGCAAACCTTGGGTGTAAGAAACTTACTTCAAAAATGATAGGTTACCATGGATGAATAGACATCATGGATTAGAGATCAGGAAATGTGAATTGGCCACTTTGGGCAACATAGCATTCAAGAGGGTACTAATTCCATACAACATCAAAGATGGATTTAGAAGGATAAGTGTATGGCACTTGAACCAAAATGCACTAGCAACTATTAGTCAAATGTAGGAATAATGAGTGGTTGTTGAAAGTGAACAAACAATGAATGCATAAAATATTATTGGGTAACAAGCAAATGGAACCTAGAAAACACACGGTATTGAAGAAACAAATGCAAATTGTGTAAGTGAGTTAGCGTTCAATTTATATTGAAAAGAAGGTTTAAGTTTTCCCACACAAGAAATCCCAAGAGGTTGGTTGAAAAATATTCTAACCTTGGCCTTGATTTTGAATTCATAAAGAAAGATGCATCATTGTTAGTGACATCCCTCCTCCCTTGATCCCAAATAGGGTAATTCATTACCATGTAGAAGGTGGAGAATATAACAAATACGATGACATAGTAAACTTGCCTACAAATGATGACATCATGGAAGATAGAAATCAAAAGACAAATAGTAGCCAAATGAAATAAATTAAGATAACATCATCATTATGTTCATTTCTTAACTTGCTAATTGAAAAAGGTTGTGAGAAAATTAGTAAAAATTATAGTCAAATTGAACAAAGAATATCAAACACTAACATTAGAAGAATATAGATAAAGGACATTGGAGAAATTAGGACAAGGAAGAAAGAACAGGCTATCAAGAGGAAAGCCATCATGCAATTTGATAGGGAAAGAGGGAACACTTGAATATTGAGAATGAGATAAAAAGGCAAAATGAGTAACACAATATATTGTAGAGACAATAAAGGGAAAAAATAAAGAGCAAGATAGAAGGGAGAGGGAATTCAATAAGGCCAAAAGATAATTGGAAAGGTAAAGGCAATCAATCCCTTGAATTCTCTACTTGAACGACATCACATTTAAGAGACATGGAAAACACTATTAGCGCAATGGCTTCATTTTCACACAACTATCCTTATGGCAACCCCCTCCCCCCACAAATCAAGTTTAGGTAATTTGTGGATTTGCACACAACTATCCTTATGTCAATCCCCCTCCCCCAACAAATCAAGTTTAGGTAATTTGTGGACAAATGTGTCCCACAACTACAATTGTTATAGCAAATCCCACCAAGGAACAAACACCCTGAAGTGAGACCTTCCCTATAGGACCAATTACAACTCCAAGTAGTCAAACATAATAAATGAAGGTTAATTATCATAGTTTCTACCTTAGATGGTGTTATTTTTGAATGGTAAATATTGGAATGCTGATATGTGGTAATCATAAAACATCGACACACATTTTGCCTTTTTAATGTATGATTCAAACTTCTAATGTAATGTTTCAACAACATAAAGTTGTTCTTATTTGTTATCATCCCATGTTTCAATAATATAATTTAATATTTATGCGTTAGAAATGCAAAGGTGTTCTTAAAGATGTAATGCAATGCTTTTATTTCAACACTACAAAATTATGACAAGTGTATTGGTGAGAAATATATTGCACATGTACATTTTCACACACATTATTTGCATGCATATAATTTTAAGTGAAAAATACTATAAACTACACGCAAAGGGGTATTTATTCATAAGCTACAAATAAAAATATAAAATGAACTTCAAACATACATTTCACCTTGTTCTTCTTGACTTTGTCACTTGTATAAGATTTTTAAAAGGGAAAACATAAAAAATTCAATAGTTTAAATTTACTCCATTTAAAAATTAATTTTCATAAATGAAACACCATAATAATAATATTAGGGTAAACATATTCATTGAATATGGTGCTTTTACAAACACAAGGTATTTTTTGTGTTTCTCACTTTATTGTCATTGTAGGATAATCCAACAATGTCTCTAGAATAGCATTGTGAACTTCTAGAGCATTCAAAATTTCTACGTGCTTTTTACCATCATAACTTGCATGAATTTTTGTGAAACAACAAGACATGAGTCCAAAAATATCTCTTCTAAAATTTGGCAAAGTTATGTAATTCCAAATCTAATGTGTAGCAATAAGGCTCAAGAAGGAATGTGTTGCTAATTAGCTTAGTTTTTCACAATGATTCCAATTTGAGAGCCCATCATATCGTACACCACTTGGAAGCTCTAATGTTGTTCTTTTTATTATAGATAATTGAATGCTTGATGTTGTGAATACCAAGCAAAACACATAGTCTTGAACAAATAAATAGTTCTTGCTTAGCAAATCCATGGCCAAGTTGATTTGAAAATGTAATGTAATTATAGGAATCTTTAAATCTCTACAAGAAATGTTTTAGTACATTTAAAAAGTCTCTAGGAATTAGGCCACAAAGAGAAATAATACCAATACACTTGTGCAAGAGAAGTATCCCTAGATCATAAAATACAATAAAATTAAAATATTAGCACACTCAAACAATTTCTCCCTTGGGAAACCTTCTCATGAAAAAACCCATAAAAAATAATAAATACAATAAGATACATCTCGCTTATGCTTAACCTTGATCCATATACAAGTATTTATAGATAACTCTCTATGGGAAAACAATAAGCGGTATTACAATACAATGGGTACAAACCATGGGCCCAAAAACCAACTATAATGGTCCAAAATCTTTTTTTCACCAAGAACCCCCATATTCCCTATTTAGAGCACATCCTTGGTTCCCACTAGCTATGGTAACGTGTAGAACATCCAAAGTATACATCGCATCCAATAGGATAAATTTAAACTAATTAGGCAATGAGAGAACTAATCTCTTATGGAATTATAAGCTAGGTTTTCCACTAGGGTGATAATGGTTTCAAATTCTATGATGGTCCCTTTTATCATCGATTCATCCATCTCAAAGGTCTTGAAGGGACAAAATAAACTCTTCTCCCACATAGATTCTAGTCAACCCCACATAATAAGTGGAAGGCATATTGTCATTTGATAAGAGGGGCATGAACTACAAACTTGATGTTGAAAGAACATCTTTTCCTAGTTTAATAGACCCTTTGAAATAAAACAATTTGAAGCTAGGAAGGTAATGAGAAAATATCTTTTGATATAAGTAGGTAGTCTATGACACAAAGGTAAAAATCCCCTTTTGAATCCAAATAAATTTATTGTGGGTGACAAAAACAAATTTCCCAACAACCATTGACAAATCTAAAGAGGAAAACAATGACAAAGATGCATCTAGTGCAACATAGGTAGTGAAGAAAAATAAGAAAAACAAGTCTCTTTTACAACGAGCAATGCTTAAAATTAAGATGAAATTATAAAGAGACAATATGCAATGTATATTGACTCTTGTAAGAATTTGGAAACATTAATTTGTAATAAAAGTTGCATTGAATTATTTGTAGGCATATCCACCACAAATATATCAATTTCATATCAAATAAATGAGTTATATAGTGTCATTAATAGTCAATAGATATTTGATTTAAGGGGTATTAAAAGCACAAAAATAGGCTACTTATTTTTATTAGAAACACATTTACAAGAATTATATACTAAATTTTAAATAATGAAGTATATAATATAAGGTTTACAATAAAAAATAGTCAATAGGTATGCATGACTTATCAATGCATAAGTAATACACACTCAAAACCAAAGGTAATGAACTAAATTGCATATCGTATGTTGTCAATAAGCATGATATGCTACTCTAGGAGGAGGAAGAGGTAGATCGCCCTACTAAGGAACCACCTTGGGGTACAAATCCTTGGAAGAAGGATTAGGGACCTCTTAGTTTTCAGAAGAATCCTAAACAACAAGTTGAACAAACACATCCCATCTCATAGATGGAGGGACAATAGTAGCCTCGACGTGACCGAACACGTACCCAACAACTTCCCCCATGGGGAAAGAGTCTATTCCTTATGTTGAGAAGAAGTCAACAAGAAATAACTATGGCTATGCAAGTGACTCTAGTGGTGGGGGCCAAAGGTGGAAATCTCTAAGTAAGGCCATTAGGCAAAATTTTACTCATGGTACATGGTGCACTCTCCTAGTGGTTGAGAAGGTCCTAAAGATACTAGAATTTGGATTTGAAAATATGCAGAGGTAAACACAATGGATGGCAGGGCATTTGAGATGAGGAGGTCCAATATGCAAAAGTCATTCTTTGAGAGGAAGCCCTTGGTAGACTGAAACTATAAAAGATCAAATTCCCCCTTGTCTAGAATTCCAAATTATTTGGGCTAAGGATTGCCATTAACAAGTTTTTGGGATGTGGAAGGAAGACAAGTTCCCTTCACCAACCTTTGTAAAGTCTTATTTGCAAGAAGATAGTTGAAGACTTGTGTGACTAGCACATACAACAAAGGGGCAAGAGGATAACCTTGTTAGATGGATCTAAAGAGGCTAAATCTATCAAATATTTTTCTATTAATGGGGAGGAGGCTAAAGGGTAAGAGAAAAGGGTTTGAACAAGAACTAGGAATAATTCTCTGTATTTGACAGCTTTAAGCATGGCCAAAATAAAAGATCATTCAATGTTGTATGTTTTGTCAAAATCAAGCTTGAGGAATATAACCCATTCCATACCTTCGTAGACCATGATAATTTTATCTAGAATATAGTGATGAGCCCCATTTTCTCAAGCCACACAATGGATAGAATCAGGTGGAAGATGCTTAAATATAAAGTTTTGGCCATGATCTCGCAAGTAATATCAAGTAGTGTGATAGGTTGCCAAATAGTGATAAGATTCGGGTCCTTGGCTTTAGGGATGAATTTAATGTTTCTCAGTTGATAACGCTTCATAATGACTTATTACAAAGAGCCTCTTTGTAGATATGAAGAAGGTTAGAACCAACGAAGTGCTATGTAGCCTTTAAGAATCACAAGGAAAACCATTTAAGCTGAGTGCTTTCTCATTAGCCATTTGCATAAGATTCACATGAAGCTCATCTAGAGTGAGAGGCATGTCACAAGCAACTTGAGTAGAACAACTCAAATTTGTAGGAACAACACCTATGAATTTATGCAAAACTTGAGCACATTCAATAGTCCTTTCCCAATCTTTAAAAAAAATCTATAATGAACTACAAAGGTCTTGGATATCTTTGGGAGAGCTATAAGATATACCAGATAGCTTTATTTCGGTTATGGCTTGTTTAATACAAAGAGCATTAACAAATCTTTGGAATCTTTATCATTAACTTTAGGCTAGTGAAGGTGATCTATAATTTGAGCACCTTTGGCTCTATCGTATTCAATGATATTAAGTTTGTGCTTTAGTTGGGCAACTTAATTTTGAGTTGGATATCAGAGGGGCATTTTCCAACTAATTAGAAACCCTCACAAACTCCTTGGCAATGATATTGTTGGCTCTCTTGCAACTCCTATCCATCCACTTACCAAACCACCACAAAAAGGTGGCGATGTGAGCAATCACAACACTCCGCCACTTAACTTAGTAGCTAGCCAATGGAAGACATAGCTCAAGGTTCCACACCCATTTGATGAGTTGGAGAACACCTTTATGAGAAATCAATGACATGTTCAAGAAAAAAATGAGTGTTTAGATTTTCAAAGGTTTATCATCTCATGTAAGATGAAAAGTGATGGGACTATGATCAAAGAGAATGATCTCTAGACACACTTTCATTGATTGCTCATCATGAGGTATGAGGTGAAACACATGTTGCTCAAAAATCATGATGTAATCCAAATGTTTGATGACCATGTATGAACTAGTTTAAAGTTTAGAATACATAAAAAAAGGTTTGGCATGGTGAATCGGTGCCAAAACTCCAAGTGTGACAAAACTTAATGGTTTTTAAAGTAATAGCAAGTCTCACATTCATCAACACACTAATGCATCGACAAAGTTCCTTCTTCATCCTCAGTTGATTCAACCATATAAAGTTGCCATAAATGAGCCAATTAGAAAAAAAGCAAGTTGCCATCCAACCATCTCCATAACACCATTCTTTTTGGGCCATCATTAGGTGCATAAAATTTGATAATACCAACATATGGACCATCAATGTCAAGTGTAATCTAGATGACATGATGGTTAGGCTCTTCCCTTGGAAAATATGAGAGGAATTTAAATGTGGGGAATGAAAATGCATGTCCTGTTGTGACCATCCTCGTGCAAGGCAATGAGTTATGTGGTGTGAGCCCAAATTATCCACAAATCCATATGAAGTAGAAAACTCGTGACTTTAACTTCCTATAAACAATTAACATCAAATGAGCCAAGTTTTTGGCATGGAAATAGAACAAAAATTGATGATACTTTTGTAAGTCCAACACATTCCATGAGATAATATTCATATGGAGGGATTTTCCATGAAGGGCTCTAGCTGGTTGTCCTCATCCATTAAAATTGCAAACTTATTATTCCAAAGAGGGTATTGGTTTGGTTAGGGATAATCCTCAAGTGAGATAGAGCAATGTTTGCCCCCTCAATCTCCCCTCAACAACTTGTCATCACTAAGCAACAAGCCACAAGATTGACTAGAGGGTTGAGAACTTACAATGGAGGTCCCAAGAGACAAACAATGGATTTGAGTTAATACAATCCAGATGTTTTGACTAGGAACTAGTCCCTTAGTGGGAAGAATTGGGTCACTTTTATGTGCATTTGCTAGGTTCTGGTCATAGGGGCAAACTCATTGGGTTTCACGAGTATTGAGGTAGAGGTTTTTTCCATCCCATAATATTCCATCCCCCATCTTTGGCCTAAGGGGTTGGGATTTTAGCCAAAGGCTTAAAAGTTGCATGTAGCATAAGTGGACAACCACCGATCTTATGAATAGGGGATTGACATCTGAAGCAAATATTCAAGAGATTAATGTAGGTCACCTTCTATGCAAAGCATAGGAAGCCAACTTGAATTTGTAGAGATTCCTTGAGGTTAGAGGTGAGTTCCACCTTCAGTGGGACTGACCTAAGTAAAACCTTTCCATCTAAAGAAAAAAAAAGTCCCTTGGCAAGATTCTAAACTATAGTGAGCTTAATGCCATGGGTTCCTAAGTGTGCTTAACCCAGTTAGTTAAAGATTGCTTTGGGGAGATATAACTAATACAACAGCCTATGGAACTATAATTCTCATATTGTTAACAAACAAAATCAACCACCTCAATCAAAAGAGAAACATGCTAAAAACAAATTTTCAAATTCTTTTAGGCGTCATCTTCACTACCATTCACAACAATTTTTTTTTATTGAAAATAAAACAAAAACCATATTTATAACTTTAATCTACCTTAAAAATAAAATTAAAGACGAAATAAATTCTATGTTATGTAAGCACCACATCATGTGAGAGCTAAGGTGCCCAAATTAGGCCATCCCTCTAACATAAAATCTAGAAGGAAAGCTTTGGGTATTACCTATGTGTTTTTGGCATTTAAAATGAGGAACCCATTAAGTGTTAATAGTCCCTATCACCCATGGGAAAGCAATTCAATTTTGTATTCAATTCCCGCCAGTGCGACGGCCAGGGCATTGTTTACTCCCCTCCCCTCTCACCTCTCCCCTGTTCGCCCGCGAAAACCCAACTCAGTACCGAGCGCGAGCTAGGCAGGGAAACAACACTATCATTCTTCGCTTAGCCAGCAAGGGTTTCAACTTTCAAATTACAGCATGCGCATCCAGGTTTCGATTACATTTCATTCCTGTTTAATTACTGCCTAATGGGTTAAACAATTTTGATGAAGATGGATTCTTCTTTTGTTCCATATTGAAGTGCTCATTGGGATGTTTGTCGTTTGTTTGCTTAGTCCATTTTTACTAATATTACAAGAAAGTTTTCAGTTCTCTTCAGCACGTTATTTCTGTTTTCTAGAAGTTCCAGATTGTAGTTTCCAGCCGTTTCACATTTCAGTTTTATGACAGATTTCAGACATTACATTCGTTCAGACTTTTTAGCGTTGCAATTCTAGATTTCTATATCTGCCTCAGAGTTTCCATTCAGTTTCAGATTTCTATTTTGATTTGAATTACAAATTTTATGAGATTCACGATAGCAACGACAGGTTTTTATGTTGGCTCATAACACTTTAAAATTTAAACAATAGTAATGTATTAAAAAAGAAACATTACAGGAAGGTCCAGACATGATCATACTATACCGAGATTGTGGTGACAGAAAGTCACAAACCTTGGATTAGGTTTTGACTGAAGCTCATAAAGACTGCCTCGGTTTCTAATTTGAAACTTGCTAACAACACGCATCAGTATCACTATATACAGGCCAAGAAACTATATGAAGGACAAGGGAATCTACCATAATTACCTAAACTATGGTACCAAATGATAGAGGAACCTGAATGCTGTACAATGTGGGAATAGACTCATCTTATTAGAGATACTCAGAAGATGCCACTTGTCAATGAAAGTAGATATAGATATAGCAATACATTATTCCTCAACAACTGTCGATTGCTATACATGCAAGACAAAGATAGAGAGGGTGGTTCTTTCAAGCATTGAATGCAGCAATGCCAACTTTTAGAGAACGAGTAAAGAACAAGACATGGGAAAATGTTTGAAAGTTATCTTTGGACTAATGAAAGGTTATAGATTAAAATGAGATCCCCGAAGGAATAGTGGCAATTTTTGGTAAATTTGATGAATCATTTCTATGATTTGAGCAATGTGTTTCTAAGTTTTTGGAATGAGGGAGGTGTTTTAGAGGCAGAAAAAATGTTATTGGATTTTGGAGTTTACAACTATAAATAAATAAAATAAATAATTTGAAAATAAAATTTAAAAAATGAAAAAATCATATTATAAACAAACTGAAAGAAGCTGAAATCAAATAACTTCCATGATTCAACATTGACATTTAATAAACAAACTCGAAGAAGGTGAAATTAAATAACATCCTTGATCCAACATTGACATATTATAAACAAACTAGAAGAAGCTGAAATTAAATAATGTCCTCGTTCAAGCAATGACTGATATTGTCACATTACAAAGGTATAAAAATTCAAATTGAGATTCAAATACAAGTACTATAACTTAAATTGTACCAATGAGTATCCATGACATTGAAAGTGAACAGCAGAATTATCAGCTAAATGCCTGAAGTTTCAAATTGAATAATGAGAATTAAATTGCTAAAATGATAATGCTTAGCTGCATTGAGCAAGGAGCTCAATAATTGAACTTATGAATAGAAGGAAATCCCCTAAATTTCTCTCACATTGGAATTGCTAGACTCGTTTGGCTCTTGTAATGAGGCCCCAACCAATCTTGGTTGCACATCTTGGTTCTCATGAACATGCTTTTTCTCCTTAGATTCTAAATCCCATTTGATGCTAGACTCTCCTTTCTTCGTTTGTACTGTGATCGATGAGACACAAGGAACCATGTATAACAACAAGTTTTACCTCTCTTCCTAATGTAAGCTTGTTCCTATCAATAGAGTAGAGAAAGCTATCTATAGATCAATTACTCTTAGTAGCAAAGGAACTGGAAACTTGTGAAAGGAGGCAAACAACTAATATTCATAGTAATGATGGACTCCTATAGAGCTGCCATTAGTTTACAGGGTTTTCTTGCATCATAGCGTGTCTATTTTAGCCAAAGTCTTGTAGCCTTGGAGATCAAATTTGGTTCCTTGATTATTGCATCAAATTCCACATTGTACTTTATTTTGAGGGCCTTCATCAAGCCGTCCTTCACCATATTGTCATCAATAGGAATGACTTTGTTAGATCTGTCAACATACTATTTGTAATTTGGGATTATTTTTTTATATTCAGTAAAGAGTACAAATATAGCTCAGTTGAGCATCACTGTTTAAAAAACATCACGATCAACCAAAATCCTATCCCTTAGCAGCAACAATAAACAGACCACCCATGTCCAGGTCATCAAAATGTAAAGTATTTGGGATTTATTGCATATGTGATTGTGTGTAGGGGTGTCTAGCTTCTTCCATCTCTGGTGAATGATGGGTTGAATATAGTCATGATAGAAGTCAAGGGGTGTCTATCACGAATCAGATTTTTCATCTGGCCAAACATGCTATTGATGCACTTATATATCTTTTCAAGGTTGGGATTGTTAAAGTCCCCATATTTGATACCAGTAAAAATAAGGATACAAAGTGTATAATGTGTCTCATATGTAACCAAAAAGAATCTCAGAACACCACATCCTCCTCCATATTCGCTTGTTTAGTTTTGGACTTTGTCTACCTAGTCCACTTATAAATCATAATCATTAGTTGCAAGTGCTTTATAACTGAAGCATACTCTCCAATAAAGCGAAATAGGATGCAAATCTGCTCTTATTTGGTTTTAGGAGTTACATCCTTTAAATGGACCAAAACAATGCCAATAAGGTGTGTTGGTTGCATGTAAACACCTTCACAGTTCACTTGCTTTGTGCTTGTCACCACCTCTTTGACTCATTTAGTTTTCCCAATTTCCTTAAGTGCACTGTATATTACGTGCACAAGGAGTTTAGTAAATGTTTCTATAAGTAGTCTCAAACAACTTCCCTATTACCTTGCACACATGGTGCATTTGTAACCTCTTTCACTATATTGGCAGGGCCAACCTTCTCAATAGCATCCCTTAAAATCCAAGACTGAATTTAACGTCCTTACACTTTGTAGAACAATCAATAGAAGTAAGGGAATAAGGGCCTTATTTACATGTGATTGTGACATTAATGAGTGGGCTACAACTAATTTCCATCCACACATTCATGATGATAGAGTACCTTGATGTCATCCATTTAACCTTTCTCTTCTCCATCAACACATTAAATTTTAAATAATTTTTTCTCAAATGGCGACTCTCATTTGGGTCTACCAGGAGGCACATGAGATGAACCTACTCTACATGGATTGGTCAATTTCAGCTTGTAATAAAGAGACTGAATAACATGAAATGAAAAACCATTGGCAAAGAAGAATTTGCCAATGACATCATTTATATCCTTTTGAGCCCACACCTTATACATATTTGTAACTGGACTTGAAGTTGAACATGTGACCTTTCTTTTTCCCTTGGATTCAATTGCATTCCCCTCAAAAGTTGGAACTATAATAGTTGTACAGGAAACATGTCTGGAAATCCTATAGGAAGGGCCACTAGCATATAATGTCAAATACTAGAAAACTCCCCTTTAAACAACCTCAACATTTTAGCCCTCTCATCAAGTGTAAGTGCAAAAAAGGACTAATCATATACTTGAGATATGTTGAAATTGTGCATTAATGGTAATGCCGCCCTTCCAATTATAGTTGCAAGCATTACATTTCCAATGTCAGCTCCCCCTGATTTATTTCTCTTGTTTGTCTCAAGTATCATTTTCAAATTGCTGCGATAGAGTTTTTTTTGTTGAATGGTCCCTTTGCATATTTGACCAACATCTTTGATGGGCAAGTAAACACTAAAGCACTCCCAACTAAGCTTTGAGTTAAAGCACCCACAACTTTTCCCCTTCTCCACTTCCATCATCTCTTTCTTGCATTTTATCACTCATGAAATAAATTTTACCCTAGAAAACTGAGACAATGTAATATCCCAAAATGGGATATTTTGGACAATTTTGGATTTACGGACTTTCCAAAATATCTAAATTAATTTTCTGCTTAAACCCTAATTTCTGAAGTAAAAATCAGACTTGAACATTCAACTAGGGCAGCCCATAAAACACCTCAAAAACATCATAATTCCATCACAAACATGATCAACCATAATATACTTGTATTTCACCATCAAATGAACATCAAATTCACTTCATTTATCCAACACACATGACTGAAAAATAAATCAGAAGTCTGCTGCTACAAAATCTGAGTTTTACAAGTCTTCAAGTAAACCAACAAAATAGGGCAAACATGACAAACATGCTCAGTAATGTTCTACCCTAACCCTAAGGGTTATACATACCAAAATAATAGCAAAATGACCTTCAAAGTGATAGGAAAAGATCTCCAATGAATGCTGCTCCAATTAGGGCATCAAACCCTAGGTCTTCAACTCTCCAATGCAAAGGAAATCTGCTCCAAAAGGGTGCGCTCAGGTCTGAGATGTTCGCTGCTCCAAATGATGATGCAAATGATGTCACAAGAAGCCAGCGACTCCAACAAAAGGTCCTCCAAAGGTGGTGCTCAAGAAGTAGGGACAAACCCTAGGCAAGATGACACAATTCCACCAATGAATCAACTCCAATCAAGGGCAAATCAGGTCTGCTCCTCAGCTGCTCCAAATCAGAAAATATAATCATGCACAAGAACCACCTAGATGCCTTCAAAACCAAATCGCTCCTTCTCCAATGAAGGGTGCTCCAACTAGGGCAATCTCCTTTGCCAAAGATGATCAATTCACACCAAGGAAGTGCCACCAACAATGATCTCCAATCTGATTTATATTTCTGCTCTTCTTCTCCACAAATGTCAATGAAGCACAAGTGAACTCCTGTAACGGAATCCTCCAAAGGAAAGAGCTAGGGTTTCGTCCAACTCCTCTTAGGAACTCAAGGTTTTCGTCTCAAGCTCCTACTCCAAGAGATAACTCCAAGTATGAATGAATGAATGCTGAATGATGTCTTCAAATGCTAAAAACCATCTTATATTTATACATAACTTATCTCCTTTTCTCCTGGCCGACCTAGGAGAGATATTTCTTTTATTTTAATAAGTTTTTTTCCCTCTAAGAGGGCCGACCTGCATCAAACCATTTGGGCGCCTAGAAAATTCAAATTAAATATATGAATTTGTCTCCTTTTCTCTTCTCCAATCTTCTTCCTTCAAGTGCCAAGGTATAGATAATATTTTATTCTTTGTTTCTCCATCAAAGGTCGTCCAAAGGCATCAAATATGCATTAATTGAATCTTCCTCCATGTTGGCGTACACATGATCAATCAAACCAAGATGGCATCATAAAGAATATGCTAACAATTTCATCACATGGCAAATCCATCTCCACAACATGGCAAGTCTCCACACTCACAATGCCTCTAAGTGGTTCGCTCCATGGAAAGAGAAATATATTAAATGAAATGATCACGTCAAGACCATTAGAAAAATATGTTAAGCCATCTCCAAACCTCGATTCGCCTTCCAAAAATCCCAGAGTGTGAAAACCAACGCCTCTGCTCTCCAATGGCGACCACTCCGAAAATGGGGACATTACATACAAAGCACAAACAAACCCCGGAATAATTTACAAAATGACTACCCAACAATTGCCAAAAAAATTGAGTTTGAAGTATTTTCAGCAAATTCAAACTATATCAAATACAAATAAAAGAAAACAAAAATAAACTGATGATTTGGCTAACACATTCAACCAATGAGCAATGAAAATTTCATTGGTAATTGGTTTAGATTCTTAAAATTCAAGTCACCATAATTTACAAATTACATTTGTAATTGAATATAAGTGAATTGAAACCAAAGCAAAAAAAAATATAAGTGAATTGAAGATAATTTAATGACTAATTTATACAAACCCAATGAAAGAAATGTATATGGCAAAGAATGCAAATGTCAAATGTAGTGATCTTTTGTTGGCTGCAAACCCTCTCTCCTTTCCTTCTTTCTCTTTTTCTCTTCCTCCCCTCTCTTTTCCTTTCTTTATACATTTCCCAAAACAAATTGAATTTAGGGTTTGGAGGGTTGTATTAGGGGGTGTTAGAATGCACATGTCAACTGAGAGGGGGGGTGAATTAGTTGTCTATTAAAACATTAAACCCTCAAGGCAATTCCAAACATCAACCTCTTATATGCATTAGCAGAATGTAAACATATGAAGCATCAATGCAAACACATTCAAACACATAAGAACACTAGATTTACATGGAAAACCCAAGAAGGGAAAAGCCATAGTGAGGATTAGCTCACATATATATGAATAACAACACTGAAATCAAATAGGCTCACTGCCAAAAGAAAGGCTCATTGCCCAAAAGAGAGAAGAAAGAAGAAGACTATTATAGAGAGATTCACTATCTCAAAGCAACAGGAGAAATCCACCACTGCCACTCCTTGCCATCCGCAACCTTTGGCTCACTGCCTCCAGCAACTTTTGGCACATTGAAATGTAGACACCTTTTGCTCACTGCATTCCAGAGTCATAAGCATTTAAGCTCGCACACAACTCACTGCCCTTGATTCACATTCACATTCTCTTCTCTACTTTGCTCCACTCACTTCATCTTGCATTTATACCATGTATAACCAAGACCTATTTCAATTAGGTTGGTCCTAATAAAGCATGTGCACCTCAAACGTGCAACACCAATTAGGTCGGCACTAAACACTTCCGTGGTGGAAAGAAGTGAAAGTGGACCATGTCAAGGGTTAAATAGGACTCAAATTTTCATCACCAAGCTGCTTATCACATTCACAATCCACAAGGTACTTTCGCAAATGGCACTAGTAAGCCAGGTCGGCCAAACCTGAGCTAATGACCACATCCACGCTTCTCCAAGTCCAAAAACATCATGCAGACCAAGGAGAGACACTCCACAACATTCACACATCTTCCCATAACATTCAACACCATTAGAATCTCTTGAAACACTTCCGCAACCTCTTGAAGCAAAGAATGTCTTCAATCTGCACATTAGGATCCACTACCTCTGAACATCAACACAATAATTGAACTTGCGGAGCAACCCATCACTAGAAACTTCAAGGGAAGGTAGATATGGACTGTATAAGCACATCCCTAGATCCACAGGACAAGAAACCTCAAAGCGGAGAAATGCGGAGCAATCTCATTTCTTCCAGACAATCTTCTTCACAATCAAACACTCTGTCAAACACATCTTCTACTTCCGCACGATCCAAAACCTGAAACTCTGGATATAACACTTTTGAACACCTCTGATCAACACCTCCAAACTGCACAAGCATATCTTCAACTAGGAAGAAATGCGGAGCATAACATTGAGAGCACCTTTGTCACACTGCACACCTTTTTATCCAATTTTCTCAAAAGCACTTGGAAACCAAGTGAACCATTTGTTGGAGGTTGACATCAATGACAACACCAACAAGTTTCCAACAGGGGGTGCCTCTTATTTAGGTTTATTTGTTAATTTTTTATGCTTCTTTTTAAATTTTTGACATTTTAACAAAATGTGGACACTTTTTGACATGTTTAGACATCCCTAGGATAATTGACATGTCCCTAGAATAGTTGGAAATATTCAGGGACAGCCTAAAGCATAGGGATGTAAAGTGTTTTGTATTTTTTGGGGATCGACTCGGAGATGTTTTCTCCCTTTTCCCCATCCCCAACATGTGGTGGATTTTTGGGACACCCATCAGTTCTTGGGGATGCGTTTGTTGGACATTGGTTTTGAGAAACATTATATATACTATTTCAAAATTGATAGGAAAATATAAATGCCTAGAGGAACAATTCTATGCTTGTTTATAGAACTATTGTTGAATGCTTAATTGTTCTTGCCCTTGATAAATTTTAGCAAACAAAATATGCTACAAATTTTGGATGAAACGACAATTTACAAGCATCAAAGTTTTGTTTGTGGTAGAAACTTTTTATTTACAAACTTTGGTGGAGGACAATTATGTTTATGATTAGTTCAGAGAGTGACAGGGAAGGATTTTGTGGCCTTGATATCATGATATTGTTATACAATGTCAATATTAAACAATGTAAATATGTGTATCATAAGTTTTTTTTGTCAATATAGCTTCATATACAATTTTTTGACATATGTCAACCTTGTACACCATGTTGCATGGATGTCTCAGAACCTTGGCACTTTTTATGCCTACATAGGCTCCCCATTTCAACTTCAATGTCACTCTTCATATTCCCACATATAATAGCTCTTGTTAAAAATTTTATAGTAAAAAATTCTAATGGCATCAAACACAATTTTGTTGGTTCAGACGAAAACCTGGAAACTAAAGTTCTAAAATGATGAAAACATCAATATATCATGCTTATTGATAACTCCCACTTATACTTTCTTTTCATAAGCTAGATATTCAGTAACTCTACTAGTTTGCTTGGTCAGTGAGCAACCTTGCAACTTGAAGAACTTCCAATGTTGAGCAAGTTCAAGGCATTAATGTCAATCAATTCTAAAACAATGGCTCCAAAAAGGGCACACTATTAAAAAAAACTTACCATTTCAGTTATAAAACTACTCAACCACCTTATGATTCCTTTTCAAACTAATTATTGGTTTTATTATATCTCCAATATGAAATTGAGTGGCAAAAGAAATTGTTTCACCATAAACAAGACAAAACAGTTTATTTCAATTACTAACATAAACTATCTTATTCTTTCTCCTATGAATGGAAAAGAAGGAAAAAAAATCTTATTCTTTTCCTATATCACAATGAAAAAGTGAAAAAAAGCAGCTTATATCTTAAAAAATTTACAAATCTAATTAAAATTACTTGTGAAAACCTACACTTACTTGACTTATACCTTGTATCAAGTATGCATACTATATAATAAAAATCTCAAAAGCTATCCACATGTAGCTCAAAAGTGCCTAACACCTAAAGAAGACAAATGCTACTCCTAATGAAAAGGGAATTGAATTTGAGTGCAAATCTTCTTTGATTTTTGTAAGACCATTTGATTTTTTTCTCTCTAAAGCATATTATTCTCACTATCTCCAAAGATAATATCCATCTCAATGCCGCCTCACTTCAACTTTAAATCTGGATTCAATAGTCAATCTGCACTAAATTGCCAATTGTCTTAACAAAGATGATATCCATCTAATTGCCACCCCACCCAACTTCAAGTCTGGATTTAATATATTTTTTTAATAAAAGTAAGTGATTTTACTAACATCGTACAAAAATACATGAAGCTAACACAACCAGAGATTGCATGGCAGCTTTGTAGACATCTTTCATAATTAACCAGAGAAGCTTGAAAGTTCTCTGTGATCGGCTAATGCTCTTATAAAAACTGAAAGCAATGGCAGCATTGCCATAAGCACAAAAAAGGGACAGTCCCAGAAAGGCAGAGAGAGAATATCTGTCTGTAACAAGCAAAGACTCACTGCTGAAGGCTGAAGGATGATTACAAGCCAATACCATGCCAGGTCTGAAGTTTACCTGGGAGGAGATGAACACCAATATTTGCTAGGGGATTTGCAAGGGAGTTATTAACTCTGGGAATGTAACTGAAAGAAATGTCAGAGAAGCATTCTCTGATATAGTTTATAAACTTGTTCATTTGCTGAAGATGGATGCTTCTATAATAAGAGATGTTTATAGCATTAATAATCAATTGTAAATCGCCTTTGACTTGAAGATGCTGAATGCTGGTGTCCATGTTGCAGGCAAAGTTTGAGTGCTTGGGCTTTATCAAAATTGTTGGACACGATTCCTAAAGTAACCTTGTATTTGAAGATTAATTTCCATCACCCAAAAGAGCCCCACCACTTCCAACACTCCTAGGGTTGGATTTAGAAGCTTCATCAAAATATAGTGTGATACCTTTTTCTTTATTGTTTGAGTTAACAATGTTTTGTTTTTTTGTTTTAGTGATTAGAACATTGATTAGAGTAATCTAGGATGCTTCAAAATGGGAATTTGAAAGAAAGGCAGATATCATAACCGCATCCTACATTAATCTAAGAGGAGAGAATTTAAAAGAAACTACGATCAAAACAATTTTAGACAAGAAGTAACACAATGAAGTAGAATCACATAACATAAAATTTATCTTGGGAAAACCTTTTTGGGAAAAAGTCCAGTAGCAAAGGTGTTAGTGTCTTTTGTATTATTCAGTACAAATGATTACAATACAATCTCAAAGAATGTCCACCCTCATGCATAAGCACCGTGTTTGGAGAAATTCTGGCAACATAACCTTTTGGCAAGAGAAGTGATGGAATCTCCATCCCACTCATCAAATAAATAGAGCAATACCAATCCACAAACCATGGGCCAAGATTCCATGGGCTAAAGATGTCACCCAAATCTAGGACCCAAAATCCAACACCCCTCTCCATGATGGTCAACTTACTAAAAGTAGGATGTAACTCCCATTCATAAAATCTGTCATAAGCCACCACTAAATTTGTGTGCTCTGCTTTGGGGTCATTATCTCCATTCAAATATGCTCTATGATGCATCATTCTTACACCTCATAAGTTGGTCAAAAGTCATAGTCCACTATGTAACCTCTCTCTTACATGCTCTTATGTGTGTCATAAAATCTCTTACATCTTACGCATCTCACAATGTCATAGATGCTCTTACACACATGTCATATTACAAATTACATATGGCATAAGTGCCACCTCAAATGGGACGCTCTTTTCCATGTGTGCACATAAAATAAATAAAAACTAAATAAATAATTGAACATTAGGATAGCAAGGTGACACCTATCCCAACATTCCCTCACTTTTTGTATACCTTGCAAGAGCAAAAGGGAACATCAATAATTTGTGAAATAGGCTCGTTGCACCATCTAAACTTCTCAAATAAATAAATAGCTGAACATTAGGATTGCAAGGTGTATGCCACCTGTCCCAATATTCTCCCACTTGTCATATATTTTACAAGAGCAAAAGGGAAATATGTAATGTCCCCTTTTTCAGAGTGTTCACAAAAGGACTTTGAAGCCAATTCTCACACCTCGAGATTTTTGGAGGGCATTTCGAATGTTGACGATGACTTGATATATTTTTCTAATGTCCTTGATGCTTTTACCTTGAATAAAATAATTTATCTTCACACGAGGTGAACCATCTTGGAGGTAAGAAGAGCATGGATATTTGATGAAGTTGATATCAATTCTTATCTTTTTTTGAGTGCCTAGATTTAATTATTGTGGGTCTGCCCTCTTGGAGGGAAAATCTCAATTCAATTTCTCTAGGTTGGCCAAGTAAGGAAGGAGGAGAAATAATAAAATATTAAATAGTTCCTTGGTCGGCCTTGAGAAGAGAAAATTGATTAAATAAGGGTCTTTTTGCCTTGATCGGCCAAAATAAGATGTAAGGCCGGCCTAATTGGAAGGTGAGCACCTATCCTAGCTTGATCGGCCTTCTCATTGGAAAAATCATAAAATAAAAGGTATTAAGCTGCCTAGGTCGGCCAGCTTGTGGGAGGAAAGGAAAGCATGTAGAAATATAAGATCATTTTGGCCTTTCAAAGGTATCAATCAGCTTATTAACTTATTCATTTGGTCTGCAATTTATTCCAAGGACGAAAACCCTTGCAGATAATTGGGTGAGTTGGACGAAAACCTAGCTCATCTGGTGGAGAGTTCGTGACAGAGCTCTAATTGCACTTCATTGGTGATATTCGTGGAGAAGAAGAGCAGATTTAGAAAATCAGAATTGAAGATCTTTGTGGAGGGTTTCCTCTAGGCGTGAATTTGATACATCATTTGGAGCGATCACCCTTGGGAAGGAGCGACTTGCTTATTGAGGGCGATTTTGGCTTTTGGATGAAGTTTGGCATTGCATTTTCAGCTCAGTTTGGATCAGCAGAGGTGCAGACCCCATTCGCTTCCCTTGGAGCAGCCATCTTGGTGTTGTTGATTGTCTTTTGCATAAGGGTTTCTTACCCTAACCCTAGCTCCACCATTGTGAGGGTTTTGGAGCCTCTTCTAAGTTGTTTTTGGTATGTATCAACCTTTTTCAAAGTTCTGCTTTGTAACAGCAGAGATCCGATTTTATGTTGGGCATGTTTGCCTATGATTTTTGATGTGATTGCATTTCCAGAAATTCTGATTTGTAGTAGCAGACTGAATAAATCAGAAATCGGATTTATTCCATTCATATGTTTGTATTTTGATGTCATGTATGTTGGATGCTAAGTTGCAGGGTTCTTCCCATACTGCCGCCGTACCCGGACCGGGACGTCTGGGTACGGATTCTGGGCCAGGTCCCCAGTGGGTTCTCCCAGGGTCCTGCCCGGGGCCCCCGGGCAGGACCCTGGGAGAACCCATAGGGGACCTGGGCGAACCCGCGGCCAGGCAGCGCCAAAAAGCGCTCTTTTTAATTTTTTTAAAAAAATTTAAAGCATTTCCTTAGCATTTAAAACAACTAAAATGCCTTACTAACCCTAAAAAGCACATTGGAAACTAATAAAACATAAAAACATGAGTTATTTTCATTCATTCATGCAAACAAAAAGGAGAGAGTTTATTTTTTGTTTCCAAGCCACCATTGTTGGTTCTTGAAGGTTGCTGCCTCTTTCTTCGAAGGTGAAGGCTAGGAGAGTGAAAGAACTCCACCGAAAGGGAAGGAAACGCTGCACAACGAAGATTTAGCTACAAAGGTGAGTGATTTTTGTAATTTTTTCCAAGTTTTCATGAATTTTTTCAAGATTTTTGAAGTTTTTCAACTTTTTTTTTGGTTTTTTTTTAAGTTTTAGATTTTGTTTGTAAACCTTATATGCATAATAAAGGGGTCATAATGCCCATTTTTTTTCTTTTGTTTTGTTGTATAATTTATACAGAATGGCTCATAGTTCTGCTTCGGTTGGTTCTCTAGACAAGCCGTTTAAAATTGATGCATCATCACCTCTTTGGCGACATACAACTATGATAGAACAATTACCTGGTGGTGGGGGTTATCTTTGGCGTTGTAACCAATGTTTGAAAGAATATAAGAGCTCATACAGTCGAGTGAAAGCTCACTTATGTGCTATTCCTGGCACAGGTATAAGAGTTTGCCCAGGGCCGAATAAAAAAGGGTTGTCAAATCAACAAATAATGGATTATATCAAGGAACAAGAGGATGCCGACATGCTAAGTAATAGAGGAAAGGAAAGAGTGCATCCTCTTTCCAAGAAGGGACCACAAAAATCTCTTGTTTGCTTCATAAAACCAGCTGGCCCACATCCTTTCATGCCACCACCATCTTCTGGAGAAGACACTACTCAATTTGAAACTCGTAAAAGAGGCCCATTGGAAAAAGCCTTCAAGAACGAGTCAAGGGAAATTGCAGATGACAGCATTGCTCGTTGCATTTATGCCAATGGACTTCCTTTCAACCTTGTTAGATCACCATATTGGCGGGATATGGTGTCCGCAATTGCCAAGGCACCTAGTGATTATGTTAGTCCTGGATATGAAAAGGTGCGCACCACCTTATTGGCCAAGGAAAAAGCTTCCGTAGAGTTGTCATTGAGGGCAATCAAGGATACATGGATTGAAACAGGAGTGTCCATCATTTCTGATGGATGGAAGGATTACAAAAATAGGCCACTAATTAATGTCATTGCAGTGTCGCCTAAAGGGGCTATGTTTTTGAAAGCGGTTGATTGTGAGGGGCAAGTGAAGGATGCAAGCTTCATTGCCGATATCCTCATACAAGCCATTGACATGGTGGGCCCTGAAAATGTTGTCCAAGTTGTAACAGATAATGCTAAAAATTGTAGGGCAGCTGGTTCAATAGTGGAGGGTAGATATGGGCATATTTTTTGGACACCATGTGCCGTTCACTCTCTCAACTTGATGATGCAAAAGATTGGCACACAAATTGAGTGGGTCAAGGAAATCTACACAGAGGCTGAGGAGATTCAAATGTTTGTGACAAATCATCACATGTCACAAGCCATCTTTAGGACCTTCTCCAAATTGGAGTTGTTGAAGGTAATTTTATTTTTATTTTTTACTTTTAGCATATTTAATATTTTTAAATTTTTGCTAAGTTGCTACTTGCGCTACTTTTTATTATTTTATTTTTAATTTTTTATATGATGTTAGGTTGCCGAAACTCGTTTCGCATCACACACAATTGTCTTGCGACGACTTGTAAAGGTGAAATCAGCATTGGGTGCCATGGTCATCGACACTCTTTGGAGTGTATGGAGGCAATCGCAGACAGATAAAGTCCAAAGAATCAAAGCATTGATCCTTGATGATGAGTGGTGGGTTCGTGTGCAATATGTTTTGGATTTCACCGAACCCATCATGAGTATGATTAGGTATGCAGATACGGATCGACCATGCTTGGGTGAGATTTATGATGGTGTGGACTCCATGGTTGAAAAAATACGGACCATAATAGAAGCCAAGGAGCAAGACCCCACAGAAGCATTTTTTAAAAGAGTACAAAGGATCATTGTTGACCGTTGGAACAAGATGACCACACCCTTGCATCTCTTAGCATTTGCTTTGTCTCCAAAGTATTACAGCAGAGAGATACTTACCCTACCAAGGAGGGTGGCACCATATAGAGATAAAGAGGTTGCTAGTGGGTACAAAACTGCATTCAAAAGACTATGTCCAGATGGAGATTTAGAGAAAATTGTCTCAGGGGAATTTGGTGAGTTCATATCTTCAAAGAATCAAGATGTTTTTGCTCTTCGAGACAAGTACAAGAAAGATGCTCAAGAATGGTGGTACCTACATGGCCAAGACTATTTTCACCTTCAACCTCTTGGAATAAAAATTCTATCTCAAGTATGTATCTTTTTTTTTTAAATTAACTTCCTCATTTTTCTTTCTAATTTTTAAATTTTATGGTATGCAAATTAAACTTGTATGGTATGCAAATTTAACAGGTTGCAAGTTCATCTTCAGCTGAGCGGAATTGGAGTACATACTCCTTTATCCACTCAGTTAAACGGAACCGATTGGGTGCAAAAAAGGCCGAGGATTTGGTCTAAGTGCACTCTAACTTGCGTCTCTTGTCACATAAGAAACCTGATTACAGTGCGGGAGCAACAAAAAATTGGGATCTAATACCTGAGTGTGCTGATTTAGATGCTACTGCTACACAGCTTGCAGTAGTCTCTATTGATGAGGTCCATGATGACAATGAGGCTACACATGACATAGACTTGCCTACTGGGAGTGGTGTTCCAATTAATTGTGCTTCAAATGATGATGATAATGCTTTGGATGAAGACCCATATGATGCTTATTAAGTTATTAAGACTTTAAGACTTTAAGTTATTGAACAATGGATATTGATTGTAATTTTGAATTTTTATTTTCTAGTGACATTTGACTCTTTGAGAAATCACTAAATTATGTCATAGACTCATATGAATTTCAATTCATGAGTATTTTGATTTACCTTAATGCAAGTTATGACATATGACTCTATGAGGTATGTTGATAATGATATTTTATTATGTTGTTTATAACTTTATTCATTATTGGCAATTTGAATTATGAGTAATACTGTTTTTAACTTTAAGTTTTAGCCTTAGAGTTTACTGTTTTAAATATAAATTAAAAAATTTAATATATATATATATATATATATATATATATATATTGCCGTACCGTACCCTGGCAAAAAAAAAATGCCGTACCCACGTACCTGAACCCCTTACCCGTATCTGAACCCGTACCAGGACCGACAACTTAGGTTGGATGTGTTCATGATTGAAGAAGTAATCATAGGGTTTCATAATTGCTTTATTATTTGAGCATTTTGTGGCATATATGTTTTCTGTCCTTGTCTATTTGAAATCAGAAAATCAGAGCAGATCTAGGGTTTTGAGCAGAAAATTAAAGTGCAGAAATTTAGGGCAGAATTTGAAAGATAAAAATCAGAAATTTTGGTCAATATCCTATTCGGGATATTACAAAATATCAACAATTTGTGAATTATATGCTAAGGGTTGTGAGATCCATAGACTTGTTGCACCATCTAAACTTACCTATGCTCATGTGCTTTGTTAATGCATTTGCAACATGTTGGGACTCCTATTTTCAAGCCTCATAATTGCAAAATCTTGTCAAATTCCTCAAAACTTTCCTAAGTGGTCCGAGTGCCTTTACCTTGCTACATGCCCTGTAAAACCTGAAATTTTGCTAAGTCTGAAACTTTGAAACCTTGAAAATTTGGCTAACTCTGAAATTTTTGAGATCCTCCAAATTCTAGAATTTGCAGTTTAACTCCTTTGGATCCAAACCACTCTCAAACATCCTAACAATTTATACATAAAATATAACTTAAAGTATAAGAAAGGATTTCTTATATTTAAATGTTATATTTTATGTATATACCTCATGAATATCTTAACAAATTTCTAAGTTCCCTTAGTCTTTTAGGATCTTGTAGAAGTTTGGACCCCATCAAGATCTTGTGGAAGTTAGGACCCCATTAGGATCTTGCCGAAGTCTGGACCCCATCAGGATTTGCGAAACTTTTCCCTCCATCAGGATATCTTGCAACCTCTTAAACCTCCGCCCCCTCTCTTGCATGTCTTCCTTGGTGCGCCTTAGGCTTGGAGAAATATTCTAACCATCCTCCAATCCCCACCATATCCCCGTCACCCCTTTTCTTCCACCAACTTTCCTTTCCCTATCCAAGTGGAGATTTCATGTGGATTCGAATATATCCAGTACACCCCTTCTAACCCGCAATGTCCGGACCACCCTAAAAGCCTCACATCCAGTACCCCCCCTGAATTCCCGCAATTCGCCAAAAAGGGCGTAAAAACATGAAGTGATAGTTTCCTACGACTTCTAGATGGATGCAGAAACGTACTAGGGCACTATTAATGCGAAATGGGTAGTTGAAAATGATGCTTTTAATGCAGTTGGTGGGGTTGTTAGTGTTTTCACTCCCATTCTTCGATCAGATCCAAGTTGCAAAGGCTATAAATACAAGTTTGAAACTCATTTCAAAGAGGTTGGTTTTTTGGTGTATGGTCTCCAGAAGACATTTACAGGTGTAGAAAGTTGCAGGGCAGCGATTGAAACACCAGTTCAACTCATTGAGGAGTGCAGACTTGTGAAGTTAAAGGATTTGATATTGTATATGGTTTGTTGCAGAATGTCTCTAGGTCATTAGGTATGTATCTAGGAGGATTTCCCAGTCGTAGTTGGGTATTCTCCTTTGCCATGTTTGATGGCACGAATGTAATATTGGGTCAGATGAATGTTACAACATTCTGAAAATATTGCAAGCTTTGTAATAATCTCTCTCATGTTGTATATGGGTATATGCAATTATGTTCTGGATTACTAAGTATGTTCTATTTCAAGATCTCATATTCTGTGGTGTATGCGAATATATAGCTCATTGTTCTTTTGGTTTTAGTTTGTTGTTTTCTTAATGAACTGTGACTCTGTTGTTGATAGAGTAGGCACTGGTCTGGAGCCACTCTTGTCATGCCTCACATCATTTAAACAAACAAAACATTTACCAATGGTTTAGGGGAAGAAACATTAATTCTATGCATCCTTGACTGTCAGTATAAACAGGGAATAATTTCAAGTGAATATAGAGTGAATCTATTTCATGTGGGTCATGCATGCACAGTTACATCAGTTATATAGGGGTCTTGCAGCCGGTTTTTCTTGATCTAGTGACAACTTCTTGGGATCAAGTGAACAAGTTGGGTTTGGCTGTAGTTGTTTTAGTTCATTCGTTTTGAACTCAATACCTGTTAAGGTATACCCCTTGGAATATCCCTCCAGAGTTTAGCTGAGCTCGAAGTGCAGGAAATGAAATCCTCTCCCGTAGAGTTGACCTTCAACCATCCACATTTTGTTGATGGATTGATTATGCTTGCAAGACGACAACCCTGACCTTGTGAGTGTGATTCCGTCCTAGGAAGTGGAGCTGTGGTTTTGGGACCCAACACAACATTCATCAAAGTGTCAACCTTCTGCAACACAACCCTCCCATCTTCGACCATGTCATGGACAAGATGATACCAAGTATCAATGTGCTTTGTTCGTGTGTGAAAACTTGTGTTCTTTGCAAACTGATAGCACTTTGATTATCATTGCTAATTTACACTGCTTCCAAACTCAACTGACCATCCAAACACAACCTTTGAAGTTGGATTGCCTCCTTACAGGCATGAGTAGGTGCCATGTACTTTGCCTTTGTAGTGGATAAAGCGACCATAACATATTGCTTAGTCATCCAACTAATTGCACCACCAAATAGGCTAAAAACATAGCCATTGGTTGACCTCTTGTTGTCCACATTTCTTGCCCAATTCGAGTCCACAAACCCTAGAATCTACAAGTCTCCCAAGACATTGTCACGAGCATCATTAACATTGCTACAAGCATGCTCCAGGTGTCTCGAAACGCCTCTGTGGTAACAAATAAAGCATTTTATAGTACCCCAGAAATATCTAAAGACTTGCTTCGTTGTTGCCGAGTGATCCTTACTAGGTTTAACTATGAATTGGCCTAATGCTCCTAGTACTTGGGCAATGTTTGGTTTGTTGTAGACCATAGCATACACGAGGTTCTTAACTGTACTAGCATAAGGAATAGTGCTCATGCTCTCCATCTCACCAAGTGAAGATGGACACTGTTCAACTGATAACTTTCTTCCCACAGAAATATGAATGCTCATTGGTTTGTAATTTGCCATGATGAAACGTTGCAAAATAGAGTCAACATGCTTCCTTTGGCTCAACCAAAGTTTTTTGTTAACTCTATTATCTCCATCCCTAAGATGAACTTAGCAACCCCCAAATCCTTGATCTCAAATTGTGATGAAAGCTGAGATTTCAAGTCCCTAATCATACCCTTATTGTTACCAAATATCAACATATCATCAACATATAGAGTGATAACAATAAAATGATCACCATCCTACTTGTAATATGCACAATGATTAGATTTGGACCTCACAAATCCTAATGTCAACATAGAAGAATCGAACTTCTAGTACCACATTCTCGGTGATTGCTTGAGACCATATAGGGATTTCTTCAATTTACAAAGCAATGACTCCTTACCCTTTACCACGTAGTGTACAAGTTGTGTCATGTAGATCTCTTCCTCCAAGCCACCATGTAGGAAAGTTGTCTTCACATCCATTTGCTCAACCTCAAGGTCAAATGTTGTAGCAATAGATAACAAGAATCTAATGGATGCTAGCTTAAAAATTGGAGAAAAATCTCACCAAAATCAATTCCCTTAACCTGACAATATCTATTAGCAACCATCCTTGCTTTGTATTTCTCCACCTTACCTTCTAAGTTGAACTTCTTCTTTAAAACCCATTCGCAACCAACAATTTTCCAACCCTTAAGCAACTAAACTGGATCCCATGTATCGATCTTCTTTAGTGTAGCCATCTCTTCATCCATTGCCATCTTTTAGGATTCACTGTCATTCATTTCCATTGACTTCTGTGTAGTTCTATGCTCATTGGTGTCAATAGACAAAGCAAAAATACATATAAAATCAAGTGGGCTATACCTCTTTGGTTGCCTCCTCTGTCAAGTGGGCCTTCTCACAAGTTGAGGTGGAGGTTCTTCCTTCTCTAAGCTCTTGGTACTACCCTCCTTATCTGGTCCATCTTGAACCTCTGGCATAGTCTCAGGTGCAGTCTTCTCAATCTTTGGTTGTAGTTGCATTGTTGGCTTAACAGTTTTCTTTGGTTGCTCAACTATAGGAGAAGGCCTGATCTCCCAGAAGATCACATTCTGACTGTACAAAGTCTTTTTGGTTACAGGATCCCAAAGCTTGTATCCATTCACATTGTTAATGTAGCCGATGAAAATACACTTAACAACTTTGAAGTTGGACCTAGACCTCTTCTCTATAGACACATGAACATATGTCTTGCAACCAAAAACTAGGATGTGTTGAAGTGAGAGCTTGTTGCCCATCCAAACCTCCATTGGGGTTTTGTCAACAAGAGTTGATGTATGATATTTGTTAACCATATAGCAAGTGGTGCTAACTGCTTTAGCCTAGAATTTTTGATCCAATCCAACTCTATTGAGCATACCCCTAGCCCTCTCCATCAATGTCTTGTTCATCCTCTTTGCAACTCCATTCTGTTAAGGGGTGTATGGAGTTGTCTTGACCTACACAATACCATTGTCCTTACAAAATCTATCAAACTCTGTTGAACAAAATTCTCCACCATTTTTATGTGCAACACTTTAATCTTTCTTTTTGTTTGGTTCTCCGCAAGAGCCTTAAACTCTTTGAATTGATTGAAGACCTCAGATTTATGCTTCAAAGAATAAACCCATGTCCTAGAGAAATCATCAACAAAAGAAACATAATACAAGGATTTCATAATTGTAGGTGCATCAATTGGACCAAAAATATCACTATGAATAAGATCCAAAATCTCTACAAATTTATGAGAGCTCGAACAAAATTGAACACGATTTTGTTTTCCACATACACAATGTTCATAGAAGTGAAAATCGAGGGAACAATCAACCAACCTCTCTATATTTTAATATTTAAGGCTCAAAGGCCTTTCTAACCAATGTGGCCCATCCGCTTGTGCCACAACATAGTCTTCTCAATAGGCAAGTTGCTCTCTAAAGTAAGAGCATGATTGGGAACCCACATTGCACCTCTAAGTGAACTAGAGTTGGACAATGCAGGTTCCAGTGTCTAAGGTGAAGATGCTTCAAATTTCTTCACTGCAGGTACAACAAAATTATTACATTGATTATACATGCTCACATCAAGGCGGAAAAGTGTCCCAATTCAAACTCTCTTTGCAAGCACCATAGCTCCATGAACAATCTTGCACCCTTCTTTTCCGAAGAGTATTTGCACACTTGCATCATTTATCTCGCTGATAGATAACAGGTTTAGTGCCAAACGTGGGATGTACAGATCTTTTGAGATTCCTTTGATTCTCCCATTATTGAATCTGATCTTGACTCTACCATGGCCAACAATATTAGGGTAAGAGTTGTCGTCAAGATAAACCTTTCCACCATCAAAGCTCTCGTAGTTAGAAAACCATTCCCTATGGGGAGTCATGTGGAAAGAAGCTCTAGAGTCAATCATTCGTGCTTCCTCACATGCATGCATAGCCAAGGTTGCAACAAATGCATCATCAACATCATCTTGAGAAGACTTGGAATCAGAATCATCATTGAATTGTCGCTTGTCCTTTTTCTTCTTCTCCTTGTAGTCTTTCTTTATGTGGCCTGTCTTGCCATAGTTCTATTATTTCACTTTGGATCTCCCAGGGGACTTAGATTTGCCTCTAAACTTAGATTTCCGATCCTTCTTGTTCTTTCTCTCTTTTTTTTTTGTTGATCTTCTGTGAACAATCAATGCATCTTTGATAGAATCAAAAGTCTTTCGTCCCATCTCTCGAAGAGAAGATCACCCATCACCTCTTTAAGGGTAAGCTTGGTGGTTGTACTACTACTTGCCATCACCAGGTTGTCCCAAGAATTTGGCAAAGAACACAACAATGTAATGCACGATCTTCGTTGTCCTTGTGTAGACCAATGGATTTCAATTGTGTCACAATGGTGTTGGAAGCATTTAGATGCTTGAAATAGAGTCACATTCACCCATTTTCAAAAAATAAAGCTTCTTTCGCATAAAAACTTGTTTTCCAGGGATTTAGCTTGGTGAAGGTTACCCAACTTCTTCCATAGGGATTCCATGGTGGCCTCTCCCGAAACATTTAGGAGAATCGAGTCCGCCAAATAGAGCTTAATTAGGCTCCTAGCTTTTTGATCCAATGTAATATACTACCTCTAATTTTTTTTTTTCAAAATGACTTACAAGGATATGGCAATGTTAGCTCAAATGCATAATCAACTAAATGCCTCACACTTTTTGATCACCCAGATCTCAGGATGGGCAACGTGAGAGCATACAATGATTGGGCTTACAATGAACAACTATGCAACAAGAAACTACAATTCATCCGCTGTGGCGGGCATCCACTTACTTGGGGATTCGCCACTTTTCAGTGGGTATATAAACAAACATGAAAGAGTACAAAGCCATCCACTTATTTAGTGGGAATAGTCCACTTATTCAGTGGGTTGGAAACAAATAAATAAAGATTCTTTCTTCTCATTGGTGGTAAACCATCCAGGGTTTATAATGTGAATTTGTATTAAAATGAAATTACAATGAAGACTCAATACAATCAATTTCATTAACACTTGATCAAAACTTGATGAAATACTCCTGAAGAATAATGATGAAGATCATATCCTGCACCCTTTTTGCTTGGCAAAAGATTCTTATGAGGACTGATCAAGATTGCAATTTCTGATGTAAACTTACTGATCTCTGTTTGTTACACTTGCTGAATGTAGCAGACTGGTACGGCTGCCATGAAGATGAGCTGAAAACACATTAACATCATTCACAACTAATATCATTCCATAACTTCCTTAAAACTGATCTGAAAACTCATATACAACAGTTCTGAGCACTCACACCATATAAACATATTAAATATGATCAATCAACAATTATCTGATACTGGACAGGGCAGTACGGCAGCCATGGAAGGATCATTAAACCCACAAACATCCATGCTCATTCTTAACCACTTTAAACTGATATAAACTGATTTATAAATACCCCTATATTATTTCTGATCACTGCAACAACAGAGACTGCAAAGATATCAACAATAGTTATTATCTTTTCCCTGAGCAGGGCTGTATGGCCTGGAACAGTACAGCAGCATATAGTAGATTCCAAACTGCACCAAATATCACCAAAATACCCTTAAAATCAGCGTTTAGGATAGGCAAATACAATACAATCAACTTGGCACCCAATAGCATCCAAAATAAAAACTAATGAGCATCGATCTCCATTGCCTGGTACGACCTCAGGAAGTACGGCCAGACTGAAACTAACCCAAACACCACAAAAAGTAACTCAAAATCAGCACCAAAAATCATCTAAAACACAATGCATTACTAATAAACTGATTTCACAATAAAACTTCACAAAATCTCTCGAGTCCATTAAGTGTAAGAGACCTTTCTTATTTAACTGAAAATTTCAATCAACTTTTTCAAACAAAATGTAACACCAATCAGCAAATTATCAATACCAATAAACCATGCAATGGTAGAACTTCAAACCCACATCATTCTTTATTACTTGGAGCCTTCAAATGTCAAATACAAAAATGAAATGTTGCTGATATGAAGTTTCAGTCAAGGTCTGATTTATATCAGACCTGTTTACAACATGAAATATGCCACCAAATGACAAATATAGGCCACATATGAATGCCCCAAACACTCTAGAATGAAGCTAGAGATGAGATGTAACCAAAACAGCCCTGGATATGCTCTGATAGAAATGTTTATCAGACTGATATGACAGCTGAAAATGATGAATTTTTCTAGTCACACATATAGCAATGAAATCACATGCAAAACTTCTCCAAATTCAAGCAATAGATGCCTAGTTTGGTCTTCAATCAAGTGCAGCTCTTCAACTATCAATATCCACTTCAAATCCTCTTCAAAGAACCCTAAAATTGCATCAATAATTCACTGTCAAAACTCAGACTTTTGCTGATATAAAATCAGTTCTGGAAAAGTATGCAAAAGTCATCCAAAATTCACCAAAAACCCAATCGACTACCTTGGTAGTCACTCCAATGCACCAAGGGTTCCAAATTGATGTCAAATATCTCTCCAATATCATCTAACAACCTGCAATTGAAGCACAAATAGTGAATTTCTGTATGAAATCACCTCTCAACTAGTATGGGGCCATCTCCATACAAACAAGGGGTCATCACCTTGCCAAAACAAACTGAAAATTGGAATTCTCAGCTCAAAGATAAAAGATAGAATAACATACCAAGCATCAATCATGCCAAATTGATGTTCAAGTCCACAATTCAACTCCTCCATGGATAGGTGCCCATCTCCTTAGCAATTTTGAGTGAAATTTGAATTCCACCAATGAGAATCAATGAACTTGAACAATTGTAAATGAATTACAATCAAATTCTTTCATTTAAAACAATCTTTGATTATTTTAAATGAATTATAACTCCTCCAAATGGATCGATCCAACAGCAATGTACTCCCCTTGCATGGGCGGTGGTGGCTTGAGTGCAATCATTAAATATTTTGATTTTGCATTGAAAATCATTCCTTGACTTGGGCGATCACTAACCTCTTTATGAAATACATTAAATAAACCAATCTATCCAAATATAAGCATTTGAAATCTTGATCCTTGACATAACCGATTTGGCATTCAATTTATGAATTTGCATTTAAAATGCTCCTCTATGCTTGCATCGATCCACAACTACGTCATGTGCATGCATTAAATGATGATATTAGCATTTAATAAAAGCTCTTGCCTTAGCCACCGATCCTTGTCTTGCATTTAAAATATTTTCCTTTGACTTGGCGAATGCTCTTCATCCTTGGCGTCAATCCTCATTACATATCCATCGATCCAATGCAATTATTTATTAAATAAATATTGCATTTAAAATATTCTTTCCTCATGATCGGCAGCCAGCTGTAATCAAATGCAATCATTAAATTTCAATAACCATCCTCTATCAATACCAATTGCTCAACATAAGGCATGGGCGAGTGGACCATCATGGCGTTGGAATTCAGCACTTGGACCAATGGGAATGCTCTACAAAAAGTGGGCGATCCTCTTCTAGCTAGCCGTTGGCTCCTTTAGTGAGGCAATTCAAATATAAATCAATGAGCATGCCAATCGATCCATAGTCTATGTTATTTGAATTTGGCTTGGACCTATATTCCCTTGGCAAACACATCACCTTTATTCATAGTTACAACTCCATAGAAATCGATTAAAGAAAATGCAATTAAAGATTCCGTTTTCTAAAATCCATCAAATGAAATGAAAATACAATTTCAATATTGCATTTTCCAATTAACCACATACTAGTTGATCCAACTTTCCAATTCTCCATGCATAGAACAAAATCAACTAGCAAATCATACTTAGCTCAAAAATTGGGACATTACAAGTCCTCTCTTCCCAAGATTGCTTGTCCCAAGCAATCGGAAGTGTCAAATGAGCATCAATGAATACTAAGATCCCAAACCCATCTAAGCTGTCCATGCAAACTCACACATACTATCTCAAAATTGTTGGTAAAGAAGATCCTGGGATGGCTTCCACTGTCGCATAATGATGCAATCATATCCATATCCATGTAAGTGCCAATCATGAAGATGTGAGTGCCAAACACATTTGTATCCATTCTTCTTATTTCGCTGTCATAAAGCATAACAGCTGAAAATATCATCTAAAATGATATAAAATGTGCCATCCCAAGTATATGAACCATCATTAGACCAAACTATACACTCCCATATGAAACCCTCATCAATATGAGATTGTATTAACTCAATGGTTTGATGAAGCTCATCAAAATGAACCAAAGAACCTTGCAAATCTGAATTACCTCTATTTTCATTGCCCCACACAAACATATCATTAATGGCTGCCCCATGATAATCAAACAAAACTGATTGTCTTATTGTTCTTACCATTTCAAGATGCTGTTTTGCTTGACTAGCCACAAACTTGGGTTTCCTTGCTTTCTCTAGCCACATATCACACATTTCTTGTGTTTTGTCTACATCTTCATAAGTCTGATATACAAAATCAGATTGTGTAGTGCCCTATTTTTCAACAAAATTACCAAATCCACCACTCCAATCTTGTATGCCATCATTAGTAGACCATGAATAACTATCCTCCAAAGGTGTTAGCATGTCAAACTCATGAGAATGCAAAGCCATAGGACTGCTGTCCTCAAACAAATCAGATATGATGTCATACCAATCCACATCAAAAATCAAATGCTTACCATAACATGCCAGTTCCATATACTTCTCATCACATGCATCATATACATCTTCATGAAATAGATCATGGCCTATAACAATCATAGATTTGTCTATCATTTGATGAGGTAAAGTGTACTTGAGAGCTTTCAAGACAATTTGTTTCCCATCATGTAGGAAACTCAACTCCATAGATTGTAAATCTTGAGTGATCCTTTGTAGTGAGTGTAGCCATTGCATACCAAGTACAATCTCATTGTCCTTCAAATCAAGTACATAAAAATCATCACAAAGAGTATACTCACCAAAATTAACACTAAGCTTGCTCACCTTCCTCTTACAATGAATAGTGAGTCCTCCCGCTATAGACACATCAAAACCCTCAAAGCCATCGCAAAGCAATCCTCTTTTGTTGACCAAACCCTCATCAATGAAGTTATGTGAAGCTCCACTATCAAAAAGTGCCAATACTTTGCAACCAAACAAAGTTCCTTAAAAAATGAACGGGTTGTACCTTGAAGCTCCTGAAGGATATGCAATCCTAGAACTCTTGTTATCATCACTTGTAAGTTTTAGTGTTGGCTGCCCATCATCATCATCCTCATCAAGTACCTCTATGTAGTGCACCTTGCCTTTGCCAAGGCATCTATGCCCTGGTTTCCATGGTTGTTTGCAATCAAAGCATAGGTTTTTCCTTCTCAACTCATCTCTTTCTTCATAGTTCATCTTGGATGTAGTACCTTTGTCATTTCTTTTGGGAGTGGGCTGCTCTTGGAATTTCTGATTTGCAACTTCATCTTTGAAGCTTTTCTTTTGTGGTGTGTATGTAGGAATGATATCCAAATCAAGTGCAAGATCAATGGCCTCATCAAGTGTACTTGGCTTATGCACCTTGACCAATCCTTTGATCCTATCATTCAATCCTTGAACAAATAGCATAGTGATCCTTCTATCGGACATATCAAGTACCATAACTGCAATCTTTTGAAAATCATTCACATAGGCATCCACTCTTCCACTTTGCTTCAGCTGTGCAAGCTCACGGTAGTAGACCTCCACATCTTTTCTATCAAACCTGTTAATGAGTTTTTGAACAAACTCATCATACGAAGTAATCCTGTTGTGATGTTGAGAGATAAGACCATAATGCCACCACTCGTAGGCCAAACCTTCTAAATGCATAGTAGCAAAGTGTATAGCCTTTTCTTCACTCACGGGCTTGAGTGTAAGAAAAGTGTCCAACTTGTTCACCCATGCTCTAGCACTCATTTTACCACTGCCATCAAAATTAGGAAGGGGAATCTTTTCCATTGCATCCTTGTATTCTCTTGGTTGTGTTGGCCCTGGTCTTCTTTGCCTTTGTTGAAACCCACGTCTTCTTTGTTTTTGTTGCTTATGATTTATGAAGTTGTTGAGGTTGATCCTATCACGAACACGATCAGGAATTGCATCATACTCATCTATCCATGCATCCCAATCATCACCTTCTTCCTCTTCAAATTCCAAATCTTCCTCAATCACCTCTTCTTCTCCAATGAAAGTAGCCCTCATAGGTCTCTCCACTATTGGTGCTCTTGTTCTCCTTGTTCTTTGTGATCCTCCAATGCTACCCTCATCATCCTGATTATCCCTGTTGTTCCTATTACCTGTCAAAATGTTGCATAGCCTATTAATGCTCCTTTGAATGTTGACATTGGTTTCATTAGTTTGCTGCTGCCCATTTGCCATTCTCCATTGATTTTCAATTATCTCTCTAAGTATGGGATCCATTTCTTCTTGTTGATTAGGTCTCCTTCTATCACCCATTGCTTCTCTTCTTCTATAATGATGTGGTAATGGATCAATGAAGCTCATCACCCATAGGCTGGCAGGAATATGGCTCTGATACCACTGTAAGAGACCTTTCTTATTTAACTAAAAATTTCAATCAACTTTTTCAAACAAAATGTAACACCAATCAGCAAATTATCAATACCAATAAACGATGCAATAGTAGAACTTCAAACCCACATCATGCTTTATTACTTGGAGCCTTCAAGTGTCAAATACAAAAATGAAATGTTGCTGATATGAAGTTTCAGTCAAGGTCTGATTTATATCAGACTTGTTTACAACATGAAATATGCCACCAAATGACAAATATAGGCCACATATAAATGCCCAAACACTTTAGAATGAAGCTAGAAATGAGATGTAACTAAAACAGTCCTGGATATGCTCTGAAAATGGTCTGATATAAATGTTTATCAGACTGATACGACAGCTGAAAATGATGAATTTTTCTAGTCACACATATAGCAATGAAATCACATGCAAAACTCCTCCAAACTCAAGCAATAGATGCCTAGTTTGGTCTTCAATCAAGTGCAGCTCTTCAACTATCAATATCCACTTCAAATCCCCTTCAAAAAACCCTGAAATTGCATCAATAATTCACTGTCAAAACTCAGACTTTTGCTGATATAAAATCAGCCCTGGAAAAGTATGCAAAAGTCATCCAAAATTCACCAAAAACCCAATTGACTACCTTGGTAGTCACTCCAATGCACCAAGGGTTCCAAATTGATGTCAAATATCTCTCCAATATCATCTAACAACCTGCAATTGAAGCACAAATAGTGAATTTCTGTATGGAATCACCTCTCAACTAGTATGGGGCCATCTCCATACAAACAAGGGGTCATCACCTTGCCAAAAGAAACTGATCAAAGATAAAAGATAGAATAACATACCGAGCATCAATCATGTCAAATTGATGTTCAAGTCCACAATTTAACTCCTCCATGGATAGGCGTCCATCTCCTTAGCAATTTTGAGTGAAATTTGAATTCCACCAATGAGAATCAATGAACTTGAACAATTGTAAATGAATTACAATCAAATTCTTCGATTATTTTAAATGAATTATAACTCCTCCAAATGGATCGATCCAATAGCAATGTACTCCCCTTGCATGGGCGGTGGGGGCTTGAGTGCAATCATTAAATATTTTGATTTTGTATTGAAAATCATTCCTTGACTTGGGTGATCACTAACCTCTTTATGAAATACATTAAATAAACCAATCTATCGAAATACAAGCATTTGAAATCTTGATCCTTGACATAACCGATTTGGCATTCAATTTATGAATTTGCATTTAAAATGCTCCTCTATGCTTGCATCGATCCACAACTACCTCATGTGCATGCATTAAATGATGATATTAGCATTTAATAAAAGCTCTTGCCTTAGCCGCCGATCCTTGTCTTGCATTTAAAATATTTTCCTTTGACTTGGCAAATGCTCTTCATCCTTGGCGCCATTCCTCATTACATATCCATCGATCCAATGCAATTATTTATTAAATAAATATTGCATTTAAAATATTCTTTCCTCACGATCGGCAGCCAGCGATTAATCAAATGCAATCATTAAATTTCAATAACCATCCTCTATCAATACCAATCGCTCAACATAAGGCATGGGCGAGTGGACCATCATGGCATTGGAATTCAACACTTGGACCAATGGGAATGCTCTACAAAAAGTGGGCGATCCTCGTCTAGCTAGCTGTTGGCTCCTTTAGCTAGGCAATTCAAATATAAATCAATGAGAATGCCAATCGATCCATATTCTATGCTATTTGAATTTGGCTTGGACATATATTCTCTTGGCGATCACATCACCTTTATTCATATTTACAACTCCATAAAAATCGATTAAAGAAAATGCAATTAAAGATTCCATTTTCTAAAATCCATCAAATGAAATGAAAATACAATTTCAATATTGCATTTTCCAATTAACCACATACTAGTTGATCCAACTTTCCGATTCTCCATGCATAGAACAAAATCAACTAGCAAATCATACTTAGCTCAAAAATTGGAACATTACATTAAGCTTCATGGCAAACTCTGTATGAGGTTGCTCCCAATCCACCTTCAGCACAATGGTGATTCATGTATGAAATCACACCAAACCTCAAGAGGGTTTTCGTCCTCAAGAGCATTCTACAAGAGGGTTTTTGTCCTCAAGAGAATATGGAAGAACTATTTGGTTCAATCCCAACATCATTTCATTACAAAATCCAAACATGTTCAAACAATGGGCTAAACAATGAGCCCAACACCTCCTTTTATAACTTTTTGAGGGAAATAAAATATTATTTCTTTTATCCCTTCATATTTTTCCTCAACAAAAATAAAAATAACTCATTATGTGTGCACAACTTAAAGTCACCTTTTTAATTAAAATCTCCTTTTAGCTTCGAAGACCTCTTTTATCAAAATAAACGAAATATTTGATTCGCAAGGCCCCCAAAATGATGCATCCATGATTTAAAGCTTTTCATCCTCTTTCCAACGAGCTATAACACTTAAGTGTTAGATGAACATTTTCCAACCTTTTTAACTTAAGTGTAATAATTAATTGTTTAGCTCATTAAATCAACTGATTTTATGGAAAATCCCAAATATCATCAAACTGCAAAATTAAGCATACCCACATACTCCATGATGTTTGGGAAGATGAATGATGCCTTCTGGGTGACTTTCCAAAAATAGACGGCTTCTCCAAGAATCTTGGAGATAAAACCGAGAACCCAATCAAACATCAGAAAGCATCACTGTGAACCTGAACATCCACTGAGCTCATTGCCATCGAAAATTTAGGCCATTTCTAAAAGGAAACCCAATTTTATAATTAATATTACACTAAGTTGCAATAATTAAATATAACCTTAGGCAACCTTAGTGAAATATTAATTAATTATCAGAATAATAATCCCAAGCCAAAATAAGCACTAGAAATGCACTTATAAATAAGTTCGACCAATCCCTGATGAAATGAAGACTTGAGACACACACAACTGCTCTGCAGAGAACCACGACCACTCCAAGAACTGTGGAGTTCTTCCAACATGCCGGATAGCCTTCACAAGACTACGAACAAGCAAAATATGTTATATCCTATGCCTAAGTGGTTCGCCCTTGGAGGATGGAAAGATAGAAAGGTAATAAAAATAAAATAAAATGTTTTATTTATGATTTGGGCGCCTAAAAGGAGGTCGGCCTAGTGAGAGGGAAAAAAAAATAAAAATAAAAGGGCAATATCTCTTGAGGTCGGCCAGCTTGAGGAGAGAGGGAAATCATGTATAAATATAAGTTGATTGGAGCTCATTTGATCATCATTCATTCACATTCTTTTTACTTGAGATTTATCTCTCTTGGCTGCAACTTTTAGTTTAGCTCCTTCCTAGGACGAAAACCCTAAGGAAGATAAGTGGATTGGCTGAAAACCCAATCACACTTTGGAGGTGAATTCATACGGAGTTCACAATTGCACTTCATTGGAGATTTGTGGAGGAGAAGAGCAGATTTGCATATTCAGATTTTAGATCAGCATTGGAGGAGATTTCATTGTGGCATTTGCATTCATTTGGCACTAGGGTTTTAACCTTAGACTTGTGCACCACACTTTGGAGGATTTGAGCATTCAAGCCATATCATTTGGAGCAGCATTTGAAAATCATTTTGGAGCAGATTTGAGGGCCACCTTTGGAGGAGTCTTGGACAAAGTTTGGCTAGGGTTTATGCCCTAGGTCGAGTGCCACTTCCCTAGGAAGGCAATTTCATTATTTTGATGTTATTTTTGCTATTCCATGGTGTGTATAACCTAATTTAGGTTGAACATTATAGGAGCAGAAATCTGGGCTATATTTGTCATGTTTGAGCCATTGGATTGGATGTAATTAGAAATCGGCATATTCAGATTTGGAGCAGCAGACCTAATTAATCAGAAATCAGATTTGTTTTGCACATGTTTGGCCTTTGGATGATTGCTTTTCATGGTTGATATCTTTGTTGATGATTATACATACTTGGCATACATTTCGTGGATGTGTGAAGCATGTTTATTGGTTGCTTAGTGTAGGTCTAAATTTAGGGGTCTTATCGGACTACTGAATTAAGCAGCAAAACACAAACAATAACACAAAACAAACCACAGCACAACAAAATGAATCTATTTATTCAGCAGCAACAAAAATGATTACATGAGTACAAAAAATTTCTTCACACAGTCTCAAGATACATCGGTCTTTGTTTATAGAGCTTCTTACATCATTTCTTTTCTCCAAGAGATCGAACCCAACCCTCAATCAGGACCAAAGGAAAGCATTTATACTTATCCAATAAAAGAAGTTGAACCGTCATCATTCGGTTAATGAACTAAATGAAATACCAAAACAGAAAATGAACCGCCAACAGATGAGCGGTTATAGAACTGAATCGCCATCTCAAACATCCTCGTTGGCGCATAACCGTCACAACTGTATGCATTCGGAAAATTAGGCATACCCGAGCTTCAAAATAGTCCATCTGTAAAAAACCTTCTTCGTGAAATTATTGAGTTTCTATCTTTCGAAATACCAGCTTTATCGATGTTTGCTCAAGTTCGCAAACTTAAATATTAGCCACCACTTGCTATCGGCAAATTTGTTATTTTTCAAACTAAAATGTTATTTGATATGAAGTCTTAAGCCATCAAATCCAGCTATTGGCAAAACTTACCCTTTCCGAACCTTTTGTCGGCTATCGACAATGTTTGACAACTGTAAATCAGTCGAGACTTAACATTTCCTTCCTATCGATGATTCTTGAAAACTATGAACTTCCACCGCTTAACTTTTCCATCGGCTAACTTCAAAACCAATCTTGAAGGCTTTTGTTGGGAAAATAGATTGTCGACGAGCTTAAGGGTTCACAATTTGGCGATTTTGCCAACACGGGAGGATGTCGGCAAAAGACGAAGTTTTGAAACTTCAATGTTTGCCGATTCAAGGAAGACTTTACTTGAGAGTCTTTTGAAGAAGAAATGTAATCACAAAACACCAACGCTTGTCGATGATTGTCCAAATCAACAAACTACGGAGACCACAACTCCAACCCTTAAGTTTTATCGGCAAAATGAGGCATCGACGAGTTGAACAGTTCGCGAACTGGGAAATTCTTCGACTGGCTCTAACTTAGCCAATTTTTACCCAAACTTCACCAAAATGAAATTGGAGATACCCAATTGGGTCTTTGACAAGATGATGTCCTGAACTTGGCCAAATAAATCTGAATTTACTCTTGAAATACAAAAACCAACACTGCAAAGAAAACAAAGCCAAACAGTTAGAAAAGAAAACATATTTTTGGTGACATAGGATTGTCAGTGAGCTTGGATGCTCTGCATCGCTGCCTATGAATGTTTATACTTCTGAAAATAAAATCAGATTTCTAGGGTTTGAGCAGAATTCTAAAAGTGCAGAAAATTAGGGCAGAAATCAGAAAAATAAAAATCAGATTTTAGGGCAGATCCCATTAGGGACATTACAAAAATCATATATATTTTTCTCATAAAGTGACTTATTATTTAATTTACTTTTTGGACCAAAAATCACTTTATAAGAATATAATTAATTAAATATTAGTTTACCATAAAAAGATAATTCAAGACAACTTTATTTAATTAATCAAGTATTCCCTTACCATAATCCAAATTAGCATATGGGAATCAAAAATAGGCTAAGGGTCTTTGCCAATCAATCATGTCTGCAAAGGGGACATTACAAAGTTCTTCCCCTTATTGCCTTGAGGAGAACTTGTACTTGCTCCTTTATTTTTATCGATTTTTGTCTTTGACACAATGCTTGACCTAGACCACCTATACACTTTACCTTCTCTTCATTGGTCAGTAAATATTCAATTAGCTCCTCAACTTTTAAAGTATTTAAATTTTTGCACTCTTCTAAAGTAGTCACAATATCTCAAGATCTTTTTCACAGCCACATCATCTTTCCTTGCCTCACCATATGTTCTCATCTTATTCATTGTATTTGTCACTCTAACACAACAATCTTCCAACTTTTTCTTTATCCTTCATTCGTAAATTCTCAAAATTCTTTCTTAGGGTTTGAAGTTTTTGAATTCTTACTTGATTTGCCCCTTGATACAAACTTTCTAAAGCTGTCCATGCTTCTTTTGTTGTCTTGCAACCAACAATTCATGGATAAATACTTGAATCTATTGCACTTTGAATGTAGGAAAATGCTCGAGCATCCTTTTTCTTCTCTTCTTTCTTTTGTCTTATTTTTAACACTCGATATACTTCAATCTTGATGTTCAACACACCCGCTTTACAATGTCCCATACTTCTTTTCATATTAATACTCTTTTCAATTGATCTTTTCAATAATCGAAATTCTCACTTTTGAACCATGGAACTGACATTGCACTATTGTCTACTGCCATTATAGATATCAAACAAAGCTGAGATTTTCTTGCAAAGTATCAGGATCTTGAACTCTGGTAAAGGAGCTATAGATCTGAACTTGTTTAATGTAATTTTCACTTTGTCATGTCCCCTTCTCGAGCGTAAGTTTTTCGGAGACCCTTAGCCTATCTTTTTAATTTCCCGTAGGCTATTGGGGTGGAATTAGGGAAATATTTTAATAATTAAATGTAAGTTGTTTGAAAAAGTAACTTAAGTTATATTTAAAAAAAACTTCTGTTTATTATTAAAAAATGTTATTTTTAAAAGTGAGTTTATAAAGTGTCGCTAGGAGTGGGGTGCAAAAGGTAATCACACTTTATGACACTTAGTGGAGGAAAAACAGGAAAAGTATTTAAAAATTCATTATTTTCTCGCAAAAGGCTAATTAAAGGTGTTTTGTGCTTAGAAGAGCTTTTGTAATATCCCCAATGAGATCTGCCCTAAAATTCTGGAAATTTATTTCTGAATTCTGCCCTAAATTTCTGCACTTTTAGTTTTCTACTGAAACCCTAATTTCTGATCTGATTTTCTGCTCTTAAACAATTAATTCCAGCGAGCATAAAACACATCCAAACATGGCAAAAATGATGGCAAATGATACTACACTTTGATATTCATCATAAGCATGAATTACACCATGAATTACACATTGCAGGGCAATCAAATGGACAATACAAATCTGATTTTCTGAACTGAACTCTGCTGCTACAGAATCAGAATTCTGAATATACAAATTACTTCCAAATATCTAGGCCAAACATGCCCAAACTTCTCATAGATTTCTGCTATTAAAATCCAAAACATGGCAAATGGGTAGCAAAATGATGGAATCACCCCCCCAGGAAGTGGCGCCAATTCTAGGGCAGGAAACCATAATGCAATGTGTGATAAACCACCAAGAAATGCTGCTCCAAAGTGGTGCTCAGGTCTGCTGCTATGAATTAGGATTCAAGAACCCAAATGATGGTCAATGATGCTCCAACAAACTCACAAATGGTGGCGCTCCAATCTGCCCTAAAGATATGCAGTGAATGATCACCAATTGGCCTCCAAAGATGAATTCGCCCCTCCTCCAATCAGGTCTGAAAGTGCTGCTGCAAGGGCGGCTAGGGCTTGCTGCTCCACATGCAAAATACTCCACAACAAGCCTAGCAAACCTCCTCAAATAGTAGTGCTCCAAGTTAGGGTTAAACCCTAATGCCATCCACACAAAAGGCCGCCAATCTGCTGCTCCAAATCTGATCCAAAAATCTGAATATGCAATATGCCCAAAACTTTGAAGATCTCCAATGAAGTGCAAGTAGGTCTCCGTTATGAAACCTTCCCAAGATGAATTAGGTTTTCGTCCAATTCACCATATATTCTCAAGGGTTTTCGTCCTTGGAATATGCTGCTGTAAAGTGCAGCCAAGAGAGATAAACTCCAAAATGAAATTAGGATGGATTGATATATTGAAATGCCTCCAATTGATTTCTTACTTATACATGATCTTCTTACCTCTTTGTAGGCCGACCTAGTTAAGGAATCCCCTTTTATTTTTATTATTTCATCTCTCAAATTAGGCTGACCTCCTTCCTTGGGCATTCACCCTATGATCTTGGCTGACGACATAAAAATATGTTTTTTCTTTTATTTTATCCTTTTCTTTTCCGAGAGGGCCGACCCTCTTCTAGGCAAGATAGGTGCTCAAAAAGACAAATTAAATATATGTCTTTTGTGTTTATTATTTTCCTCCTTGGCGTCCAAACACAAAAGAAATCATTATTTAATTTTATTTCCTTTTTATACCTTCTTTCCACTCTTCAAGTGGGTTGCTCTATATTAGGGCAAATTATTTCATCAATGATGACCACCTCAAAAATACCATAAAAATATGCCAAGTCTTCCCTCATACTCCATTTGCTCTGCAAAATTTGCCAAGTGTGAGAACTTGCCAATTAGGCCATCTCTTAGGTGATCACTCCGAAAATGGGGACATTACAGCTTCTTCTTGACTATTTCATCTTTCATTTACTCTGTGAGAGAACTTGAGTTTCTCTATCTGTCTGAAGACGAAAACCCTTTGGTGAATTCAGTTTTGGGGACAAAAACCCTCCTAGTTGGTTGTGTGGTTTCACCCAAAAATCACCAGAGTGCTGATAAGGAGTTTTGAAGTTCTCTTTTTTCTTTCAGTGATTGATATAATGGGTGTTTTTGATGTTTTTGTAGATTAAGTGTTTGTTTGGTGGACTAATGATTTATGTAAAATCCCTTACCCAAATTTTAACTCAAACTTGCATTATTTTTGGTTTTTGCAATGCTGGCATTTCGTCAAACACTTTGCAACATGCTTATCAAACTGAAATTTTTGAGTGTTATTTAATAGAACAGTTTGTCTAAGAGTTTGGATAATGAACTATTCACAATCTCACATCAAAATACAAAGATAAAGCATGGACATTTTGTCAAATAGTTGTCTTGCAACTGCATATATGTGTTCTTTTAACAATTTATCACAATTGAATGATTGTAATGATTCTTCAACACTCCGAATGATAATATAAGAATTTCATTGAATTCCAAATAACAAATTTGCAAATACCAGCTAATATATACTGATATTTTTTAAATATGAAATTCAATGAGAGGCTGACCTGGTAAGCTGCTGATATCAATTTGAAATAATTTGTGATTATGAATAAATACTTGCAGATGTCTGAGAGAAATCTGTAACTGCTGTTTGCAAATCAGAGGGCTGCAACAAATGATTTCTGATTATTAAATAAGGCTTGTACGATTCATTAAACTCCCTTTGAGATTGTACGGCCTCTTCTTTAAGTGTATGGAAGCTTGCATGGGAAGTACCGCAGTCATAAGGCTGCACTTCGTTTGTTGGAGAGCTGCGTAAGCTTTTAAGAAAAATCTTAAGGCTGCATTGGATAAGTTAAAGGCTTTAAAAGCCTCCAAAACTTGGATGAATTCCTTTTAATAACCTTCAATGTGTACAGCCCTCTTTTATGGGCTATTCCTTATAACATGAAATGGTACAGCCACCTTGGTTAAAAAGGTATGGCTACTGCTAAGTTTCCAATGGCAATTTCTGATTTTTAAATTAAATCCTTTGCACACACAGCACAGGAAATTTCTGATTTAATTTGCAACTTCACACACAACACTAGTTAAAATCTCCAAAATTGTATTTGCTTGCAAATCTCACAATTTAGCAATAAATCCTTCCTGGAAGCAAATACCCAAACTTGCATAAAATGATTTATCCTTCCGCACAAATCTTTCAAACCTGCACACCTGGAAAATTTGGAACAATAAGCCCAATTGTGAATTCTAAAATGAATTCACCTCCAATCGCTGACTACGGAAACTCCTTTCGTCCTCCGAAATCAACCTTTGACCATAGGGTTTTTAAACCCAGGCTGTAGTAACTTGAATCAGTTGTTTAAAGTTTTTTTCCACAATAGAAAATATCAAAGAAGAAATGAGTAAATCGATATGAAAAGCTTTTTTCCACACCTCTTTTTAAACTTATCTTGGTTTCTTCTAGAATCGTCTTTTTGCCCGACACTTTAAAAATTATTTATTATTTATCCCAAAAGTAACTTTTTATTTTATTTTTTCTTTTTATTTCCTTTTGGCCCAAAAGTTACTTTTTTAAAAATAAAATAATTAAATAAATATAAGTTGCTTTTAAAATATTTCAAGTCAACTTATTTTATTTATTTAATTAATTATTTTAATTAATTTTTTTTTTGCATGCAAAAAAGGGACATTACAATTCGTTGCTATTTGGGAGGTTGTAACAGTTGCATATCCTGTCAGGGCTGTACCAATTGGACAAGAGGGCATGAGGATGCTAGAGGTTGCTACTTTTGCAAGGCTCAAATCATTGTTAAATAGCATTTAAATCAGCCCCGGAATAGTTCTGTACAAATCTGAGAGGAGTTAGTCCCTTTTGTTGTTGACCGTACGGTCAAGTATAGGACGTACTTGCTGGAAAAGGACGTGGGAATTGTTGCATAGTATTTATGGTCTGTTGTGAGTAAAAGTTGAGTGATTTGTGGGCGTCCTCTAATGATTAGACTGGTCCATACAGATTTTAAGGTGTTAGCAGCAGTTTAGGGGTGTGTGTAGGCTGTGCCTTCCCTCTACAAGTCATACAATTCTAGGTATTCAAGGATTTTTAGTAGAAATTCTAGTATATCACTTGTGGGTGCAGATTTTGATCAGTTTTAGTCTATTTGGCAATCTTATTTCAACGTTTCATATTGTCTATTTCAGCAGCCTTGCTTAGCAAGTCTATGTAAGCATGTTTACTTATGATATTCATGAGTTTCTCGAGTAATCTATGTTGTTGCAGCAATCTGATTTTCTGATAAGATTAATATAACAGTGTGTTGCAACTAGTTACTTTGTTATTTAGTATTCTGTAATGCATTTTACATTGTTGTTGTAACCCCGGATGGTAGTATCGTCGGAGGCATTGCATTCCATATTCATTATTGTAAAATCGGATGGTATTCCGTTGAGTAATGTGCATTTCAACGTTGTAGGCTCTGGATGGTTAACTGCCAGACTTAGATGCATTTCTTAACCTGTTTTGGCATCAAACAAGCTTGCGTTGCAACCAACCATTTTGGTTTGATCAAGCTTAAGTTATTTTGGTAGTGGCTATGCATTTCTACGCATGCTTGTCCGCTGAAGAGGTGTCGATTTGGGTCAGTTCAGTTGTCTATATGCTATAGTCGGCTTGCCGTCTTTTCATTACATCAATGCATTCACCTAGATAGCTGTGTGTGGTCCAAACACCGTATGCTCTCACCTTGCTCACATTGGGAACTTAGTGATCAGAAAATGTCAGGACATTGCATTTGCATTTATATACTGCAAAATAATAATATAAATTTGGTGTAGGTTTCTACACACTTACTTAGATAAACTCGTGTTAATAAAACCCTGCTCTGATACCATTGCTAGTTAACTTTGTATGGGATAGGGCTGCTCATAAATTACACACATAAAAAAAACTTTAATTTATTTTGAAATTGACTTATGTGAACCTTGAATTACAATATGAATTTTCGCTTTCAGAATATTTTTCTTCTTTTGGACTTACAAATTGAAACAATGCATTTTATATAGAGTTTCACAGTCCTAAAAAAAATTGAAAAAACAATTAAGGCAATCCTAAATTAAGTTGCCATTCATGCATTTTTCCAACTAGGCGATTAAAACTAAAAATAAAACTAAAAGTTGGGTGACTAAATATAAAAAACTTATCCCAAAAATAGCGATTGACTGTCTTCTAAAACAAAAACTAGTTAATACATAAAAAGCCTAAATTTAGTTTCCTAAACTTATGAGTATTGGATTACTAGAAAATAATGCCTAAAATAAAATCTACTATTATTAGCTACCTGCAAAATTCCACCGAACTGTAGAATGTATGAAAATGTCTTTAGCAACAATTTCTATTATCTTCGTCAGTAACTAGTCATTATCTTTGTCAACAATTGTTTGTTATCTTCGTTAGCAACTAGATATCTTTATTAGCAATAGTTTGACTTTGTTAGCTTCTTTTAACTTCATCATTATTCTTTTGTTTGACATTAGATTTTCCTACAATTGAATGTTAGGATTGCAAGGTGTATGGCACCTATTCCAATAGAATTATGGATTTATTGTTGGACATCAAAGGCTTTTTGCAAGGCATCAATTATTGAGACATTTGGATATGTCATCAAAATAACGTGATTCCAAACTTCCTTAATATACTCATGAGCTATAACTAGGTGCTCTCAATTTTCTTCAGCCTTAAAACAAAGAGAACATCAATTTGAACCAGCAAAGTTTCTCTTTTGGAGATTCTCAAAGGTTAACTGATGATTTTATATATGGAACTAGTAGAAGTTTACCTTAGGGATGGCATTTTTGTGCCAATCGGGGGAGGGAGTTTACCACTCAATAATTTGTGTCTCTTGCTGATAGAATAAGCTCCATTTCCTTTAATATTCCGCCAAATAACATGATCATCAACATGGAGATCAAGATATACTTGTTCTTCAAGTGACTTGGAAAAAACCAACGAATCTTCATTCAATTGAACATGAATGTTAATGTTAGCAGTACTTTTAACTTTTGGGATCCCATTGAATCCATGATTTCAAACAAGGTGAGGATTTTGTTATCTTCCAGCAAGGCTTTCAGCTGATTTGGAACTCTGGGTTTGAAAGTGCACGTGATTTTATCCTTGAGAAAGAAGATTTTCTTTCCATTGTCAGTGTAATATCCCTAATAGGATCTGCCCTAGAATTCTGATTTTCTGCCCTAGTTTTCTGATTTCTTTTTCTGCTCGAACCCTAATCTGAATTCTGATTTTTATTTCTTAAGTAAACATAATCATGGGCAGAGAATACATGCCAAACAAGTGTGCTTATGAAGATAACATCAAACATGTATTTCACCACATAATATGATCATTCCATTGCGAACCAAATGACATAAAGTTCTGATTTCTGAATATGAATTTCTGCTGCCACTAATCAGACTTTTCAAACATGAAATTACAAGTTTCAAGGCCCAAACATGCCTAAACACAACTCAGATCTCTGCTGTTCCAAAGCAGTCCATTACATTGACAAACAATTGCTTATACATACCAAAATAGTGGAGAATGATGTCTTCTTTCAAACCCTAGATGGGCGATCAGATTTGACACTTGTGATTGCTCTAAAAACTCCACAATTCCTTCACAATGAGCTAGGGTTTCCTTCACAATGATGGCGCTCCCTTGTAAGTGATGTTGGCATGCAAGAATGAGGGCGGCGACTAGGGTTTATGACCTTCCAAGTCTGAAATTCTACTCCTTATGGATGGCCCTCATCTTAGGGCGCAAATTCTAATAATATTCTTCAAATTAGATCTCCAAAATGAAGCTGAAAACCTGCAAATAAATCTGCTTACACATCTCCCTTGGCGGCGGCTAGGGTTTGGTTTCCAATGCTCCAACAAAATGCAAATTGTCCTCCTTGATGTTGGCGCTCACCCTAAGGAAAAACCGTAGCAGAAATCTTCCCTAAAACCCTGCAAAGCGTGGCACTCCCAAGGTGATCTGAAAATTTGAATATATCTTCAATCTTTCAAATTGTATTTGACACAACTCTCACAATTTGTCCTTAGGGTTTCTGCAGAAACAAATATATCTTTGTCGCTCCTTTCCTTCCAAATCTCCAATGAAGCACAAATATGAACTTCGTATGAGCCCACCTCCAAGATAAGATTGGGTTTTCGTCCAATCCACCTATATTCCTTGTTGGTGCCTGCTAAATCAATCTAAACAACCAGGTCCAAAATGTTTAATGTGCAAGCACTCTCCCAGGAGGTCATCAAGTTTTTCTATCATCAAGTGTTCATCGGCGTGACTGGAGGCATCGGGTTGAGGAAATTGCATTGGGCCGACGGTGTAAGGTTTCCCCGATCGGGGTGACTATTGTTAAGTATCACCGATGAAGTGTTATCGGTGTAGTGTTGGTTGTCGGCGAGGGAATTTTGAGTTGGGCCGACAGTGGGAGGTTTGGCCGATGGTGTCATCGGCGTGTGTCTTGCAAAAAGAAATGTTTATTGGAGTGATCGATGTTATTGGCGAAGGATTTTTGAGACCCTTCGATGTGTTCGATCTGGCCGCTGGGGTTGCCATCGGCGTAACATTGCTATCGGCAAGGGAGTTTTTGGTTTCGCTGATGTGTTGGGGTCTGGCCGATGGGAATACCATCGGCGTAATGAAGAGTATCGGGTAGATCGGCAAAGGGTTTGCTGATGCTAGGGGTCTCGCCGACAGAGTATAGCTTGTAAGTGCCATCGGGATGACTTGGTGCATCGGTGCGTAGTATGGAGGTCGTTTCGATGGGGTTTGTCTGGTCGACGATGGATTGTGGTTTGAAGCTTTTGTGTATGTTCATTGGCGTGATTTTTGTTATCGGCAGGGGAGTTTTAGGCTTCGCCGATGCATTTGGTCTGGCCGATGGTGTCGTCGGTGTAACATGTGGTGTCGGCCAGAGGGTTTGAGGTTGCTCCGATGGTCTTTGTCTGGCCGACAAGGGAGTGCGGAGGCTTCGTCGGTGAGACGGGTGATATCGGCAGGTGAGTTTTCGGTTGGGCCGATGGTTTTGGTCGCATCGACGGAGGAGGAAGATGGATTGGTAACCGCTAGCGGATGGTTCATGGGTCAAGCGGGGCAAAACGCTTGACATTTAATGTGCTCGCGACCTTGTTTTTAAAGTAATAGAATGGTCTCTGTAGGACGAATGTGGGATATTGATTCATGCAGATGTGAAAGTCTTCCCGATGGTCTTGGTCACGTCGATGGCGTGATATGCAAGGCAAAACATGCATTTTTAGGGTGCCTACGTGGCACATTTTCGCAGGATAGTGACTTTTCAACGTGGATTTGGTGCCATCGATTTTCAAGCGATGGAAGGATCGACGACCTTTTTTTAAAGATGGAGTATGAGTTTCCTTTGTGTCTTCAGGCACATTTTGAGCGGGAAATTTCCATATGAGTTGTGCGACTGTTTCCAGGAGAAGATGTGGGTGGTTGAGCCATAAATGGTGATTTGCAGAGGCATGGGCGAAGGGTTGAACAACCATGTACCTGATTTATGGCAAGAAAATTCTCCGACAGTGGCACTACGCTCGAGCTCATCTGCCCCTTGTCCTTTTCCTGCTTCTCCATGTTTTGTCCCCTGCTGCACTTAATCTTTGTAGGCCATTTTCCTCAGAGTGAATGTATCTGGCGAATTTTGGATTGGCCATGAATTAATTGCTGAAAGTACACTCTCTTGCTGTTTTAAGCAGACTATGTTACTCTTTTGGTGGTTGTTGAAAATTGGACATATCTGGCTCTGTAATAAAATACAACTGGTTCTGGTTGCTTTGTGCAGGAGGTCTTGTGAGTTTATGTATCTCTTGTTGTATGTCTCATGCATGAATTTACTGATTTCATGATTGATTCTATATGAATAATGCTGTATTTGCATGTGTTTTGTTAATTCTGTCTCCAATATTGCATGTGTCCTTCTGAATCTAGATATCTAAGGGGTGTCTGGTATTCTAGAATATAGAATTCCTGTATTGAATGCTTGACCTTTCAACTTCTGCTCAAGGGGTAGATTAAAGTGTTTTCAGATTAAGTGTTGGGAAAGATATACTGCAATAGGGATGCCATAAGTAGAGATAACTTAACACTCTGTATTGGGAGGTGTCTGTAAGGCAAATACCACAAAATCCCCTTGAAATCCAGTTTTAGTGTGTTCATGCTGATCATTCACAGGTGTATGTCTATTGACTCCGAGCCCTGGATAGGCACCAATCTAGCTCCGTGTTGAGGTTACACACCAGGTCCAGGTTTGCATCCAAACATAAGTCAAATTCAAACTTCCAAAACAACCATTAGGACTGTAGAAGTAGTTTTAGGACCCAAATCCTCTGTCTACAACTGAACATAAGCCCAAAGCTAGCCCCTTTGCACTTATCCCACAGTTTTGGTCTTCATATAGGAGGATTTATCTGCTTTGTGTCAACATCCCAGTCAGTTCATAGTCATATTTCATAGATGTTGAATAGGGAATACCCCCCTAGGTTTTGCAGAGCCTGAAGAAGAAGAGGAGATAAAAATAGAGTCTATCTCCTATACTGTTGGCCCATGGCCTAGAGATCTTGTTGATCACTGATGGCTACCTTGTAGGGAAATCTGGGAGAAAGTATCCAGTCAGGAAAAAACCAACATTCCTAAGGGTTTTCGTCTTTGGAATAAGCTGAATCAAAGTTGCAGCCAAGAGTAAAAACTCCAATAAATAAAATCAGATGTGAATGAATGAATGAAATGACTTGTTTCTTCCTTCTTTTATAGCCATCTAATAAGACTCATCAAGGCTGACCTCCCTCTAGCAATATGTTTTATTTTATTTTCTTTTTCTCTTCCCTCTTGGTTGACCTTGTCGGGGCACTTTATTTTATTTATTTATTTATTTTTTTTCTTCCCACATGGCCGACCTCCCTTAGGTAATTCAATTTATTTTCTTTTCTTTATTTACCAAGGGCGCTCATAAATAGAGGAGTCATTTCACTTTACAACTAGGTCCAATATTAATTAAATATAAATAATCCAGATTGACTCAAGATTATTTAGTATTTAATTAATGATATTATTCCCTTACAATCCCGAGTTAGCCTACGGGAATAGAATAGGCTAGTCAACTCCAATGGGTGATCGCTCGGAAAAAAGGGGACATTATAGTCAGTATACCAAGAGAGATGTTGAGTAACATACTTACTAGCTCCTTCTATATTTCTCCAAATTCAGGGCTTTTTGATGTAGGGAGTGGGGCCATAAGAGTTGTGCATTGGCTGGAAATGGTTTTTTTGACAGAAAAATTTAGCACATCATCACTCTGGGTGGGAGGCAATGATCCATACCAGATTTCGGCGTGTGCCACGTGATGTTCTTGCAAGTTTTTGATTCCCAAGCCTCCTTCCTTCTTGGGTCTTATGATCTTCTATATCTTTTTCTTCTCGTTCTTCAGAAGTTGAATTTGCTTCTTCTTCTAGATTAAGGACATTAATTGATTAAAGGGATTAGAGGAAGATGGCTCTTTGGATGGGGCTCTAGGCTTAGGATTGCTTCTATTGTTCCTTTAGTGAACATGTTTGAAACCTTCATTTTTATCCTCTTGTTCTTTGGTATGCTTGGGTTTTTGTGGGAAATCCCTTTGAAAGTGTCTGTGTTCTTGGTAGTAATTGCATTTGAGTGGTATTTGTTCATAATTAGGCATTTTTGTGAAAATTAGGTCATTTAATTTGAGGTTGATGGCTTTAGGTAGTCCCTTATGGAGATCAACTTCCGCACAAATATGAGCCATAAAGTTGTTTGACATGTGCCGAACTAGGGTTTGAACCGAAATTTCTGAATTTCCAATTTCCAAAATGAAACCCTAGGACTGTTTACTGATTTTATTTCTGCACCTTCAATTATATTTCCTTCAAGAATGAATCATGAACTAGCATATCCAAATTGATGATAGAACAAAATAGATATTGGCAGCCTTATCAATGTGAATTACAACATGAAGTACACATTACAATGATGTCAAATCCAAATCAGACCTTGCTGATAGGAATTCAGATTTCTTTATCACTACAATTACAATAAATGCAAAGCTCTATGGTAGCCAAAACACAGTGTGGACTGCTGTTACAAAATCAGAGGTAAAATGATGAAGACAACATACCAATCTTATTGACAAACACCATGCAACTCAGATCTGATAAAAGAATGTCTTCAAATGATGTGGAATGCAAGGCGAATGACACTCGAATGCTGATCGCACCTCCAAGATGCTGGCCGCTGTTGTACCGACTGCAATGATACCTCTATAAGCTGATCGCTGCCAATGAAATATGCAGAATTGAAGCAATTAGTCCATCTTTATTGCAGATCGCCCTTCACAAATGCCAATTCAGACCTCAAATTGCTAGCCAAGATCTAGCACTCCAAACTTGTAATGCAAATACTCCAAAGAGTGGTGGCGGCTAGGGTTTTCTGCTGCTATATACTCAGATCTGCCAAGAATATGTTGCCAAACAGCCAACGACCACCTCCAATAATGGTGCTCCAACAAGCAAATCATTCTTCTTCAATTCGGCACTCATGGATGCAAGCAAAGGATCTTCAATGTCTTCAAAGATGCAATCAACTATGAATGATGTATCAATGATGCTCAAGCAAGTCTTCAAATTTCCAATGAAGTGCAAATATGAACTCTGTATAAATCCACCTCCAAGATGTGATTGGGTTTTCATCCAACACACCATCTCCACAAGGGTTTTCGTCCTTGGAAAGTCTCGCAAAACAATTGGCAAGCAAAATGCTAAAGTTGCCAAAACGTTCGTGATGCTGAAATGAGCTCCGTCAACCTTTATTTATACTTGGATCTTCTTTTTCTTTTTGATGTAGCCGACAATTTCAAATTAAAGATTTGAATTGTCTTTTCCTTCCTTGTCGGCCAAAAAAACAATATTTTATTATTTTCACTTCTCCAAAGAGGCTGCCCAAATTCAAAATATTATTATTTTATTAATTTATTGTTTCTCCCAAGATGAGCGCCAAAATCCAAAGAAGATAATATATTTTATTATTTCTTTTTTCTTCTCCATGGTGAGCGCTCAAGATAAAATATATATTTTATTTAATTTTTTGTCCTTTTCCCACAAAATGGGTGCTCCAATTAAATAATAATAAAATATTATTATTTAATTTATTTTCCGTCATATTGGGCGCTAGGATTAAAATATTATTTTAATATTTTTCCCTTTTCCTTATTCCTCCAGTGATTTGCCTAGATCCAAAAATCAATATTTTATATTTTCGCCTTTGATAATTAATGTAAAAATTACATTAATTCATTTTCCACTTTTGTCGGAAATTAGCTGAGCCCTATAAACATCTTTCCATTTTCCAAGCCTCTAGACAACGTTATCTTCTCCAAGCAATAGCTCAACCAAAATATTCCCTTGTTTTGAGGAATTAGCCTATGCGAATGAGGATAGGCTAAGTCAGTCTCATGTTTGGTGATCATGCCAGAAATGGGGACATGTCATTGTTCTTTGTTGTTTAGCCTAGGTCTTGAAAGTTCCTCTTGCATTGTCTATTATTTTCAGAACATCTTCATGCCACATACGGACACCCTCGGGGGAGTTTCTTCAAGAGTGTCATAGGTCCAAGTCCAATTGTTTTGATACAACCAATAGGGGCCAAGAAACCATCAACTGCTCCTAAAGATCGGGTGTTTCTTTTCCTTTGAGGTGAAACAGGCAATGAAAAGACCCCTTCCACACATAGCAATCTTGATGCTCCTTGCCACCTTTGATCTCCATTCCTTATCTACCTTGTTCTCAAGAGTTTTAGGGGATGACCAAGCTAGTGAGCTTGCTCACCAAGACTAATTCTGTTAGGTTTATGAGCATTTCTGCAATTTGATCTCGGGGGCCCATAAAAAGTTGACATAAACTCAGGCAAACCCTAGCCATGCATAGAGAAGAAAATTGTCCAGAATACACTGCTCTTCTGAAATCAATATTCAATCTGCACTGAATCGCCAATTGTCATAAAATGAACATCTATGTAATTCATTGAAAAATGTAATTTCTTAAATGAAAATTTCTATATTGCCGTATCTATTGTCAACTATCATTATACAACACAACCATTATAATTGCCACTCATCATTATCAGTTTTTGAATTGTTTATTGACTCAAGATTGCTTAAAACTGTGTTATGTAAAAGAAAAGCATTTCATCTGCTTCAACAAACATCTTCCAAAACTGTTATTTAAATAGGCATGTGTATCTTCCATATCTGGATTGCAACGCCCATTCTTTGATAAAATTTATTAAAGTGATCATGCTGTCAATATTTCATGGAAAATGCATATGTATATGTGTGTTTTTTAGATGGGTGTTTCACTTTCTCAATGTTTGAGCAAGAAAACAAACTATTTCAACATAAACATGTAAAATCCCTCTTCCAGATTTTAACTCAAACTTGCATTATTTCTGATTTTTCTTATGCTGGCATTTTGTCAAACACTTTGCAATATGTTTATCAAACTGTATTTCTGAGTATGTGTGTTATAGAACAGCTTGTATATTGGTTTAGAACATGAAACATTCATAATTGTATTCCAATATTCAAAGATTATAAATGGACATTTTGTCAAACAGTTTGCATTATATCAAGGAGCTGGAAATGAGTCATACATACTGCTGCTCATAAAATCAGAAAATTGCAGAGATGATAATATTCAAGTCTAACCTCAGGAATGATCAACCAACTCAAGGAAATGTTGCTGGGCTGTGAAATCCATTGAAATCAGCTTCCAACATGGAGTCCAATGTCAGCGCCTCTTCACAAAGGCGAGTTGCAGCACCTTATATTGATGATAACAGTCATTACAAAAGCCGGCTAACAATCTTTTCCCCTTTTAAAGCTCCCTCATAAGCTGCGACTCATATCTTCATACATCCATGCTTCATAAGAACTCCACATCCTCAAACAAAGGAAATATGTAATATCCCCAATGGGATCTGCCCTCAAATTCTGATTTTAAAATTCTGAATTCTCCCCTAGTTTTCTGCAGTTTTAGTTTTCTGCTGAAACCTTAGAATTCTGCTCTGATTTTCTGATTTTATTTTCAGAATTATAAACATTCATAGGCAGTAACAAATATGCTCCAAACATCATAAAATGTATGCCAAACATGTATAATCATTGACAAAGATATCAACTATGAAAATCAATCATCCAAAGGCCAAACATGTGCCAAACATATAGGAGAAGGCAGTGTGTTGTTGATACAGGTTTTGAAGAAGAAGTTAGCATGAGTGATAGAAGTGATGAGGAACCTGGCATGAGGGAAATCCTCAATGGCATCGCCAGGGCACAACAAACTATGACGCAAATGATGGTTCGACTTATGCAGAATAATGGAGGCAATGGAGGAAATGGACATAACGGCAATAATAATGCTAGCACTTCCGGTAATAATAGAGGCAGTCCTATTACTACAACTCATGCATCCGTGGTGAGACTTCTCATGCCTTCATTTTTGGATCAGCAAAGAGCTACGGAAAATGAGCCACGAGTCGAAGGTGAGACATTTGATGATTATAGAAGAGAATGGTTGTCATTGAGTGAAGAATGCTGAGAAGCTTTTGCCATGGTAGGACTTTTACAATGTAAAGTACAGGTACAAAGATAGACCTAGAGGAGAACGAGGCAACAACAACAACACTAATCATGACTTGCAAAGAAAATTGGGTAAGGTCAACATCACTCCTTTGATGGTTCGGGGAAGATCACGACAAGGGCATGGATCCAAAAGTTGGATAACTACTTTACATTGAGTCCTATGTTCAAGAGGGACGCTATATAGTTTGCTACACTTAACTTGGAAGGAGATGCTCTAGATTGGTGGTATAATGGTATGGTGACTCAAGGTCATAACCTTGTCACTACCTATGTGGATTTCTCATAGAGGTTGATTGATAGATTTGATGAGTCAAATCTGGAGCAATTCTTCAGGGAGTAGGCACAACTCAAGCAAAGGGAGTCCGTGGACAGATACATCTCCGAGTTTCAGAAGCTTGTAGTGTTGGTGCCTAATGTTTCAGAGACTAGATTGACCTTTCTTTTCATTGAATGTCTTGAATAGCCACTTCGTGGATGGGTGAAGGCCCTAGATCCACCATCATTGAGAGAAGCCATCAAGAGGGCTAGAGGTATGAAATTTTCAGTGCCATCTAAGCCTAAGTTTTAGAGTAAGCCTTTCACTTCATCTAAGAAGGAACTAGAGAAAGATTTTCAGAGGGATGGGCCGAAGAAGACAACACTTGATCTTGAGGTGAAGAATGAGCTAAGGAGAAAGAAGCTTTGCTTCTCATGCAAGTAGCCTTGGGAGCTGGGTCATAGATGCCTTGGGAGAGGCAAGGCATACTACATTGAGGTCACTTCCGATGTGGCTGAGGAGATTCCAGACACTAGCTCGGAAGGTGATAAGGAGGATCAACCATTGGAGCAAGATGGCATGGCATAAGGTACAATTGCTTTCCTTTTAGGAGTTCCTAAGCATTATCCTTTTAGGGTGACATTGTGAAAGGACAAAGAGTATCTTGCTTGGTTGATAGTGGTGCAACATATAATTTCATTGATGAGGGTTTCATAGTCAAGAAAGGACTACAAGTAGAGGAGTTCCCTAGATTCATCCTCTTGTTGGCGGATGGATTCAAGATGAGTTGTACAAGGAAGATCTCCTAGTTGAGCATTCAGTTGGACAGCTATACATTTGAGGATGAGTTCTATGTAGTTGGCATTGGAGAGACAGAGGTTGTATTGGGAATCCAATGGCTGAAATCTCTTGGGAGTTACATACGGGACTTCGACAAAATGGAGCTCGAGTTCACATCCGATGGCAAGCAAATAATTTTGAAGGCAATAAACAACAGTACACCTATGAGCATGACAGCCAGGAGGATGGAGGTTTGGATCAAGCTTGGAGCATGTGATTTTCAGTTGAAGACACCTATTGGATCAGCACTTGATGAAGAGCATGCATCAATGGAAGAAGAGGTGCTTGAGGCTCTTGAGGACACTACAAAAGGGTATGGCAGCAGTTCTGATTTTCTGATTTGCAACAACAGTCCTATATCTTTTCATAATCATGAGGTAGCAGCCATAACACATGAGGATAGTAGTATGGAGTCTTCCACTATTAACACTCAAGACTTGAGGGATAAACATGATGAACTTGTTGTTGATCCAAGCCACAAGAGGTCTGATTTTGTATATCATAGCATGGAGGATATAGAGATGACTAAAAATATGTGTGATGAGTGGATATGGAGAGCTAGGGAAGCTAAGTTGCTGGCTGCCCAAGCAAGACAACACCTACAGGAGGTCAAGGAACAAAGCCATCATATAGATCTTGCAAGACAACAAAGAAAGGCCTACACTTGATCCCTATTTCATCCAAGAGAAGAAACTATGGAGGTGGAGCTTGTGAGGGATGAGGCTCTTGTGATGGTCAAGCATGAGGAGCAGCCAGATTTGCATGAACATAATGAGAGGTATGATTCAGAATTTCTGTTTGTACACATAGTTTGCATCATGAGTCACCTCTTTTTAAGATCCCATTGAAGGCTCAAGTCTTGGCTATAGATGAGATAGTTGAGCATACACTTTGTGGATCAGCCACTAGTGTTATGCCTACATGTGAAGATGAAGACATTTGTAGTTCATATTTGGTTGGGAGTCTAGCTACTTTTGGAGGGCCCGAGGAGTCTACTTGTGTTGAGGCACAACACCATCGTGATGATTCCTTATTGGATTATGAGGCTGTCCTAGTTGTAGGACATTAGACATGTACCATGGAGACATTTGGTTTTGATTGGTATGTGTGTGGAGGTATAGATTTTCAGTTGAGGCATAGAGATGAGCATGCAGGTCGGACTATTCCAGCCCTAGTCCATTGGTCTCTACCTCATACAGTGTTGATAGATGGCTGCCCTACATTGCTGGTCATGGAATTTTCAGGGTATACTTTGAGGACAGCAACTGTTTTGATGATGTTGAGAGGTCTAGATCACTACTTCAGTGTTGGAGATTGGCATGATGATGAGATCCTATCATCATATGACTTTGGAGGTACTATTTGCACCATCATAGGTATGAATTTCAGTTTGTTGGGTGCTGTTCTGATTTATATCAGCAGCCTAGGATGGGTTGATATGTATTTCTATGCACCTATGATGGGCATCTTGCACATCCATAAGATATCCTTCAGAGTTAGATGGATAGTTGGTGTTGGTGACACTATGAGAGACACCTATCTCTTCATTTTTGATGGATGTGATGGCGTGATGATTTGGGATCCAGGTATTGGTGTGTTGGGTACACCATTTCAGATAGATCATGATGAGTTGCTTCACAGTTGTTGGCTTGATGATGTTTGAAATAGAGTGGAGCAACAAAAGTTGTTGGCACCTGTGGTTGAGGATTTTGCAATCTTGTTCCTATAGCTACACAGGTAGAGCACATGGAGAAGGAGCAGGATTTCTGAATTTGAGGAATGGAGCCGAATTGAGTTCGAGTGTTTATGGCTAGTTTTGCCTCCGGAGCTCACTTTGCATATCATTCTTCATATTCTTCTTGGGAGTTGCAGCCACAGGTTGAGGAGTAGGGTGATCATAGGACATTTGGTTGGATGGAGATACTTGTCACTTGACAATATTTTGCAGGATGCAGGTTTGCAATTGCTTGTGGGCAAGCAATTCCGGGAAGGGAGGACTGTAATGTCCCCATTTTCGGAGTGATCACCTAGTGATGACCTAATTGGCAAGTTCTCACACGGCCAATTTTGTAAGGCAAATTGATGATGGATTATGACTTGGCATAATTTTATGGCAATTTTGGTGAAGTCAATATTAGTCAAATAATTTGCCGTAATGGAGAGCGACCCATTTGGAGAATAAAAGATGGAGCAAAATATGGAATATTGCCTTGGGAATAATAAAGAGCAAGTTGTAATATTTTTCTATGAGGAAGTTGACTTCGTTTGAAGTCAATTTGATGATGTCTCTTATGCACAAGTGTTCACCCTTGGAGAAGGGAAAGTTTGAAAAATAATAAAATAAAACAATTGTTGATTTGGGCGCCCACGAGGGACCGTCCTAAGGAGAAGTTAAAAACAAAAGGCAAATCTTTAATTTGCATTTTGAGCGCCAATATTGTCTTGAGGTGGTCGGCCACATTTGGGAAGTAAAAATAATAAAATAAACAAAAAAAAGAATTTCATGCTTAGCTTGGCCTAGAGGAGGAGAAAAGATTGTGTATAAATTAGAGATCTTTGGAGGCATTTCCATCATAGCTGACATTCATATTTTCGCTTGGAGTTTTTAACTCTTTTGTTTGCAACTAAAGATGGGTTTGAATCCAAGGATGAAAACCCTTGTGATTCTAGGTGAATTGGATGGAAACCTAATTCATCTTGTGAAGGTTTCATGATGGAAGCCTATTTGCACTTCATTGAAGATTCGTGAAGGAGAAGAGCAGAAAATTCATATTTAGATTTCAAGATCAGATTTGGAGCAGCAGCATTGGTGAGTTTGTGTTGATTTTGATCTAGGGTTTGATCCTAGAGTTGAGCGCCACCTTGAGTAGAAGAGCGATTTGGTTTATGAAGGGCGAATTGGTGTTTTGATGGCAGATTTCATCTTGTTAGGGTTTCCAAAACCCTAATCTATTGCTTCAGACCTAAGTGCCACCTTTGGAGAGGACTTGGAGCTTCATTCATCATCATTTGCTTGTGATTTGTCCACATTGTCTAGCTGATGTAATTCACCCAGCTAGGGTTTGTATTGGAGCATCTTGTTCATCATATTTTGGTATGCATCAACCTATTTAGAGGTCTGATTTGTAACAGCAGAGATCTGATTTGTATTTAGGCATGTTTGGGCTATGCATATGGATGTAATTGCATTTCCAGAATTTCATTTTGTAGCAGCAGAATTGGATTTAGAAAATCAGACTTTGTGTCATTATGGTTGTCCTACATTGTGTATTTCATGGTCTAATTCATGCTTAAGATGAATGTCAACTTGTAGTATCATTTGCCATCATTTTTGCCATGTTTGGATGTGTTTTATGTTCGCTGTAATAAAAGAATTAAGATCAGAAATTCAGATTAGATTCTAGGGTTTTCAACAGAATTTAAAAGTGCAGAAATTTAGGGCAGAAATCAGAAAACTAAAATCAGACTTTTAGGGCAGATATCATTGGGGATATTATAGATTTCATTCTACTATCGCTAAATCTGAGTTGCAAATCTAATCAGTTGCTATATTTTGTGGAATTGTCATCAATTTGGATCACTGCTATGAATTATCTTGTGTTTAAACCCTAGAAGTTTAAAACTCACACTCCAGAAACCCTAGGTCACTACAATGCTCCAATAAATCAGAAGTTGTGTCTAGATTACTGCAATATTAGTTGTTATTTTACTAGGGTTTAGTTTGATTGTAAAAAGGAAGAATAAATCAGTTAGGGCACAATAAAATCAGGGATATTTCAAGACATTACAAAACATTAACAGTACCATGAATATCGATATAGAAACTAACAGCTGCATATGTGTAGGTTAAAGCTGTATATATTCTAAGAAAAAATGCTCCATTATAGTCTAAAAAAACAAAATGTCTGCAACTGCAGGTTGCAAGAAAATTAAATTTCTTTGTAGTAGGTGCAGACAATTTTTTGAGATAACATTAGCAAAAAACTCCTTATAAAGAAAATTTCTCATGCAAAAAAGGAAACATTACAGGCACAAACAGCTACTTTACCTACTTTCCACATCGTTTCTAGGATGGGGACAACGGGATGCATTTCAGTGACGGCAGTCCAGGAGGCCATTTTTTGAGCAAAGCTGGGGACTGCAGTACATATATTTATATATGGAGAAATTCAAATATATAAGCTTTAATATTTCCAAATGCTACATATTAACAAAAATAGATAAAAAATATTAGGCTACAAATGTACATGTAACATAATATATTTATAGCAAATGGTTAAGGAGATGGAAGAAGAAATAGAAGCGTTGAACACATGATATGCCCAATCTGTTACTCGGTAGAACTAAACAACCGATGAGTATTACCCAACAATCCAAATGAGTACTCACACTTTTTTTTGTTGGTTGAGTTTTTGCAAATTTAACTTGCAGCTTGCCAAAAATGCTGAAAAAATGCGCTTAAAACTTTGAAAATACTGAGCCTGTGCATGCCCTAACATGCAAATATACCTGTGCGATTGCAAATGCCTTTTGTGTTTTGTTTTTCGTTTTTACAGATTGTAAATCGCAACCTTTTGCAAATGATAAGTTTCGGTTTTACAGAGTTGGGACACTTTACAAACTCTTGCGATTGTAATAGCCACACGTGACTGTAAATTGTGATTATTTGCAGATGATAAGTTTCGATTCTCTAGATTCTTGTGATGTTTTACAGACTCTTGCAACTGTAAATACATTTTACAAACCCTTGAAGACTTTGCTTGATTGAAACCCTACCTATTGTGCATAATTTTTTTTTAAAGGAATTTGAGTATTTTTTTAAGTTGCATTGAGATTTTAAATTTGAGATTTGCCAAGTCTAAGTTTGCGAACTATGCATAGGATCACCATGTTTCCAAGTTTAGAACACAATGAGAATAAGAGTGTGTGAGCATGTGATCCTACTGGCACATTATTTGGAGAGCATCAAAACATATCAAACAAGCTATTGCATCCAACTTTCCTAAGGTATCTTTGGGGCCACTTGTATATTTTGTAGAAAGTCATCATATTTGGCATGAAGTAGGCCATGTTCAAAATTTTATAGCTTCAAGCCATGAGTTTCATTTGTGTGAGCAATGTAAATGTTCAAGGGTGAGTAGTCGTAAACTATGCGTACTCCCTTCCTCTTCTTTCCTTCCTCCTCAAGTTCACAACCACAAGTGCAAAAATGATTGGTAATTGTGAGTGGCATTGCAAATGGGCAAGTGGGTTGCATATAGGGTGTGTTTAGGGTTTCATAAGGGTCATGGTAGGGCTTGTCGACCCCCCATGCTCTTTTTTTGGGAAAAATGTATTTTTTTAAAAATTAAATAAAGGGGACTATTGTCACTTGGATGTGCACCCTATGTTGAAGCATTTTTACTGCAACAATCTAGTGAAACATTGGAGTGATTTCTAGATGTGGGACCCTCCAAAGGAAATCAAACCTCTGGAGAACGCTGGTTCCTTTCTTTGAACATGAAATTTAGAGCAGACTAAGACTAAACCTAATCTATCATTGCTGGGGAAAAGGGGAAGAAGGAGAAACTGAAAGGGAAAAGGTGATACACCAAGTTTGAATGTTCGACCCTCAGATCAACTATATATGGACTATATTTGGCTGGAGAGCAAAATTTGACATCATTTTGGCGACCTCTCAGGGGTGTTTTCCTGCTAAACAAAAGGGAACCGGGGGCCTTAAGCACCCGTTGGGCATAGAGTCAAAAGGGCTGAAGTATATTGGGAACAACTGAAACCGTGCCTCCAGAAAACAACACCAAAAAGGGAAACGAGGCCTGCATTCTCCTAATGAGAGTGCAGCCTGTGCAAGAGCACTTATGAAAGGAAACCTAAATCAGAAATAAAACCTATAGTATATACAAAATCTTAGACCAACCTTAGAAGTAAGGTTTGAGATGGATCCCATTGACTGAGATCGGTAGAACTTCAACATCCAGCCCTAAAAGATTGAAAGTATTGGCTTGCTTGCAGCTGGTGATGATATATGGCCCACTCGAGAGTGCATCAAACTTAGTGTGGCCTCCAGGTTTGGCTCTGTCAGCATCCCATTTTAGAACAAGATCATAGATCACCTTCCTTGAAAAACTGATCCTTGGCTTTCTTGTCAAAATATTTCTTGGTCTGCTTCTGGTGTTCTTCCAAGGTAGCCATAGCTGACTTTCCTAGTTATTCTAACTCGGTTAATTCAGCCATCCTCACAGACCTAGCATCTTCTCCTAATTCCAGTTGTTGAGCCAATTCTAATGAATGAAGCTCCAAAGATAAGGGCAATCTAGCCTCTCTTCCATACTAAATAACAAAAGGAGAGTTACCAATGGCTCTTTTATTGGTGATCCTATCGGCCCAAAGAGCCAATCTAATTTTATTATGCCATTGTCTCTCATTTGTTTGCATGGTCCTCTTCAGGATTCTGATCAAGTTCTTGTTGGTAGATTCAACTAAACCATTACCTTGGGGGTAATAGTTAGATGAAGTCTTCAAGAACACGTTATATTTCAAAGCCCAATCAGCTATCCTAAAACTAGTAAAAGCGCTTGCATTATCAGAGATGATAGTGTGAGGAGCTCCAAACCATGTCATGATTTTTTCCAAGAAATCCATGATTGCTGATTCTGTAGCCTCTCTGAGTGGGACTGCTTCAACCCAACTGGTGAAGTAGTCCGTTGCAGTTAGAACCCACCTGTGGCCAACACTGGATGTAGGGTTAATCATGCCAATGAAATCCAAGCCCCACCGTGGGAAAGGTTGATCTGCCTGAATAGGATGAAGTGGAAGGGTTGCCAATCTTTTCTTCCTAGCAAAGAGAGCACACTCTTTGCATTTTCTTACCCATACATGGTCATCATTTAACAATATGGGCCAAAAGTAACTTGCCCTCATTATCTTCATTGCTGTAGCTCTTGCAGAGAAGTGGCCTCCAGTTGCACCAGCATGAAACTCACTGAGCAATATGTCAACCTGATCTTCCTCAATGCATCTCAGCAAGATTCCATCCAGATTCCTTTATAAAGAGAGCCCCATCCACCAAAGCATAAGGAATGGACTGCAACCTGAAATGTCTTCTCTTAGTTCTGTCCAATACATAAGGATATTTGTCAGTGGATAGGAACCTGACCATGTCTGTTGTCCAAGAACTTACAGATGCTGGTTCAGCTATAGGTTCTACCTCATTCAAGTGATAGGAATAGTTCAGTTCATCCACAGTAGTTTGAGCTAACTGTTCACTTAATCCTTTGCCTCTAATCAACTTAATGGCTTTGATAATAACATCATATTCTAGGATCTTAGTTACCCAGCTTGCTCTCTTTTCACTGATTTCTATTCCCATTATGTAATCTCTCACACTAGGATGGTAAACTAATACTTTGATATGGTTATTTGCTAGCATATATCTAAATGTTTTCAATGCTCTTATAATGGCAAAAACCTGTTTGTCCATGGGACTATACCTAACCTCATAATCCTTCAATGTTTGACTGAAGAAGGCCAGCGGTTGCTCCATACCTTGGTCATTTTGCTGCATCAGAACAACTGCAATGCTGCTCTCTCCTCCATGGGCATAAAAGACAAAGTCCTCATAATTAGGGTTCATGCGGGTAGGAGCCTGAGCAATTTCTTCCTTCATCTTCTCAAAGCCAACCTTCCCTTCCTTGATCCACCTAAAAAGAACATCCTTTTTAAGCATTAGGGTCAGTGGTTTGACCAAACCAGCACAGTTAGGAATGAATTTCCTAACAAAATTGATCTGCCCCAGAAATGACTGCAAAGCCTTCTTATGAGCCGGTAGAGGAAGAGAAAGAAGAGCTGAAGTTCTTTCTGGATCTTTGGAGATCCCATCTTTGGACACTAAATGGCCTAGAAGTTTGCCCTAGGAGACAACAAAAATACATTTTTTGGGGTTCAGAGACACCCCAAACTCCCCGCATCTTTCGAAAACCTTCTCCAGATGCTCCATGTGATTTTCTCCTCTCTTGGAGAAGATTGTGATATCATCCAGAGAAATCAAGATGAACTTGTTGATGAAGCCCTTGAACGTAATGTCCATTGCCCTCTGAAAAGTGGCGCCAGCATTGGAGAGCCCAAATGGTAATTTTGCATACGCCATGGTTCCCCACTTGGTGGTGAAAGCCGTCTTGAATATGTCTTCTTCCCTCACAAAAATCTGGTTATAACTAGAAAAACCGTCAAGCAATGAGAATCTCTCTGCCCTTGCAACAGTTTGCAAGATTTGGTCCATGGACAACAAAGGGTAGTGATCTTTCAAGGAAGCTCGGTTCAAATCACGAAAATCCACGCACAACCTTATCTCACCATTTTTCTAACTCACTGGCACTAAGTTAGCTACCCAGGTGGAATATTTGATAGGGAAAATAATTCTGGCTTGAATGAGCTTTACGAGCTCCTTCCTCATCAAAGGCTTGGTTTTGGGATTTACAGGCCGCTGTTTTTGGCGAACAGGTTTGGCATTTGGATCAAGATCTATGGCGTGTTGGGCAACATTAGGGTCGAAACCCTTCAGGTCCTCATAATTCCATGCAAAAACATCACTGTATTTATGAGAAAGGTAAATAAAATTTTGCTGTTCATTATCACAACGTACCATTCCCAGCAATAAATCTGTCTTGGGCGATAGCAACAGTTTGATAGTCCTCCTTTGTGAATGTGATGTTCTTCTCACCCTTGAATTTATCATCACGGTTGAAAATAGCCTCAAGGGTGACCAAACCCTTGGGCAACTTGTTTGTTTTCAATTGAATAATCTGATCACCATACCCTTCTTGCAACTTGGACTGTGCAGTTGATGAGAACTCAGCTTCATTTTGGATGAAGTTTACAATTTGCTCATTACTATAAAAAATCTACCAGTTTACATCATTATCAGGAACTGAGGGCCTGACCACTATATTGACATGTTGATCAGGGCCTTTAAAGAGGTTTGTAGGGGGAGAAAACTAAGCACCAACTGTTGCCAATTGGTCTGCCTCAACATTTAATTTCCTTGGGATCACCTGTAGGTTGAGAGCATCAAAACTCTCAAACAAGCCGCAAATTCTGTGTCTATAAGCTCTTAGGAGCCGAGTTTTTGTTGCACATCTTTCCCTAACCTAGTTGATCACTAGCTTAGTGTCTCCAAAAATCTCCAGATGTTTGGTCTTCTTTTCAGCTATTAATAGGCCATGTACCAATGCTTCATACTCTGCAACATTGTTCGTGCAGGAAAAATGCAGCCTATAAGAAAAATGCAGTTTCTTACCAGTGGGAGAGATCAGTAAGACTCCTGCACCAACTCCATTTCTGCTCTTTGCACCATCAAAGAACATTTTCCGTTGGCCATCAGAATCATCATCTAGTCTGAGTATAGAAGGGATAGAGGAATCCCCCTCATGAATCATGTAGGTGCCCAACCTAGTTGTCTCAGTGGTGTCATAGGGATCAAAATCAAAGTGGTCCCTTGCCCACTCATCAAGAAAAAGATCTGGGGTTGGAAGGGGTGAATATGCTGTCTCAAGAGACTTTTAATCATCCACTTCTTCGCCCTGAATCATATAATGAGGGTTCACCAGGCTATGATCATAATTTTCTATATGATAGTTTGAAACTGGTTCAGCCTTAATGGTGAACCTTGTGCCATATCCTGTCCTTAGCAACATATGAGACCAGTCAGAAGAAAGGTAGCCACCTACCTTAGCTGTGAAGTCTCTTGACAAGCAAATAACAAAGAAAGGAGGAAGATCAATGTCTAAAATATCTTGACTAATAATCAAGTTCGGACAAGCATGTAAGGTCAAATCCAGTCCTTTGATTACGCCAACAGTGTTAACAGAAGCACCATCCAGTTGCAACACACTTGATGAAACAGGGGTATACTTGATTCCTAAAGCATCTGCTATCTTCTTTGGCATAATCGAAATGCTCGCCCCTGAGTCTATCATGCAGTTGTGTACTAGGAATTTCCCAATAATTAGGGACAAATAGAAAGGGGATGGCTTCTTTGTTGGACCTGCCTGCTCTTCACTTGGTTGTACAAGATTGACTGGGCCCTTTCCCTTTTGGAGTGCTGATTCAGCTGCTAGGAATTGCCTTAAGGCTTCTTGCAACAAATCCCTTTGAGAGGGAATCAATAATGCATCCCCACATGGACACATTTAGGCATGCCTTTTTCATTTGTTCTACAATGTTACGAGGAAATGCTGTTGTTTTATGCATGGAAGGAATCCATGTTCCTCTCTTCGACTGTTCTATAGCTTGTTCAGGCACCTTTGGAGATGATGGAACCTCCTTTGCAATAACATGCCTACTACTCTGGGTTGAATTTAGAGCACTGGCACCTTTTGCCTTTGGGATATGTTCCTTTTGTATTACAACGGGCATGGGGTTATCCTCTAATTGCCTCTTCTTGGACCTTGTGTTGTCTGCAACATTGCTCACAAGCATGATCACACTGTCATGGGCTGATTGACAACACATAAATCCTAAGGAGTCCAAAGCATCAGATTGGAATTAGAAGCAGCCTCATTTGATACTTCAGGGTTATTGGTGACTGCTTCTACCAATGATGCTTGCTGAGTGTGAAAGTTTTGCACCATTAGGGCTCGTTCGTGTGCTCCAAATGCACAAGTAGACTGATTGTGTGGTTAGTTGCAAGGATAACACCAATCTGCCTCTTGGGCCAGATTGGTTCTGAATAGGAACCAAGGCCCTAACTGGGTTGACAACTGGTATTTCTTGGATGGGTCTAACCGTTTGCACAAGATGAACGAGGTTATTATTTTGGTACTTTTTTGGTTGGGAACCTTGTTTCTAGTTTTGATTTCTATTAGAATTATAACCTTGGCCCCATGTCTAATTTGAAGACTACCCCTAGTTATAATTTTGATGGGGTTTATGAGCGGTTTGGATGGCTATAGTACTGACTTTGTTAACTATGTTGGTCATTAGGGTTTTAAAGTCATTCTCTTCTTGTGAAAGATCAGATCTAGAGGCTTTATGCTTTGGGATGGGAGCGACAGTGGGTTGTTGAACTTGTGAAGGCAATTTTGGGAAAATGGGTATAGGGGGTTTGGGAGCAATTTTCCCAGCTTGTATTAAGCAATTTTCAGCCTTCAAGGGTATCTCATATGCATCTTGTAAACTATCAACACCCATAGATTGCATCATAACAGTTATATCAGAATTTAAAGCTCTTAAAAAATATAAAAAGGCACCTTGTGGAGATGGTCTGAGAGGAGTTGGGATCCTATCCCATGTCCTTTGAAATCTGAAGTTGAAATCAGCCATCATCTCGATGGGAGTCCTCTTTATGGTTGTTAACTGTTCTAGTAGAGAAACATTATCTGCTCTTTCTCCAAACTGCTTGTAGACTTCTTCTCCTAGCTTGTCCCAATCATGTATTGAAGCAGGGGTTAAACTCCTGAACCATTGGAGAGCTCTTGCCTTGAAGGATGAAACCATGAGCTTAACAACCACATCTTCATGTTGAATATGGTGAACTGAACATACATTTGATATGTCCTTGATATGTTCAGCAGGTGTAGTAGAGCTATCACCCATAAAGGATGGAATATTCTTTAGGGCTGAAGCAGGTATATCATTGTGTGCAGCCAAGTCTAAAGGACTACTTCCATTGAAGGTCACAAAGGGCAAATTTCTTGCCATAGTCGGGATATTCAGATTTATTCTAGGTATACGCAAACCTTTCTTGAGTATTGAAACCTAACAGGAGGAGGCGTGGACTGAGCTCTTGGATGAGATGGAACAACACTGATATGTCTTCTTGTAGGAGCCTAGATAACCTAGTTCTTCTTCTTGAAGCAGCAATAGGTAGTTCAACAAATTGATAGTTATTACCTCTTGAAGAAGCTCTCGTTTGCACAAGCATATAACGTTGGATTGATTATAAACCAGGAGCTGGTAGAGTCACTAGGTGCAAGAAAATGTCTGCCAAACTACAGAATACTAAGAACAACACCAGATCCTCAGCGTAACTCTTAATTCGGAGTAAAGTAGTCCCACCGGTTGTGCCAAAAATTGTTGTCATTGGGATTTGCACCCTATGTTGAAGTGCTTTTGTTGCAACAATGTAGTGAAACATTGGAGTGATTTCCAAGTGTTGGACCCTACAAAGGAAAGCAAACATCCAGAGAAGGCTGGTTCCTTTCTCTGAACATGAAATTCAGAGCAGATTAAGACTAAACCTAATCTATCACTGTTGGGGAAGAGGTGAAGAAGGAGAAACTGAAAGGGAAAAGGTGATACACCAAGTTTGAATGGTTGACCCTTAGATCATCTATATATGCACAGAATAATAATCAACAACAAATCAGCATACACAAATCACAAACTACCTGCAAAGGTAAAGGAAACTAAATGAAATCCAAAAGGAAAGAAATATTCATTATTCACAAATGGAGATCAAACAGAAGTATTACACAGTGCAGAAGAAGTGCATGAAAAGGTAAAATCTTATTGTTTATTATCAAAGAGGCACGGTTACAGCTGATACAAGATGTGGTTTTTTAGACTAACAGTCGACAACAATACATCTGATTTCATGCTTATATAGCATTTTACATTGAGGCGCAATCATCTACTGCAATAAATTCGCCCCATGGGCCTGTTAGGAGATATTTCTGCAAAGGGAATGTTTGGATACATTTGTTTTGCTTTGACATAAATGCAGAAAATATCTTCCATGAAGTAGCTGAGAAACAAATATCTGCGTTGAATTTTGCATTTGATTCTTCCACCTGCAACAATAAATGTGCAACAACTACCTCCAGTTGGACAAGATATTTGATCTTCAAATTTTGGCCTGTATTTTGTCTTATCGCCAAAATTTCTTCTCTGTGAATAATGGTTAACCTCTATTTTCCTCCTTTTCCCTTGCTTTCTGAAGATTGCAGAAGTTGACGAAGGTCGGGCCTTGGGCCTTCCGAGTCCCGCTTTACTTAGAGAAAAATTACATTCGGCCGACTTCGGGTCTTGGGCCCTCCGCTTGTCGGCTTTCACAAGAAAGAAGGAAGAAGGGGAAAACTCTGAGCTCTGCAATTTGAAAGATTAAGCTGTTTTACAAAGGAAAAGAGCGGAGCTCGGACTTCGGGCCTTCTGCCTTTTCCTTCACGATGCATCTCCGTGAATGCCACGTGTTTGCGGGGCGCAATTCCTTCTGGTGCTAGAGACAAAGCTTTTAAAATGTTGCGTCGGCTCGCCACGTGGCAACATTTTGCATCAGCGCGCCTACATCTTATTTCACTTTTCAACGGCCACACGCTCGCTCTTTACCTTGGAACATTTAAAATGACGGAGATCGGGCCCCGCGCCTTCCATCTTCCGGCTTCCAAAAGAGGAGGAAGACGAAAGCCCCGACCTCCGGCGCCTGAAGGACTTAGACAAATTTTGCAAAGAACAAAGCGGAGTTCAAAACTGATTAGGATGGCATGACGAAGGAGAGAACTCCAAACTCTGAAAATGCAAAAAAAACACAAGGAAAACTTAAGATTTTTGGGACTTAGTCGATTTGGGGGGTTTTCTTTGCATTCTTAAAAGGGGAAAACACTTGAGATTTCATGGATTTTTGGGCTTTTTGGCTGGAGAGCAAAATAGGACAACATGGACCCATCTCCAATTTCCCTAGAGGATTGTAGATGGCTGAGAGACATCCCTTGTTGTCCTTGGGGATAGGGTTGAGTATGGGGATGCAAAGCTAGCGAGTGGGTGTGGAGATGTGGAGGTAGGGGGTGGGGAAGCGTCCCCGTGTATCCTTGCACTTTACGGATTACTATGACGGACAATATTGTTTCTTCACATAACAAGGATTTAATACTCTAATAAGAGAATACAATATGGGTTGCAATGCACACATCAAATGCATAACCTTCAATTCTCAAAGCAGTATGATGTACACATCTTATCCCCCATCTTTCTTGATGAAAGCATTAAGTGTGTTTTAGGTGTGACTTTGCTTCATATTCTGTGTATGAACTTTCATATATTTTCACACTTACATACACCATTAATAACATTTAGTATTTACATGGGCACCTTAAATACAACTTAAATGACATCAATGTAATCTAGGAATGTACTGGCACTTCAAAGCCTTGAGCAAAATAGCTATGCATCCTAAGAGTTTGAACCAGATTAGTGCATTTTCTCTGGTTTAAGTTTAGCTATGTTATTGTAGTATTGGTTATGCTCCTAAGATTGAACACATAAACTATGGGACTGCGTAATTGGGTCTGCTTTCTATTCATATTAAGGTCTAGAGGCAGAAACTATCATGCTGAACTGGCTTCAGTACAAAAACTTACCCCTGTTCTAGTCTCAATCACAGTCTTTGGGATTTCCTTTTCTATAACCAAAGTTATTTTTAGAACTTATGTTGCAATGTTATGTTTCGGAGGATGTTGCATTATGACGTTAAACTCAATTTTTGCCTGGTTTCATGTTATTGCCCTCTGTTATGTATGTTTGGGGAAGGTTTCATTGTTTAGTGGGTCTTTAGTTATAAATTATTGCCACGAGGGGTCTTGTCTCATATTTACCTGTTTTCTGTAGGTTTGAATAGATTTAGCTGGAAGCAGATTAATACAGTTTCATGTTTTAAGAGATTTGATGAGCAAAAATTATGCTGATCCATGTCTACACACGATTCTACGAGGTAGATTTCAACTGTTTACAGCACTTTAATATTAGACAACTAGTATGATCTTTTGTATTTCAATATTTTACATTTTTTCCTTTAACTAAAATGTTTTCGTATTTATCTTTCAGAAAAACAGATTCTAATTGGAATTCCGAGGGAAAGAGGAATTTATGTCAGACTAATTGGTCACATCATTTACAAAAGATTGAGTGCTTTTCCAGTCAGAGCACGTTCCTGAATTCTAATTTTATATTATCTTTACCATTGCAAAATCCTACTGGTTCTGACAATCCTTTCAAACCTAAAGGGTGAGTTTTGTGCAGGCTTGCTGGTAAATATGGGTGTCTTCTGTTTTGGGTTCTGCATCTGGTTGCCTGGCCCCACATATGTTATGAAGTTCACCGAGATATTTTACATGCATAACCTTTAAGTTTCAGTTTTATCTTGTGGAAAGCTTACAAGTAATTGAGTCTTTGCTCACATTTTCTGACTTATACCATTCCTATGTAAGAATTCTACCATGATATCAATGTGTGGTTATAGTTGAGTTCTTCAGTTAAATTTTATGTGTTCGGTAAAAGTATGAGACATTTCTTTCACCTGTTCGGTTATTTGGTAGGTATATTATATTTTAGGATTTGTGCGCAACTGATATTATGTCAAGATCTTTTAAGCTTTGTTTCGTTTTGTACATTTACAGGTTGATGGCTTCCACTAGCATTTCTTTTGATCCTTCACAGTTGTTATTTGCTAAAAAGGTTCTTATCTTACTTTATTCTAGGAAATCTATAAAGGGTTTTTTTCTGAGCAATTTCAGCCTTCTTTAGGTAGAAATGCAATAGTATTACTTTTGCAGCAACTTGCCTGCTGTACGAATCTTGGACAATCTTGTGTTGAACTTTGTAATTTCCAACAGTAATTCTAACACTGTAGTTTCTGCTATAGAAATAAAATAAAGTTTAATATTTCTCACAAAATGAAGGGTAAAAGTAACTATCGAAATGCATTTGGTGTTATTCACACCTTTCTTCAAGGTAATCATATTTATTGCCCTTTTCCAGGCCTTACAGACTCTATCAACTTGTCGAAGTAGCTTCAGAGAGTATCTTAGGCCTGGGATTACTGCACCGCTTGTGAAAAATGACAAGGCAGAAGTGCAATCATCAAAACGGTTCTTCAGTTCTATTAAAAGTGGTGTGAAATTGCAACCAGAGACAAACATTGGCTTGAGCCCTATGCAGAATACAAATAATTGTGCTAAGAGCACATACAGTAATGGAGGCAAAACTTTTGAAAGCATTAAAGGTTTGAGAGCGAATGTTTTGCCAGTTGAAGAGAATGGTGCTCGTTTCAGCAACACATATGACAAGGAAGCAACCTCAAGCTCTTGTCAAGAATCAGGCAGGCAAAGTTGTGCTGAAGCAGAGCAGACTTTCATGGATCTGGGGGAGGATGATGACATATTGAAGGTTGTGGAAAAATTTATACATATCAAGATCTTACAATGGTTGTTTAATTCTTTTGGAGGAAATGATGGGATATTCTTTAGGATAATTAAGTAGCTTGTTATGTGTACCTAATCATTTTCTTGTTTAACTACAGAGCATTGATATCGATCAAATTGTATCCAATCACTATCAATCAACCTTCACACCAGAGGCTTCAGTTTCAAAATTTTCAAGTACAAGCTACAAAGTCGCTCCTGCTTATAACCAACCCCTTTTTCAAGGAACTTGTATGCCTGAAAGTTCATTAGAAAATCAGATAAACTATATTTGTGATCACGGTGTTCCGGTAAAACAGAGTTCTTATTATTAATATGCAGATATTGCTTTTTTGTTGTCATTTAGTTAGTTTTGTTGCATTGGAACTCTTATATTTTCCACCCTTCAGGTAGCTCTTTGTACGGAAGCCACACTACATTTGCAGGAGCTGAAAGATCAGCTAATCTCAATATCAAATGAGCTACTTGATAATGCTGCTGAACTGAGTCCTGAAAAATCTGAAAAGCTTCGTCTAGAACGGTTAGTGAAGAGAATTAACTTCAAATTTTCTTTTGATTTATAATGCTATATTATCATTAATTATGGATGATATCTAATGTTCCTATAAGTCCTTGAATATGCAGATCTCACTTGAGCAAGAAAGTTCGCTACCTAGAGCAGCAATTTCAGTGCCCCCCTTTAGATGAGAAGAAGCGTGAATTTTATTCTTCGGCTTCTGGAGAACCTGCAAGTTGCTCTTTTGGAGTACCTTCAACCGTTCTTTCTGCAACTACATTTGTTCGGCAGGCCAATGGCGAGGGAGTAAGGACACATGAGACTGTTTTGAGTTCACCGTTTGTATGCCAAAACCCTAATACTTCAAGCTCCAGTCATGAAATCTTTGAATCAAATATCAGGAATTGCAACCAGTCATTTGGGGAAGGCATAGGTTCCTGTAGAATGCCTACTTCTCGTGCTTCATATGAGCTTTTTGATAATCAAAGAACCCAATTACAGCATATTGGGAGAGAACAGTGCATACCCAGGTTCACTGAAGTGAACTACACTGAAGGGTCTGGTGATAAGAAGTGGATCAGAAATGACTTCCCCTGGACCCGAGAGATAGAGGTATTTATAATTAATATGGCATTTGTTAGTTTATATGTTGGCCAAGTTTACTGGGTAATGATAAATTTGTTCACATTGTGATAACTTGTTTCAACTTTTAGGTAAACAATAGAAAAGTCTTTGGCAATCATTCTTTTCGACCAAATCAAAGAGAAGTGATCAATGCAACAATGAGTGGACATGATGTATTTGTTTTGATGCCTACTGGTGGTGGAAAAAGCCTTACTTATCAGGTAGCTTAAATATTTGCAATAGATTTTCTTTGAAAAGCAACATTGACTAGAGAGTATGGCATTCAGTTTTTTTGATGTAAAGCTCACAGCTTGGGTTGGAAGAAAAATATTTAAAGGAAAGTGAGCATCATTAGAAAACATAAGAAAAATCGAATTTATTAGAAGATTTGATCTTCACAGATTCATACACAAGAATTATGGAAATTCTCTTTTACTAGATCTGATAATGTTGTTTTATGATCTCTGAGAACAAACTTTCTTTTGTATGTATAGTGAATATGATGAAGGTTTATCATCCATTTGTTATTAAAAATAGTTTTACTTTCATGTTGCAAAGTTGTAGTCAGGTATTTGCACCCAATTTTGTCAGTTTGAGCTTTGATTGTAAGATTAGAATGGGTTCATGTGAACGGTTGGGATTCCAACTGAAAAACTCCATAAACCATTTGCATATATAATATCATTTAGTGCATGTGAAATTGACATATTTTGTTTTGGAACTAGTCAACATAAAAACCAGATAAAAGTATTCTAGTTATTTGTAACTTTGCTGTAGCTTGGGTAGCCAGCTTTAAGAAGTCGAATACTTTGAGAAAAGCAAAACTGGAGGCCTTTTCTAGCATTTTTAGAGGTTTCTGAAACACTGAAACTGGAGGCCTTTTCTAGCTTTTGATGAAAGTAGATCTACCTATATACTGCAGAAAGGAAAGATCATAAAGCAGAGATTCATATATAGCAGGCTGCAAAGTATGCAGTTTATCAAGTAACTATATACTTCAAAAGGATTGTGACCGTTCCCCTGTCAAAACAAGAAGCAAGCAGCATTGAACATGTTGGCTCTCCTTGGAGTTTGTCATCATTATTGGTAGAAATGTTGAGGTTATTGGATTCTTGTGGAGAGCAGAGTCCTTGTGAATGGTCCTGGATCTTTTTTCTTATAGGGGATGGAGTAATAAAACCTTGCAGGTGACCTTTTTGTTTTTAATACTCAGTGCTTGAAGCTCCTATTGTATCCTTTACAAGGAATCCTAGGGAATTCAATGTGGCAACAAGAGATAATTAAGTGGTAGTAGGTCCACCTGCAAGACTTTTGCCTGCAGTGGAAGGGTTGGGATTTGAGAAGACCTTTTCCAACAAGAGAGTTCTTGACTGGCTGTTTAATCTGGTGTACAGTAGGCTCTAACTATCTGCTATTCATTTTCTTTCATAATCAGATAAGAAGAGGGGCACTGACAAGTTGTGGTTGAAGGAACTATTTCTTTTATTCTTGCTTCATAAGATTGATCTTATCTCTTGGATCCGAACCTGTTTATTGTAATGATGTTGGGAAGATTTTGAGATTTGAGGACCTCTCACAAATGGTCCTTCAAGTCATTGAAATAAATCCTTAGGCAACCATTTGCTAAAAGCTTTGACTGAAGGCTGTGAAAGTTATGTTTTTCTAGGATAATGTTGAAATGTAATGAAATTGCACAACACAAGAAGTATGGTGGGCCAATGTGCCCTAATGTTCAATATACTCAAAAATAAAAATATCCTTGAAGTAGGTTACACCATAGAATATTCCTTAAGGATGGAACCTTTTTGAGAGATCTCTCTCGAAGAGAGTCAAATTTGCTACACCCTCCTATTATTGCTACTCATTACAAATTATCCATAGTCATGATGATTTTAAAATGATAGATGCTTTCTTATAGAGTTTCTCATCTAACGTCCTTGGTGTGACAGCACACTCTTAACCCACCCATTACACATTAATTCAGCCAATTATCAATTATAACTTGCTCTTGAAGTGATGTTTTTGACCCAATATAGAAGTTGCTCATTGTGCCAACTAGACATGGATTATGTGCATCAAAATTTGATTACTACATGTTCCCATATACATTATAATTCAATGGCCGTATGTGTATAAAATTTCACCCTCTTATATCGTAACAAAATCTTTTTGAATGATACACAACCTATTAATTTGGTACCATGCGGTCACATTGTGTGAGGCTTGAGGCATTGAGCAGGATTCTTCTAAAATATGGTGGACAGTTGGATGTGTGTGCATGTGTGCATAACATGTCTAAAGATGTTAAATTAAGAGTAAATCCTAAAGTTAGGGGAAGAAAGAGATTTTAAGTGATGCCCACCAGTGAAGGTGAGATCATTTTGGGTCCCTAGGTGTAAGGTGAAATAAATTTTGTGTCATGTCCCTTTCTCCGGAATGGCCACCATCTTGCAAATTGTCGTACTTCCCAGTGGATTCGAGGTACTGGCAGAGATTGGCACTTCACAGGATGTATGGATGTTGTCATTTCATCTTCATGGATACTTGGCTTGGATGGTTTACCTTCTTCACATGGGACACTTGGCTCATAATGATTTGTTATGGCTATGGAGTTCATCATGCTCATTGACTTCCTTATGGAGACATTTCATCACTTCACCCTTGATATTTGGAGATTTATCATTCATATCTTGGGTATCTTCACCATGGAGGGTCATTTTCTGAGCGCTAACATTGTTCACAGACATCTTCATGATTAGGAGGCCGACTTGGTTGAAGGAGGAAAGGAATAATAAAATAATATTCTTTATTTTCACTCTACTTTGGGCGCCTAGCCTTTATACATCTGGTCGGCCCTCTGATAAAGGAAATTATAATTAAAACACAATGCAATAAGTCCAGGTCGGCCAGCATGATATAAGGGTGAAAGTCATGTATAAATATAAGTGTCTTGGCGACATCCAAGGATCATTCAATCATCGATTTGTGTTCTGATTTTTACAGATTGACATAAGGATTCCAGTCCTATGTCTTGCATTGAGGAGATGGCCCCTCACTTTGAATGGTGATGACCCCATTCACACTCATTGGGAGAATTCCACCATGGGAGTTCACTTGCACTCAATTGTTTAGGAGCAGATTTCAGGGCAGAGTTGCAGATCAGTCTTAAGGACAATTTATTGGCACTTTTGGAAGGAGATTGAACATCATTTAAGGAAGGAGATTGCCTAAGTGAAGCAGCGAACCCTTCTAGGAGCTGGCGACTGAATTTAAGGCAGATTTATGAGGGTTTGCAGACCTGCTAGGGTTTTCAGGTCAGAACCTGCTACAGCAGAAGCTACCTATTAGAGAGGCTAGTATATATCTTGTCTCATCAACATTATGATGCACTGTTCTTATCATTGAAGAGTGTTAGATTGCTGGGCTATTTAGCCATTCATATGATATTATCATCTTCAGTTATATTAGCAGCAGACCTAATTTTATTACAGCGGATTGTATTATCTATATTTTCATTGGTTTCATGTAAATGGCATGCTGATTATTACCTCCATACTCGAGCGAATCCTTGTGATGATTTCTTCATTGGCCATTGGGCATAGTTATAGTGGAATTCACACTTTGTTGCAAGTCTGATTTTTACTACCGCAGAATCTAGGGTTTGAGCAGTAACCTTAAAGTGCAGAAATCTACGGCAGAACTCAGAATTTGATTGATACATTTGGCATTCAACATTCATCATATTAATTTCTATATTTTATTGTCCCAATTTATGGAATTGTTGTGAAAACTCGAGTTAGGAAAATCACATTTTGATTGATGATATTTAAAGCGTAGTCAAAAGCATAGTGGGGTGATTGAGGTGATATTAAGAGGCATTAACATCTGCCCCTTTAACATATAATTGTTTGTAGATGAAAATGGCTTTGCAATCTTTGTTATGCTCTTACTCAAACAAACTATCTTCTATAAATAAACTCTGTATGTACCTCAAGACTAAAGCTACCTGATATGAATCAGCAGCCCACATCGAACCAGCATTCCATCCGCAAAGAAAAAACCATCAAACCCTTCAATTGCTGTAACCAGATCTGTTTGGCCTTGAGACTAAAAGGAGGCTGTGGCCTCCTCTATCGCCCTTCCACACCAACAACTGTTCAGAAATGCTGCAGCTCCAGATCTTTCGAACCCTAGCAAAGAAGAGCTTAAGGTATTCATGCAATGTCACACTAAAATAACAATAAACAGCCACAAAAAAGAAAATGTTTGTAACTTTGAAAATGGATACCCCTCCAAGAATCTCCTTCACAATGGAAGATATGAAACAAAGGATATGGATGTTGAAGGAGAAGGCCCTAATCTAGGACCTAGGACACTGACAACTTTGATCCAAGAAACTTGGAAACTGACAGGTGCTATAGATGCTCTGATGATGACTAAAGGTTATTTCATGGTCGTCTTTACCTCAAAACAAGAAAGAGTCAGAATCTTCCAAGGAAGGCCATGGTTTTTCAACAAGTTAGGGCTCTTCATGAAGCGTTGGGCTTGAGTTTTCAATACCATGGAGGACCTCCTGAGGATAATCTCTATTTAGGTTCAGCTTTCACTTCTTACAAATGGATGTTGGCAAGAAGAGGCCCTGAAGAAAATGGGAAAAACTATAGGAAAATATAATACTGCTTTCAAACTGACCTAAAACCTGGGAATCGTATGAGAACAACCAATAGAGTGTGAAAATATACATGTCAGATGAAGAATTTGCCACACATGGACATTCAGCCAGAGATTTCTCCCAGTAGGATAGTCAAAGGATCTCAGCTCTGCTGAAGGAAAGAAGCATACCCTAGATGGAGATCTGAGGTACTTAGAACAAGCAAATCCTGTAAAACAGCTCAATCATCAAGCATAAAACAAATTCTACAGGGCTTATAAAAGAGAATTAAAAGAACAAAAGTCCTTGCAGAACCATATCCAACAAGTCAATCCTTTTGCTGCCCTGGATATGATGGAGGATATGGAGGCACAAAATCTAGCAGAGAAAGCCCCTTCAAAAGGGACACTAGCACCATCACTCCCACTAACAAAGGGTAAACATCAAATGTAGCATCAGCAAAAGAGATCCAATTCTAAGCGCAACCATCTTAGCTTGGAACGAGAACCGATCTAAAGGAGCAAGTTTTAGAAATCTTAGAACAAAGTCTATTCCTAGTTGCACCTGAAAGTTGGAATTTCAAGTTAACACCAAGGAAAAAAGGAGGGAAAGCCCTTCCTAGAGTATAATTTGCATGAAACCACTCAAGATGTCATGTCTAAAGAACCAAAATTTGGGCTCTCAAAATTAGGTGAACTACAGGGCCTGGAAATCTTGGATCTTGGTTCTATAATGCATTTACTCTCATTGAAAGTATGGGGAATAAGTGTTCCCAACAAAAAAACATGTCCTCCAAAGAAAATTCAAAGAACAAGGAAGGATCTTTTTATACTACAAGAAACCACAAGGTCAGAGAACATCAAACAAGCTAAGTTCGTTGGATACTGGGCAGAAAAGAAATTCACTTTTGCCCAAAGACCAAGATCACAACACTTTGAAATCCTCAGGGGTATGCTTCAATCTCTCATACCACACATTCTTGGGAGTGTGACTAGTCTCTTCTCACGTGGAATAATAGAAGAAAAGGGAAACATTTCATAGCAGAGAAGCTGGGCAGAATTCTCATCATCTATCATCGGGTCATCCCAGAAACAAAGATAGAAACTAGTTTGCAGGAAGCCACTCTTACTGATCCCCTGCTGATCTCTCGCAAAATACAACCAATGTCAACCATTCCAAAAGCCAGTTTATGTTTGAAAGTATGTGGATCACCGATCCTAAGTTTGAAAGCAAAATTAAAGAACGGTGGACCAATGCCACAAACCTCCAGGATCATGCATTTTATAAATTTGAAAAGAAATTGGAACTTATTTGAATCAAAATCCAATAATGGAACAAAAGATCATTTTTCAACATCCTTGAGGCTAGTAAAAGTGAAATGGACAAATTAGGAGCTTTGCAAAAATGAAAAACTATGAGAGAATCTAGAATCACCGAGGTTGTATTCATTGAGGAGAAGAGCCTATATATAAACTTGGTTTTTTAAAAACACCATAAAAATAGGGTACCATAATTGTGGGTAGAAAATATGTTTTCTTCATAAAATAAAAGACAATGATTTGGGTTGATGAGATACGGAAATTGTTTATGAGATAATTTGTTCAAAACATCCCTACAAGTTTTTAGCTTGACCTAGTTTGTAGATTTTTTAAAAGTGGTAAAATGCTAGATTTCAAGCCTTCAGAGTTAGGTGCCTAGGCTCATAAATCTTTTTGTAGAGTTAGAATCATCAGAGGAGCCGCTCGATGTTTCCGGATAGCTATTTTTAGCTATTGCTGTCTTTGGTGAGCAACTATTATTACTAATTAGAAGTCTTTTTCTAGATTTTTAAAATTTTGAAACAATTTATTTTAAGCATTTTGTTATTTAGATTATTTAGTTTTGAAGCAATTTATTTTGGACAAAAGCTTTGGTGAATTAATTTTTGTATATATTTTCAATAAATTACATTGCTGTGTAAAATATGCAGCTAATTGATTTGCACGAGCATGCATATCTTTGTAAAAACTATAAGTGCTTTATGCACATAGATTAGAATGCAATAGTAATTTAATGCCTACTTGTTGCTAAGATTGCCGTTGAAATTGATTTGTGTTATCTTGTGTAAGAGACTTTGTGAGTTGAATAATTATCACAAGCTTTGTATTGTAATCTTCGTTAATTTGAGTATTTGTAGCTTTGTATGCAAATCTCCAATATTTAACTCATAACATTTTATGTGCATTTCCATTCAGTCCTTGTTTTTGCTTTTAGTGAAGAAGTGTGAGCATTTCTCAGTTGTCATATGTTAGGTCATAAAATTATAAAATCTCTCGTCTTGTGTATAAGAGATGTTAGCCTTGTGCCCATGCCTAAGAATGTAAAAGACAGGTTATTGCCATAGGTCAGAGTTCTAAGGGTTTTAGTTTAAATTTTTGTTAGAAGGGAGCTTCCCTTTCTAATTTGAAGAAATGTTTATGCTTACACACTGTTCTGTTATGTTTTATGTTTAGCCTTGTGCCCATGCCCGAGAATGAAAAAGATAAGTTTTTGCCGTAGTTTAGAGTTCTATGGATTTTAGCAAAAGTTTTTGTTGGAAGGGAGCTTCTCTTTCTAATTTGAAGAAAATGTTTATCCTTAGATGCTGTTCTGTTTTACGTTGTCATGAAAGGGACATAATAATAAAATGCTGACAATAAATAATTTTCAATCATGGCATATACTTTTGACATCTCTTATAAGAGATTACATTGAAATGAAGTAGATTGAAGAATGACATGAAGAGATTGTAGTAAATGGATGAAGTGTTAGTGGACGGTTATGTAAGCTTACTTGCCAAGTATAAAGTGGCATGCTTGGATGAGTAGTATCTTGACTAGAGTGCAGTGGGAAATGTTTAAAAGGTTCCATCTATTTTAATGCCCTTAGTTCGTAACATTAACGATGATTCTTGAGTATACATTAATACTGAATGGTATCTAACAAGGTCAATCTTAATGTTAAGTCATGTTATTAGAAATAATGTTATTAGTCTCCACTCTAGCAGCATGAGGTTTCCTTTGGATGCTCTGTCAAATTTTGTTTGCTTTTGAAATTTGTTACCATATGGTGAATCTGTTTTTGTTGCTTACTAAATTTGTGCTTAAGCCTATGCGTCCTAGATTCTAAGCGGGTTTACATAATTACTACATGATTAATAACTCAAAGTGTTTCCATATGAAGAAATCTTTGATGTGTATGTAATTGCCTATTGTTAGACTTATTTAATATTTTGTGTTGCAGTTACCGGCTATTGTTTGTCCTGGTGTAACTCTTGTAGTTTCTCCTCTTGTCTCACTCATTCAAGATCAGATCATGCATCTTTCCCAGGTTAGTATCTTCTCTGGACTACAATTAAGTCTTTCTCTGTTTGAATTTGCATACAATCTAAGTTTACATCTGATGTTAATCTGGTCTGGTGGTTTAATTGCGACATACAAAATATGATCCAGGCAAATATCCCTGCAACATATCTTAGTGCAAACATGGAGTGGCAAGAGCAGCAGCAAATATTTAACGAGCTCAGTTCAAGCTGCTGTAAATTCAAATTGCTGTATGTGACACCAGAAAAGATTGCGAAGTGAGCTCTTGATCTTCCTTACAACTTTTCTTGAGCTTATGATCTATGGACTGGGCGTGGATGTAAAGGGTTTAGACCATAGAAGCATTTATTTGGAAAATGTCACAAGAAATCATGATATATCGTTTATCACCATGTCCGCTGAGATTTTCCCCAAGATACTGTGAGTAATTGAAAATCTTGGTCAATGCGTTTTTCAACTAAACAATTTTCAAAAGATTGGGATTTATTGCCCATAAAATTGGTGTTTTTTCATTTTTTAGGGCTTTCTGTCCAGTTTTTTTTCTTTCTGCGACTTAATTTTAGGGGCTTTCTGTCTGATCAATGGGTGCATCAGATAGAAATTATCATTAAACAGTTAGGGCTTTCTGTCTTATTTTTTAGGGTTTTCTGTCTGATCAGTGGAAAGACTTGAGGTGACAGAATATTGAAATTTGGTGGTAAAAAATGTTACTTAAATTGCCAAAACAGTTAGGGTTCCCTTGTATTTGATGACATGGTAGATCCATGGAATTGCTTGACTATATTTGCTCCCTGAGTGCATTTGCATTCAGAATTGAATTCTCTGGCCTAATGTTGTGAGAAAGGACAGGAAAGAGATAAGGAAATAAACGAATTATATCATCCATGGATGACGTAGTTCAGTTGGATTATAAAGTCCAGCAAGTTACAATTGTGAGTATGAGTGCTAAAAGTACTACAAAAGCTGATAAAGTAATCAACACCTAAAACAACGCAACAAAAGCATAAATAACTATTGAGGGTCGAGTCCATACTTTTTTCTTGAGAGCACAATGGGTTAGAACTTTGTTCTGCACAGTGAGCCATAATAAGGCAGGGCACCCAAGATGTCGAAAGGAGAGAAATTCCACATCCATTATCAAATTCTGTTTCGAAGATGTTGATCATGTTGACAATTGATACTGTTTAATCTGTATCAAAATTCATGGCATACATCCTCCTTTACTTTCACTCTCTCACACTCTATGGAATTAGGATTGCTTTAATTTTTAATCCCAATAAATTGAAAATATTTTTTATCTTTTGGTTTGCCAAGAAATTCCTGAGAAATATTTTTGCTTCTGTGGTTTCTATAACATGTAGATAGTCCCTAAGTGCACTATGAAAGTTGAATTCGATGCTCAACCTCTTTGTTCAGTTCTTTTTTTAAATTTTGATGTGCATTATGAGAGAGGAATTTGAGTTTTTCAAAACTGACATTATATTTTAGGTTGAGATTATTATCATTATCTTGGGATTCTTTTGTCTTCTACATTAATTTGAGGCTTTACGTATCATTTAATTTTGTCTTAGGATTTCTGATAAATTTTCAAAGCATTGATGTAGGAATTTTGTAATTCTCAGCAATGTATTTTCTTCTGGCTGTATTGTTTAACAGATACCACAAAGTGATTGTTTATAGATTGATCACATATGGGATGCTTATCTATATCAAATTGTGAAAGGATTCACTTATGGCTGTAACATACTTTTTATGTTGCTTTCCATTTCACCTTAGTTTAGTAGGTAAGCAGGGTTTCATTTGTTCACGTCTAGTTGTTACTTACCCATTCTTGCAGAAGCGATCATTTGCTAAGGCATCTTGAAAGCTTGCATCGAAGGGATCTACTTGCTCGAATTGTTATTGATGAAGCCCATTGTGTAAGCCAATGGGGGCATGACTTTCGACCAGATTATCAGGTTCTAGAGCTATTCCACATGATATGATCCTATAGTTAGTACTGATTCGAAGTGCTTGGCATTGGTTTCAAGGTTCAGTATGTTGTTGATTTCAATTTGATAAGTTTTTAGTTTTTCTATTCTTTTAGGGTCTTGGTGTCTTGAAGCAAAGGTTTCGTCAAGTGCCTTTAATGGCTCTAACAGCGACTGCTACGGCAAGTGTAAAGGAGGATGTTGTACAAGCACTGGGCCTTGCAGACTGTTTGGTCTTTAGGCAAACTTTCAACCGACCTAATCTAAGGTAAAATGCTCAACTGCCTGGCCTTGTTTTGACTTCCATAAATAAATTGCATAAAATAATTGGATTATTTTTAATATCTGGCAGGTATGCTGTTATGCCAAAGACAAAAAAATGTGTTGAGGACATAGATAAATTCATCAAAGGAAATTACCGGGACGAATGTGGGATAATTTATTGCCTATCTCGAATGGATTGTGAAAAAATTGCTGAAAAGCTAAAGGTAGTTTTTAATAGTAGATGAAAGTTTGACCTGTTCACAGATGTTTTAGAAAATAGCTGTGCACATGTCTATTTTATTTGGAAGTACTTTTTTAGGTACTTATAAGCTTTGCAATGTGAGAACAAAATGGCACAATTTGTTTATTGTATGTTATTACTTATTTCAAAGCAAATTGGATTATATGTGCATGTTTTCCATTTAGTCATTTGTTACTTTATGTGTGAACAAGGAAATAATGTGATATCTAGTTCATGTATATATACTAGGATTATGGCTTGCAATTGGAGACGAATGTTTAAAGCTATGATAAAATGAAGTATGTTAACGTTTGTTGAGTTGTTGCATGAATAGATAAATTTGTATAATATAAAAAAGAACTATAATAATTTGGTTTGCACAACCAGGAATTATTCTTGAGGTAATGCACATGGCAGTGCAACATTTCGCATCAAATTTTGGGAGGCAGTGAGTGGACTGTTCAAGCTAAGTCCTGCATGATTTCTTCTTGTTAACATGATATTGCCTTATGGTTTTTATTTTCCCTCCGCAAATAGTTTGGTGGTTTTTCCAGTTATGTGCTGTTCTGTGTGTTTTGTTTAATTTGGTTTGCACCATAGAAGTAGAAATCGCAAATAAATCACGATTTATGGTAAAAATAGCAAGTCATCGGGATTCATGATTTTTTCCCTAAAAAATTGTAGTCAAATAGTTTTTATTCGATTTTTCTTCCATAATCATGACAAAATCGTAGTTTTTATGCTCAAATCGTGTCTAATTGCGATTCAACTCGTGGGTTCTAACAATTTTTCAAGCGCATTTGATTTCAGAGTAGGCAATTTACAATTTGCATACAAAAACACGATTTAGGGCTTGCGACCATATTACGAACAATCACCAAAGGTTGTGGAGTTTGGCTTTACACCTGCCATTTGGATTTATTTGAAAGTTTCCAAAGCCTTTTCGACAAATCCATTTTGTGTATATCCTGCAATCATTGTAGTTCATGAGACTGCATTTCTTTGAGGCATTTTGTCGAACAGTTCGCGTGCCTTGTCTATGCTTCCACATTAATCAATTCGGTCGTTTTTGTTTTAGGGTTTTGTTTACGATTTTAGGTTCCTTTTAAATAATTAAAATTCAAATTAATGTTTTAAATTGTAATTAAATTAAAATTACTATTAGTTATTTAATATTTAATAATTTATTATTATTAATTAATATTTAAATATTATCATATTTTATATTTATTATTAAAGTTTAAAATAACAATTATAATTTTTAAATATTAAATCCATAGATTATATATACATATATATAATTTAATTTGTTTTAAATGTTATTTTTTAATTTAAATTATTAAATTTTAAAATTATTTAATGTTTAATTTTAAATGTTAAATTGATGTCTATTAATATTATATATATATATATATATAAATATTATATTATTAATATTATAATATATAACTATTATCAATATATTATTAATATTTATATCATTATATATATTAATAGTTATATATTATAATATTAAAATATAATATTTATATTATTAATATATTCTAATATAATATTATTAATAATATTTATATCATATATATTATCTTTTCTTTTCTACGTTTTTTGGAAATCCAATTTTTTCACGATCTTTTGAAAAAATCTTATATTTTTGATTTGCTGATTTTTTCCCCAAAAGATTTTTGCTGCTATGGTTTGCACTACCAAGAATTGTTCTTGAAGTAATGTGCATAGCAATGCAACATTTAGCACCAAATATTGGGAGGTTGCGAGTGGTGTGTTCAAGCTCTGCCTTATAGGCTTTCTTCTTGTTGATGACATTTCACCTTATGGTTTTTTATTTTCTCTCAGAAAATAGTTTGGTAGGTTTTATAGTCATGTTGTTCTGCATATTTTGTTTAATTTGGTTTGCACAACCTGAAATTGTTCTCGAGGTAATGCTCTATCTTACAGGCGTTCTTCTTGTTAAGGACACTTCAGTCTATTGTTTTATATTTTCCCTCTGCAAATAGTTTTGTGTGTTTTCCAGTTATGTGTTGTCCTGCATGTTTTGTTTCCTTTAAGTGATGATTTGGTGAAGTGACTTTTAAGCTATTGCCTCCTAAATTTTTGTTTGGGTAGCTGCAGTTGTTTACATTGAACCTAATTGAAAACTTATCCTAAGTGAGGACCTTATTAAGATACACTAACCAAACTAACACATTGCATTTCAGGAGGGCTTCTTTACACAACATCTTTGAGTCCAATCTTGAAGGGGTAGAAATTGCTTGTTCCTGAGCAAAGATTACCCTACATGGACCTAATGTTTCCCAGAGGGATCTTTGTTCTGCTGAATACAATCCAGTTTGCCCAAACAGGGATTTCTGCTACCTTTAAGAATATCAGAGAGCAAAGCCTTTTGCTCATCTGGGAATAGCAGGCCATCAAATTTTTGCTAGATCCGAATATAACACAACGCTTCTAGACCCTTAGACCAATAATCACAAAATTTGTTACTCGACAAACTAGTTAAACAATCTCTAGCTTACGATAAACCAAGGACACTGGCAAATGGGGTGTGCTAGGAGTCAAGGCAAAAATTTGCCAATCTACCATCTCCCTGGTCCCATGTGAACCTCAAGCCAACCACATCTCTGGCTGTAATCATGAAATTCCAGATTGAAGACTCTTTAGGGAGGTCATCCTCTACAAAGATGTTGACAACCTCTTGGTTACTCAAGTATTTCTTCCGGAAAAGAGAGCACCACCCAACATTTGCATCATCGAAGAAATGCCAAACTAACTTTGCTCTCAATGCCAAGTTCTACATTGCCGCACCTTCATCAACTTTGAGGTGATACACTTTATCTTAGCTCAAAAGAGGATTTTTTTTTCAACTCTTAAGCCTTGCCACAAGAAATTCTTGCAAATACCATTAAATTTGCTCACAACAAACTTAGCATTTGAAGAATTGACATCAAGAACATTGGAATAGTTTGAAGCACAACCTTTATCTGAACAAGCCTCCATGCTAAACTAAGCCATTTACCGAACCAAGAGGCTAAGTGCTTCTGGACCTATGTGTTGGGACTCCTATTTTCAAGCCTCATAATTGCAAAATCTCATCTAACTCATCAAAATTTTCCTAGAGAGGTCCTTGTGTATTTGCCTCATTTTGTGTGTTGGTGTTGACCCTCCTGAAATTTGATTATGTCTGAAATTTGTAAGATCCTCCAAATCCTAGATTTTGCATTATGACTCCTAGAGACCCGAAACCACTCTTAAACATCCTGAAACTATATACATGAAATATAACATAAAGTATAAGGAAGTAAATGTCTATATGTAAATGTCACTTATACTTAAATGCTATATTTTATGTATACCTGCGGTGTTTGGGTTCCTCCAGCAGTTCCAAACTTTTCCCTTTGTTCTTGGTTCCTCCGCTTCCTTGCTCCCCACTCCCTTTCCCTTTTCATGGTTCCAAGTTGGAACTTTTCCTTAGCCTGGACCCTTCCATTATTCACTCTTCCTATCTCGTTGGGATTTCGGGTCTTGCTTGGACCTTTGGACTTGATCCCTTCAACCCCTAGTTCCCTGACTCTTTGAAACCCTGCCCTTGCGCAATTTACTAATGTTACGGGTAAGAACTTTTTCCTGGCCCAGACCTCTTTCCTTCCATCCTTCTATTCCTATTCCGCCCGCTTTCCTGCATCTTGATCCCATCCTGGGCCAAAACTTTTTCCCTGGCCGGACCTTCCCCTGTTAGCGCTCAGAAACACTTAGAAACACGCCAACAACTCCCAGGATCACCATTATTGCTCGATTTGACTTCTCCAATTGCATTTTTTTGAGTGGGAGACTTCTATGGCACGTTAGGGCATGTATCTAATTGGTATAAATTGTAGATTGAAACTCATTTCAAGGGTTGGTCTTTCAGTCATCTATGATTTGGAAAATGCCTAAGGAGGATTTAGGGCTTCAAACTGTTAGCGTTTTATTTCGCACCTTTTAGTGCAAATGTAAAACGAATAGATGTGCGGTAGAACCGTTCTTCAAATTTGAAGGGGAAGCTCCCTATAAAATAAAACTAATTTAAGACTACAGAGTATGTACAGTGTTTTTCAGAGGTTTTTTTTACTTATGTTGAATGGAAGGGAAATTTGCAATCTTGTTGGGTTTGCAATGTGTGAAAGGTAGAAATGCACTTTCAATCACAAAGCAATGGTTTTTTTTTTTGATTGGTATCAAAACCTAGACTACACGCTTGCACTATTCCGCTAAATTCAGAGGACGAACAAGGCAAGTATACATGGATTGGATTGAAAAGATTAACACAAACACATAATAACATATAATCAGGTTTGACTTCGTTGTGACACAAAGTTCACAGATTCAACATAGATAACAACACATTGCAATAACATCCATTGGCAAAAACAGGCATAATAAATGTTCTTGAACGAGACACAAAAATCACAATTCGAACACCAGGTGACTAACAACTCTAGCATAATGAAGGCATGAGAATTGCCATTTTCATTGATATTCACTCGTTAGTACAATTGATTTCTCTACCCTGGAAAATAAAGACTGAAAAATGCTAACTCCTAAAAAGCTCTGAAAAAGCTAACTAATAATGAATCTTGAATTCTAAAATTTAGATCCTCTCTATTTGCACAAAGCACTTATTTATACTGCTTACAAAGTAAATGCATAAGAATAATAACTGAACTTTATCTCTAACTGACTGGGGTTTGCATGACATGCAAACTTATTACAAACAATTTGCTCCACTAAAATTGAAAATAGAAACATGCAACTGCCAGCTCAAGTCATGATGTAAAACATGCAATTGTGACTTCGTGCTCTCATCTGATGCATGGTGATCAAACAAAAATCAACTCCACTTAACGCTATAAATAGCAAATGCTAAAATCATCACAGGAGGCTAAAAATAGAATCTTGGTAAACAACTCTAGACACTGCTGTTTTGACTAAGTCTGAAAAATCGATGGAACATTGAAGTTTCGCAACTTTAACCAATCTTGGTGACTTGAATATGAGACCACCCACTTTGAAAATTTGCCACTTCGAACATTTTCTTTCGATTTGCATTGATTCTCAATTTGAAATCATTATCTCAAATGCTCTAAATGTGTTGGTTCAACGGACCTTTCTGACCAATTTTCCTTGCTGCTGACTTTGTCTTTTGCTTGAACTTTTGTTTTTATTTACCATTGGATTCTGACTAGGCATGCGACATTGAGTCTTTGTTTGTTTTCCAACACCTCTCTATGCTGAGCGCTTAGGATGATAGCATGTAAATTTTTGCTTTTTCTTGAATTTGATGACAGCATATCTTTTTATTTTGATTTTTCTGGTCACTGGTCTTTTTATGCAAATCAAGCGACTCCTTGTGAGTTGCGATTGCTGAGCTAAAGGCATTATTCTGTTAACCGTTGGCTTCCTCAAACTCCTATGGCCTTTGAGCTAATTTGACTCATGAGCTTTGAAAAACTTTATTTGATTGTTTGAATTCATTGACTAGTGCGTGCATCTGTTGGATTTCTTTTGACACCCTCTATATAGGCACGCATCTACAACTGAGCATATGGAGGCGCTTTAATCCTTACGTTTATGTTTGTTGATTTGCCTCTTCACGCCTTTGTCACTGAATCTTAATGTTGTTCACTAGGCATTGATCCCTTGACGAGTCTGACGAATGGGATTCCTCTTGTGCTAGAGTTTAAACTCTTACATATGCATGTCCGATACTCATGGAGCGCATTCCTTCCTGTTTAGACGCCTTATGCCTTCACAAGTACATGCATAATCCTATAGCCATGCTTTCATTTATGTTGAAGCGTTTCCCGCACATTTCTCCTTTTTAAAATTGTTGCTTCATGCTGATTGTGTAATATCCGCAATGGGATCTGCCCTGAAATTCTGAAATTAACTTTCTGAATTCTGCCCTAAATTTCTGCACTTTAGATTTCTGCTCTAAAACCCTAAATTCTGATTTATTTTTCTGCACTTTTCTGATTTAGTTTTCTGCCCAAACCCTAGGACGGAATTCTGATTTTTATTTTCAGAACGATAAACACTTATAGGCAGCCAATAGACATATGCCAAACATCCATAAAAATATGCCAAACATGAAATATCATCAACTATGATAACAACCATGAAATTCAACCATCGAAGAGCCAAACATAGGTCCAAACAAATCAGATTTCTGATTAAACAAGTCTGCTGCTCCAAATCTGAATATGCTGATTTGGAATTACATCAAATTCATGGGCTCAAACATAACAAACTTCGCCCAGATTTCTGCTCCTATAAGTTCAACCTAAATTAGGTTTATACATACCATGGAATAGCAAAAATGACTCAAAATAATGAAGTCGCCCTCCTACGGAAGTGGCGCTCAACCTAGGGCATGAACCCTAGTCAATCTTCATCCAAAACTCCTCCAAAAGGTGGCGCTCAAATCTGCTCCAAAAGATGTGGCTTGAATGCTCAAGATCCTCCAAACTCCAATGAAGTGCAAGCGTGAACTCTGTGTGAATTCACCTCCAAGATGGAATTGGGTTTTCGTCCAATCCACCTAATATTCTCAAGGGTTTTCGTCCTTGGAATATGCTGACCTAAAAGGCAACCAAGAGTAAAACTCCAAATGAAAGATGTGATGTGAATGAATGATGATGAAATGACCACAAAACACCTTGTATTTATACATGATTTGCTCTCCTTCCTCAAGGCCGACCTAGACATGGCAATTCCTTATTTTTATTTTTTCCCTTTTGTCCCATAGGGCCAACCTCCCTTCTTGGCGCCCAACACACAATAAAAAACATTTTATTTTATTTCTTTTTTAATCCTTCTTTCCACTCTCCAAGTGGCGACCCACTTAAGCATAAGATGCATCAATATTTTGCCCTCAAATCAAGTCATCCTCCTCAAGGTGACATGTCATAAATTACACTTATTTTTCACAAGGCATTTTTCCACATTTCGTTCTATTTTTCCATTCTCCAACTGGGTTGCTCCACCTTAGGGCAGATGAAGATATAACTTGCAGCCATAGGACAGAAGTTATGACAAGTGATACACTTGGTTTTCAGTTGGAGACATCTCTTGGACCAGCACTTGTCGATGATACTCATGGAAGGAGAGGTGATTAAGATGTATGAAGACATCACAGAAAGGTATGAGGTAAGAACTGATTTTCTGACTTGCAACAACAATCCCTTATCTTCACATAATTATGAAATGACAGCCAAGAGGATGGAGGTTCAGATCAGCCTTGAGGCATGTGATTTTCAGTTGGAGACACCTATTGGATCAGCACTTGATGAAGAGCATGCAACAAAAGAAGAGGAGGTGCTTGAGTGCAATGTCCCCGTTTTTGGAATGGTCGCCATTGGAGAGAGATTGGGCTACTTCCCACACTTTGGGATTTTTGGAGGGCATCTTGGGTAATGGAGATGACTCTGTCATATTTTTATGATGTCTTCAATGCACTTATCTTGGATAAGATAATTTGTCTTCCTTGGAGTGAGCTATTTGGGAGAGCCACCATCATGCCGAGAGATCATATTGTGTTGTATGGATGCCATGTTGACATTAGGAGATGCCCTCATTCATGCCAAGAGAAGTATAAGGGTGCCTTGCTCATGGTTACATTGTATGAAGGTCATTATTATTATTATCTTGGGCGAATCATGATAGGGGAATCAAGTATTCTCTAACACCTCACCTTGGCGCCCAATGGAGAATTAAAATATAATATTCTTTGTACCTAGGAGAGATGAAATATTAATCAAATCATATCTTTAATTTGATTTGTCTAGTCGCTCATGTGGGTTGAGGATGGTCGGCCCTCTTGGAGGGAAATTTACATTCAAAAATATATTACCCCTTGCCTAGGTCGGCCCTATTGGAGGAGAGTCATGTTGTGTATATATACAAGTTCATTTGGCACTTGCAAATCATCATTCAAGCATTCATTTCATACACACTTGGGAGCGATCTCTTGGAGAGGATCTTGGGACGAAAACCTCAAGCATCCTAGGAGGAGTTGGGCGACAATCTAGCTTCTTCATTTGAGGATTCCGTGACGGGGATCCACTTGCACTTCATCATCTTCTTGGGCAGAATTGATATCAGCTTTGAGAGCATTCATTGGTGCTGAATTGTCTAGGGCTTCACCCTAGGGTTGGAGCGCACCATTTGGAGGAGGAACGACTTGCACATATTGGCAGATTTGTGATAATTCGTGGTTGCTAGGGTTAGGGTTTGGGCAGATTTGTGACAACAGACTTGCAGCCCTGTTCGCCCTCTATTGGAGGCCCCTTTATGCATATTTTGGTATGTAAACATCGATAATTATTTATGCTATATTGCTGGGCTTGTTGGCTGTTTGCCCCAGCCATATTTTGTATTTGAAGAATTTTATATTTTCAGAATTTACAGCAGCAGACTTTTATATTCATTGTGGATGTGCATTTGATGGTTACAATGTGTATTTCATGGTGAATTTCACCTATGCAATTGGTCGAATCATATGTTATATTCCTTTAATGGTTGTATCTGAAAATTATAAAAAACAGAATTTAGTATCTAGGGTTTGAGCAGAAAATTCAAGTAAGGTCCATTTGGAAAGCCCGTAAATCCAAAATAGGCGAAAATATCCCCATTTGGGATATTACATTGAGGTTCTTGAGGACACCACACTAAGGTATGAGACAAGTTCTGATTTTCTGATTTGGATCAACAGTCCCTTACCCTTGCATAATCAGGAGATAGCAGCCATTACACAAGGATGATAGTGGGAAGACTTCTATTATTGACACTCAAGATTTGAAGGTTGAACATGAGCCACGTGTTGTGGATCCAAGCCACGAGAGGTCTGATTTTGTACACCATGGCATGGAAGAGGTAAAGAAGACTCAAAGCATGTGTGATGAGAGGGATGAGCCTCTTATGATGGACAAGCACGACGAGCACTTGGATTTGCATGGACTTGATGAAAGGTATGATTCAGAAATTTCAGTTTGTGCTAGTAGTTTGCAAATTGCATCATGAGGATAATGAGTCGCACCTTTTTGAGAGCCCATTGAAGGCTCAATTGATGATTATGGATGAGGTAGTTGAGCACACACTTTGTGGACCAGCCAATAGTATGCATGCATGTGTAGATGAAGACATTTGTGATTCAGTGTTGGTTGGGAATCTAACTACCTTTGGAGAGCTCGAGGAGTCTACTTATGTTGAGAAACTTGAGCCACAACACCATGATGATGATGAATCCTTATGGACTATGCTGCTGTCCTAGCTTTAGGACTTGAGACATGTATCATGGAGACATTTGATTTTGATTGGTATGTGTTGGGAGGTATCGAGTTTCAGCTGGATGGAGATGAGCATGAGGGTGGAAATTTTCCAGCTCTAATTCGTTGGTCTTTTGCTCATACTTTCTTGATGGATGGCTGTCCTACCTCGCTGATCACAGAATTCCCAGGATGTACATTGGTGGCAGCAGCTGTTTGGAGGGAGTGGAGAGCTTGGGATAGCTACCACAATGTTGTGGGCTTGCATAGTGTCATGTCCCGTTCTAGGTTCTAGAAGCAATTTTCTGAATCTTGCAATTATACAGTGAAAACCCTAGGATTGAAATCTGATCTCTTCTTGCACACTTCTATTATAGTTATTCCAATCTTATGATTTGACAATAATACAAATGAAACAAATAGATTGTGGCAGCCTTGCAATATGAATTTCAATAGAATGCAATTTACAATGATAATCATGAATGAGGAATCAACTCAGAAATCACTGTTACAAATCAGACGTTCAATTCTTTCAATTACATCAGCAATTCATGGCTCTATGACAGCCAATAACCTGCTGTTACAAATCAGAGGTGTATGTGCAATGAAAACATACCAATTTTGATGAAAACTATTAAATACAAGACTGCGAACCTTCTCCAACAAGACCAGCCAGCAAGGAAGTCGTCAATGTAAAAAAGGGTTGATGCCAATGCACTGGAGATTGTTTCTAATGCTGAGTGATGCCAATGAATAGCTTCTAGTGCTGATTGTTGGCCTGGATCTGCTAATCGCACCTCTGTCACAGTCCGCTGCCTTGGGATGTGCAAAACGCTGTCACCAAATGTGCTAATTGGCCCTTCAAATAGCTGCGACTTCCTTCCAATATGTGATCGCTGGTTCTTGAGTAGTTGCAACTCAGTCCGCCACTATATTTGCAATCAAATCGCCTCTATGGAGATCAGCAAGGGTGTCCAACTTGGCGAACTTATCCAAGGAAGCAAATCGGCGCTTAAGCAAGAGGTATCTCCTTCACAAAACGGCCTTGGGTGATGAAGGGTCTTCAATGAAATCAACAAGGTCTCAGACCAAATATTGAATGATGGATATATGAAGCTCAACAAATCTACAAGGAAGTGCAAATGCGAACTCTGTGTGAATCTGCCTCCAAGTGTGATTGGGTTTTCGTCGAACAAACAACCCCACAAGGGTTTTCATGCTTGGAAGATCAAGCAAAACAATTGCCAAGCATAATTGCAAAAGTTACCAAAAGATTCATGATGCCGAAAGGAGCTCCTTCATGCTTTATTTATACTTGGATCTCCGCCAATTCAAATTAAAGATTTGACTTTCCATTTCCCTCCTTTATTTTGAAAATACCTTCATTATTGATTTCTCCAAGGAAGGCGCCCCAAATCCAATGCATTATTTTATTATTTTATTTGAATTTCCTCTTCCAATGATGAGCGCCAACTTCAAATATCAATATTTGATTTAATTTATTGCATTCTCCAAGATGAGTGCTCCCTAGGCAAGACTTATTTTATTATTATTTTTGAATGTTTTATTCCTCCAAGGGTGACGCCAAAATCCAACAATTAATATCCTTTATTATTTCCTTTTCTCCAGTGTTGCGTCCATATTAAATAATATTAAAATATTTAATGCAATATCTCTTTCTCTCTTGGGCACTAGCAAAGGAATAATATTTTATTTATTTTCCCTTATTCTTGTCCAATTCAAAATCACTATCTCCTTTGATAATTAATGTAAGAATTACATTAATTCAATTTTTCCCATATTCTCCAGTTAACTAGCCGAGCCAACGTTCTATTTTCCAAGCCTCTGAACAACATTATTATTTCCAAGCCTTAGCTCAGCCAAAATATTCCCTTGTTTTGACGAACTAGCCTATGGGAATGATGATAGGCTAACTCCATTCTCCATTTGATGATCATGTCAGAAATGGGAACATGACACATAGGGTTGAGACTATCATCATATGACCTTGGAGACACCATTGACATCATCATAGGTATGATTTCAAGTTTGTTTGATGCTGTTCTGATTTATATCAGCAGCTTAGTATGGAGTGGCATGTTTTCTATGCACCTGTGATGGGCATCTTTCACATCCATAGGAGGTCATTCATACTTGGATGGATCATTGGTGGTGATGGCATGATGGGAGGCATCTAAATCTTCATTTTCGATGGGTGTGATAGTGTGGTGATTTGGGATCCTGGTATCGGTGTGTTTGGTACACTATTTCATAAGGATCATGATGAATTGCTTCACAACTCTTGGCTTATTGATGTGTATATCAAAGTTGACCAGCGGAAGACTTGGTACAAGTGGTCGTGCTTCAGAGATCATATCATACATTACTTGTTGATGAGCATGGCATTCTTTAGGGCAAGGGTTTTGTATAGTGTTTTGTCTTTGGAAGACTTAGCACTCATGGACAATGGAGCCTTTGGAGGAATGGAGTTGTTGGCACTTGTGGCTGATGGTTTAACATTCTTGTTCCTACAGCTACAGAGACAGAGCACATGGAGGAGGAGCAGGAATTCTGAATTTGGGGAATGGAGTCAGGTTGAGTTCGAGTGTGTATGGCTAGTTGTGCTTCATTGCTGGCCACCGGAGCTCACTTTGCATATCATTCTTCATATTCTTCTTGGGAGATGCAGCGACAGGTTGAGAAGTAGAGTGATCACAGAACATTTGGTTGGATGAAGATACTTGTCCCTTGACAGTATTTTGTAGGATACAGGTTTGCAATTGCTTGTGGGCAAGCAATTCCGGGAAGGGAGGATTGTAATGTCCCCATTTTCGGAGTGATCACCTAGTCATGACCTAATTAATTTTGAAAGGCAAATTGAGTATGGGAGATGACTTGGCATATATTTTTATGGTATTTTTGATGTAGTCATCATTAATAAAATAAATTGCCCTAATGTGGAGCGACCCATTTGGAGGATGGAAAATAGAAGAAAGTGTGGAAATTGCCTATGGAAGAATAAAGGATAATTTATGATATTCTCCCTTTAAGAGAACAACATGATTTGAGGTCAATTCATGATGCATCTTATGCCAAAGAGGTTTGCTCTTCTTGGAGAAGAGAATAAAAGAACATAAAGAAAATATTCCTTTTATGGGTCGGCCAAGTTGTAAAGGAAAAGACAAAAGATCATAAGTGAGTGCCTAGGAGAGGGTCGGCTTAGGAGGAAGGAGAAAATAACACAAAAGACAAATCTTTAATTTGAATTTTGAGCGCCTATCTTGCCTTGAAGAGGTCGTCCCAATTTGGGAAGAAAAAAAGAAATAAAATATAATTTTGAAGGGTGGTGGGCCGGCTTGAGAAGAAGATGAAATCATGTATAAATATAAGGTGTTTTGTGGTCATTTAATCATATCATTCATTCCTAATTTCATATGGAGTTTATCTCTTTTGGCTGCAACATTTGTTGGGCTTGAATCCAAGAACGAAAACCCTCATGATTCTTGGTGAGTTGGATGAAAACCTAACTCATCTCGTGAAGGTTTCATAACATTGACCTACTTGCACTTCATTGGAGATCTACGGAGACTTGGAGTTGATTTGCATATTCAGATTTCTAGATCAGATTGGAGCAGCATTCCTTTGGTGACATTTGCTATTCATTTTGCTTTGGGCATTGCCCTAACTTGGAGCGCCATCATTGTGAAGGGCGATTTGGCATTTTGGAGGCAATTTTTACATTGTCTAGGGTTTCCTTAACCCTAATTCCTAGCTGCATTTGGAGCAGATCTGAGCGTCACTTTTTGGAGGCTATTTCTTCATCTTTGAGGGTTTCTAAACCCTAATTTCAGAGCAGAAGCCTAGCGCCATCATTGTAGAGATTTTTAGTATCTTTCTATGTTTGGTATGTATCAACCTAATCATTAGGTCTGATTTGTGAAGGCATAATGCTGGGATGTAATTGGGCATGTTTGGCCTATGTAATTTGATATGCTTGCATATTCAGCAGTCTGATTTTGTAGCAGCAGTCTGATATAAATCAGAAATCAGATTTGTTCTCATTTGTTTTGCGATGTTCATTTATGGTTGGATAAGTTCATGTTGAATAAGTTCATGGTTGAAGTTAATATCATAAGGATTCATTGTTGCCCTATTATTTGACCATTTTAGATGCATTTGTGTTCGCTGTGACTATTTGTTTAAGAGCATAAATAAAGATCAGACATTAGGGTTTCAGCAGAAAACTAAAAGTGCATAAAACTAGGGCAGAATTCAGAAAACAAAAATCAGAATTTAGGTTAGATCCCTATTTGGGATATTACACATTGTGTATTTCATGGTGTAATTCATGTTTGTTATGATTATCATTTGGTAGCATCATTTGCCATGCTTATTTGTCATGTTTGGGCATATATAAGTATGCTGTGATAATTTGTTTAAGAGGAGAAAATAAAATCAGAATCTAGAGTTTTGTGCAGAAAACTGAAGTGCAGAAAATCCCCTTCTACAATCCATGTCTCCTCTTTATGGAACCTTTCGAGTAAACTAAGATCGTCCCACAACTGAGCTTTACTAGACTTATAGCCATAAACATTGAAGAGAATCATCTTGGTATTATCTTTGATGCTAGTAAGTTTTACATGAATAACCTGTTGAGAGCAATCCAACAACACTCCCCCCCACCCCCCCAGGCTTCCATCATCCTAGAGAACCGCTGCCATTCCCCCAGTTGTACCAACCACAGATACAAAAGTTCCCTCACACCTATACCATAACTTTTTGTACAGGTTCTGGATAGTCTCTTAAGAAATTTTAGTTTCTTGGTTCAAAAGGACATCTGGGGCATAATCCTCTAGAAGCTGCCTCATCAAGTAGTGTTTGTTAGGGGCAGCCCTTGACATTCCAACTTATGAACCTCATGGCTTCTTAGTGGACAGGATATTCCCTCATGTGCCAGTAAGAATTGAGAGATTTTTGTGTTCGTTTTTCTCCTACAAGCCATGCTCGTCTCCATTTTCCTGCCTCATGGTTTATTGCCTCCCAAGTCCACCTTGGGATTAGGAGTAGAAGCTTGCTGATTCTCTGTAGCCATGCTTCTGTCGTCAATTCCCACCATTGACTCATAGGTGGCTTTGACCTCTTCATCATCTTCGAATTCTTGATCATTCACAGGGGCATCCTCTTGTCTATCTAGGGGTGGTTCCTCATCTGATCCCTTTCTTAGGTCCTAATCTTCTTTCCTATAATTAGGATAGCAATTGCCTTTGTCATTTTCTTGTGAGGGGCATTCTGCCATTCCTTGAATGTCCCTTGCTGGTTCCTTTGAGGGGCCTTAGATGTTTCCAAAGTATTGATGTCCTTATTCGCTTTCACTCTCCATTCCATCCTAATCTTTGGAGCACTTGCTGGGGGCTCCTTGTGTCCCCTATCACAGCTTTTTGCAACATGTCCCACCTTGCTTTAAGAGAAGCAATGAAAGGGCAGGCATTCATAATCTAATTCTTGAGACCAAGAGCCACGTGAAGAACAAATTCTGAAGCTTGCTTAATAGGTCAAGCCAGATTAATTTTGACACAGATCCTAGCATAAGTGGCCATCTCCTTTCTACTAGTAGAGTCTGAACAGTATAGATAAGATCTCAAAGAACTCCCAATTTCCTTCAGCACCTCCTCTGCCCAAAAGGTTTGAAATATGTACTATTTGTATTATACAAGGGTTGTGTTGTGCAATGTATTTCTCTTTTATAAATATGCTGCTTACAGTTTTGTAGGAGGCAAGCTTTGATGGATTACAAAACATATGAACATATTAAGTTGGTTTTGTTCACAAGACTATTGTTTTTATATGTTGTAATCATTTATTTATTTAATTCTAGAAGGGAGGACTTTATGCTAATATAATTATTCCAATATTTGCTACATCAAAAACTTTTATACTTGGTTAATTTGTTTGAGGAAAATGTGTTGTCTGAACTAAATGTTTGTGTCAAATATTGATTTATAATGTTATGAAACAGGAATTTGGTCACAAAGCAGAATTTTACCATGGTAACATGGATCCTGAACACCGCTCTTTAGTCCAAAGGCAGTGGAGCAAAGATGAAATAAACATAATATGTGCCACCGTGGCATTTGGAATGGGTATGAAATTTTTTGAATTTGCAAAATGGTTTGTCTTTATTGCTTCAAAGATATATTTAAGGTCTTTCTGTTTCAGGTATCAACAAACCGGATGTGAGGTTTGTTATTCATCATTCATTGCCAAAGTCTATTGAAGGTTATCATCAGGTCAATTGTCTTTTCATGTTTCTATTTATTTTCTTTGTCAAATAGAATGCCATATACTCACTTGCAATCATATATTTTGTATAATGTGGAATACTGGGAACTTCATCTTTGTATAGACAATGCAAATAGATTTCTGTTTCAATTGTATCATTGAATTTTCTTTAGGAATGTGGTCGAGCTGGTCGGGATAACCTTCCTTCATCTTGTATTCTTTACTACAACTATGCTGATTATGTAAGTACTTTGAACAAGGAAAAATTTTCTTCAAAAATTTACTTATAAACTTGAGAATCAAGTTGAACTTTTAAGACTCATTACAGTTTTTCTGATGAAATAGATCCGAGTAAAGCACATGCTTACACAAGGAGCTTCGGAACAAAATTCAATGCTCTCTAGAGCAGGTCATGGAGCTTTGGGAAATTCAAGCAGTATATTAGAGACAAACCTTGAGAATCTTTTACGAATGGTATTTTTTTCGCACAAATGAAGTTTTGATTTTTTAAAATTTTAAAGCATAAATTGATGCATAATGAGGGTTTGCTTTGTGTGCCAGGTTAATTATTGTGAAAATGAAGTGGATTGTCGAAGGGTATTGCAACTTGCTCATTTTGGTGAAAAATTCGATGCTGCAAGCTGCAAAAGTACTTGTGATAATTGTAACAAAATGATAAATTTTGTGGAGGAGGATGTGACTGATGCAGCCAAGCATTTGGTTAGTTAATATAAGTTGTTTTGTATTGGTTTGGTTTGGTGTCAGTACGAAATATCAGTTTTATATTGTTGTTTGTATTGGTTTGACTTACAATACTTGTGGTTTCAATGGAAAGGCTGGTATTACCTTGGTACTTCATATTGGCTGTTTGGAGATTTATATTGCTAATATTTGAACATGCAGGTAGAGTTAATAAAGGCAATGGGTCAACGTTTCTCATCATCTCATGTGCTCGATGTCTTTCGTGGCTCCATGAGTCAACAAGTACAAGACTGTGGATACTTTAATTTAATGTCTTTTTATAATTAAATACAGTTTTTTTCTTTTCAAAATAATCATTTCTTTAATGGCCCGTTGTTCAGATTAAGAGGCACAAGCATGAAACACTGAATCGTCATGGAGCTGGTAAAAACATCAGTAAAGTAGATGCGTCACGTATATTGCATCGCTTAGTTCTTGAAGACTTCCTAACGGAAGATGTCATGAAGAATGATGTTTATGGATCAGTGTCATCAATTCTTAAGGTAATTTCCCTCATTTTTTCAAACTAGGACAATCATTACATTTGGAAGTTGTACATGCCTGTTATTATATTGTTTTATCTTGCTCTATTAATGGGCATGACATAGGAGGCAATTTTATAGAGTGACAACATTCTCTACAGGTCAATGAAAGCAAGGCAAGAGATCTCTTCTTAGGGCGTGAAAGGGTTGTTGTGAGGTAGGTTGCACCTAACAATTGTATAAATATGAAATGTTTTATTGTGAATTTTTCATGAGCCATTTTGCATTTTCTTAGATTTGCAATTAGCAAGAAAACTTAGAAAAGTGATAAGGTTCTGTTGTACTAGGAAATAGAACTATAAAAAGTAATGTCAGGTCAATCACTATTCATGAGCAATACCCATTTGTAATGCTAGAATATTTAAGTTGATAGAGTATGCATTATACTCATATCTTTGGTAGTATCATACAGAGTTGTCGTATGTATTTAGTTAGCCTGCATTCATTCATGTCTTCTGTCATTTGACAGTTAAGTCCAAACCATTAAGCACAGAAGACTGCCTTTAACTCCCCAATATGTTTGTGCCTTAATCTCACATATTAGCCCTAGAATATGATAATTACCACAAGATTGTATCCTCCAATTTTGGTGGTTCACAAATTTCACAAAACCTCTGATAAAACATATATTTAAAATATAAACTTCGCAATATCTGAGCCATCACAAAATGTCGAATTGGTACCAACGGGTAAACATTAAATCTCAAGGAATGGTACCAAAACAGGTTGAACTAGAATCTGTAAATGGAGAATTGAAAGGGGTAATTTGCCAACAAAAAATCAGTCTCAAGAATCTTGAATTGTTGACCTTCCAACTGCTTGTTGGTTGAGATTCTTGACAATTGGCATTCAGTTCCATGGTTGGAGAAGTCCATGTGTATGGATCACTTGATGTCACCAAGTGTGTGCATGAAACAATGTGAAGTTATGCATGGTGGTGTGCAAGAACAATGCGTTGGGTCATGCATGGGGCGCATGATGACATGAGTGTTGTACGTAAGGCACATGTGTTGAGGAGGAGAGTTCAAAAGTTCCAAAGACTATCAAGGTGCACAGAATGTTCTTGGAGGCTTGCATGGTTGTGCTATGATCATTTGCCATTTCTTGAGATATGATGGCCCCCATTGCATCTTCGGTGAGTTATGGAAATCGAACATAGAGTTGTTGAAGATTGTACCTCTTTGCTTGATTTGCATACTGCTCTGCCTTGGCCACTTTGAATAGATGATGTGAACCTTGTCCAGTGTGTGTTGTGGTAGTTTGATTGATCTCATCTTGCATGACAATGTAAGTGCTTAGGATCCAAGTTTGAAGGATGTTGTGTGAATGCTTGCTCAAGAAGAGAAGAAAAGTATGGCTTAAGGAGTTCCGCATTGAAAACTGGATGCAATCCCAACCATGGTGGCAGATTGAGAACAAATGTATTCTCACCAAATGTGCACAGAATGGTGTAGGAACCATAGCGTGAAGGCTTCATCTTCTAGTGTGGACCCTTGGAATGTTCCTTTTGAAGATGCAACTAGACTTTGTCACCAACTTTGAATGACTGAGGTGTGTATTGTGTGTCATGGTGCTCTTTTCATTTTTGTTGCTGGTGCGAGAATATCTGTTGAACATGTTTGTGAACATTTTGAATGTGATGCAAAAATTATTGCACCTTATCCACTTCCCATTCCTATGTTAAGGGGTGCTGTAGGTTGGAATTCAAGACATGACTAGAAAGGACTATTCTTTGTAGAATTGTGCAAAGCTCTATTGTAGGCATGTTGCATGTATTGCAAATTGTCATGCCAAGTGTGAAGTTGTAGATGCACAATAGGTGCAAAAGTGTGTAATTCACTATGTAATGTCCCCATTTTCGGAGTGGTCACCATTGGAGAGCAGATGGGTTGGTTTTCACACTTCGGGATTTTTGGAAGGTGAATTGAGGTTTGGAGATGCCTTGGTATGTTTTTCTGATGATATTGATGTAATCCTTTCATTTAATCTTTTTCTTTCCATGGGAGCGAATCATTTTGAGGAGTTGAGTGTGGAAACTTGTCATGTTGAGGAGGTTGTGCTAGATGATGGTTTTGTTCGATGTGGATGCCACCTTGATAAGTGATCATATGTTTTTGCCCACTTGGAGAGAGGACTTATTTGATGCATCATGGATATGGATGGCCTTTGAAGAAGAAACAAAGAATAAAATAATATCTATTACTTGGCGCTTGGAGGGAGATAGCTTGGAAGAAATAAAGAAGGCAAAAATTCATATCTTTAATTTGAATTTTGTTTTGGCCATGACGAAGCAAATTTACCTAGGTCGGCCTAGGAGATTTGCAGCCAATGGTGGGCGCCAAGATACCTTAAGGCAGGTCGGCCTTTTAGGAGAAAAAACAGATTTTTTAGGTCCTAGGTCGGCCAGAGCTGGTTTGGGCGCCTAGTTATCATAACTGGGTCGGCCAAGTTGGAAATAAAGTAATAAAATAATAACAATTTTGCCTAGGTCGGCCAACTCTTGAGGTAAACAAAATATGTATAAATATAAGTTGATTTTGTGGCATTTGCATCATCATTCAAGCATCGTTCATTCTATCATTTGGAGTTTATCTCTTGGTTGCAACGAAAGTTGGGCAAAAGGAACTTGAGACGAAAACCATGAGTTTCTAGGAGAAGTTGGACGAAACCCTAGCTTTTCCTTTGGAGGATTCCGTGACGGGAGTTTTGTAATGTCCCCATCTTTGGAATGGTCGCCATTAGAGAGAGATTGGGCTAATTCCCACACTCTGAGATTTTTGGAGGACATCTTGAGTATTGGAGGTGACTCATCATATTTTACTGATGCATTTGATGCACTAATTTGTCTACCTTGGAGCGAACTACTTGGGAGAGTCACACATATGAAGATATACTATTGGTTGTGGAAACTTGCCATATTGTGCCAAGAGATGAATTTTCTAGGTGATGAAGTTGTTTGCATAATTTGTTGTGATGCCACTTTGGTATTTTGGGCTTGGATGATCTTGGAAGGAGGAATAAAGAATAAACAAATAATAACTCTCCTTTGGCGCTTGATGGAAGGGAGGATAGAGAAAATAAAGAAAACCAAATTCATATATTTAATTTGAATTTCCTAGGCGCCAAGGGTAATTTGATGCAGGCCGACCCTCTTAGTGATGGAAAATAATAAATAAAAAAGTATAAAAGTGCCTAGGTCGCCCCTAACTGAGAGGGCAGAAGTTATGTATAAATATGAAATCATTTCAAGGCATTTTCATCATCATTAATCATTCATTCATTCACCTTTTGGGAGTTTACCTCTTGAAGAAGATCTTAGGACGAAAACCTCAAGCATCTTGGAGGAGTTGGACGAAAACCTAGCTCTTCTTGTGGAGGATTCCGTGACGGGAGTTCACTTGCATTTCATTGTTTTGGAGCAGAATTGCAGATCAGATTTGAATATCATTTTGGAGGACTTTACTATCATTATTTTGCATTATTTTTGGTATGTAAAACCTTAGGGTTTAGGGCAGATTTGAGCTGAGCTATTTGTCTTGTAGGTCGCCCCTAACTGAGAGGGCAGAAGTTATGTATAAATATGAAATCATTTCAAGGCATTTTCATCATCATTAATCATTCATTCATTCACCTTTTGGGAGTTTACCTCTTGAAGAAGATCTTAGGACGAAAACCTCAAGCATCTTGGAGGAGTTGGACGAAAACCTAGCTCTTCTTGTGGAGGATTCCGTGACGGGAGTTCACTTGCATTTCATTGTTTTGGAGCAGAATTGCAGATCAGATTTGAATATCATTTTGGAGGACTTTACTATCATTATTTTGCATTATTTTTGGTATGTAAAACCTTAGGGTTTAGGGCAGATTTGAGCTGAGCTATTTGTCTTGTTGCCCATGCGTTTTGGATGAAATTAAAGACTTGTTCAGTTCTGATTTTTATAGCAGCAGACTTTTGAATTATATTTCAGTCATTTATGATTGCCATTTGAAGTGATTTAATTGCATATTGTGTGGTGGAATTCAAATCTAATATTGGAAATGTTGTTTGCAATGATATTATGGTGATTTGGCATACTTTATGGAGATTATATGCAATTGTTTAAGTCTGATTTTTGGAGCAGAAGTTAGGGTTAGAGCAGAAAACTAGGGCAGAAGTTAGGGTTAGAGCAGGAAACTAAAGTGCAGAAAATTAGGGCAGAATTCATAAAATTCATTTGGAAAGCCCATAAATCCAAATTAGGAGAAAATATCCCCATTGGAGAAAATTGTCCAAAATATCTCGTTTTGGGATATTACAGTGGTATTAGAGCTATGATCTTGCCAGTCTGGAGGGTTTCATCATACATCATGGAAGAAGGTAGAGAAACAATGACATCTTTGATTGAATCTCTTAGACAAAGTCAAGTTAGATTGAAGAAGGACCTTGATAGATGGTTGTATGAACAAGAGGCCACACAAATCATTGATGAATACCAGAGCCTATCCGATGATTTTGAGAATGCAACTCCTTTTGAACTTCATTTGAAGGTTCTTGAAGATGGAAATCTGGAAATCTGGGAAAGGAGGATCTATATGATTACATCAGAAAATTGATGAAAGAGAAAGAAAAATTAGAAGTCACCATTGAAGAAAGGTTAGAGAAGGAAGAATAAGTACTGTTTTGTTGCTAAAATTACTGTTCCAGCTTTTTATGATGTTGTGTATGTTTGGTTTAGGTAAATCAAATAATTTTCCTTGAAAATTGTAGGCTTTGTATTGCTAATTTTACTGAAGTTTGGTCATTGTAGCTTTGTATGTTGTTTTCTTCAGATGTGTTGTTTAATCTTGTGTGTGTCCTTTGCTTAAACCAATTCAATCCTTGTGTTGTACTCACACTTTTTCGATTTTGCTTTTAGATGGAAAGATGAGCATTTATTAGATGCTATGGGTTGTTTGCTTCAAGTGAAAAGGCATAAAAATCTATCATCTTGAGCATAAGTGTTGTTAAGCGTTGTGCCCTTGCTTGAGAACCAAAAGATATGTGCTTGCTTATTTTATTTTTGCAATGTATGTTCAAAACCCCAAGAGTTTAATTGTACATATTGTAAAAAGCTAGAGGTTGTTTCCTTAGGTTCTAGGGTTTTTTGTTTTATTTTTTATTAGATTGAGCTTCCCCTTCCAATTTGAAGAAAGGTTTTACCTTAACACTGTTCTATTTTGTGTTGCACTAAGAGATGCAAATTGAAAGGCTACCACTAGTACAAGTTTATGTTGTGGACAACAAAAACTATCAAACTGTGACCAAAATGTTTTCTGCAAATCGTGTACAAATTGCTAGTTTCAAGGGTCTGAAATACAAAAAATTGCGAATTGGCTACATATTGCAACTAAAATACTCCCTACTAGGAAATTGCGATGTCACAATGCTTTTCCCACAAAACAATTGTATGTAAGATCAAATCCATGCAGACACTTCACCACACCATATTTGCTTCTCATTACAAGATCCCCATTGTCCGATCCTTATTGCCACCTTTGCTAGGTTTATTTGTGATTTGGAGGTTGTAATGTCCCCATTTTTGGAATGGTCGCCATTAGAGTTAATTTGGGTTTTTCACATCGCTCCGAGGCAATTGAAGGACTTTTCATATGGATCTTGTGTTGGGAGGTGGACTTCATCATGTGTTGTGTGGATGTCATCATTACATCTTGGGAAGCTCTCATACGGATGCCTTGCTTCTGCCTCCATGGTCACATGGTATACACCATTTGGGAGGATATTGTTATCACTATCTTGGATGGCTTGCACTGCGAAGGGCAAATATTCTCCAAACCTCATCTTGGTGCTCAAAGGATGGAACAAATACACTATACCTCCTATCCAGGATGGCACTAGAAGAAGTCAAACAATGATAAAAAATATCTTTAATTTAATTTATCTTGGAGCCCTTGCAAGAGAAAGGAGGTCGAACAAACACTCAAATTATATATATACACTCCTGTCTAGGTTGGCTCTAGAAGATGGGCGCCTAAGACTCCACAAGGTCGGCCCTAATAAGGAGAGAAAGATACTAACTAAGGCTAGGTCGGCCAGCATGAAAGGAGAATGAAATATGTATAAATACCAATTGGATTTATGGCATTGGAGCATCAAGCAATCAACATTCATTCATACATTGGAGTTTATCTCTAGCATAAGGGTATTGAGACGAAAAACTTCAAATATCTTTGGAGAGGCTGGACGAAACCCTAGCTGATCCAATTGGAGGATTCCGTGATGGGGATCTACTTGTGCATCGTTGGAAAGAAGAGCAGATTGCACATCAGATTGTGGAGATCATTCTTAGAGGCATTCTTGGTGTGGATAGTCCATCAATTACAAGGAGAAGTGCCCTCTCTTGGAGCGACACCTTTAGGAGGAAGGTTTCATGCATATTTGGAAGATAAGCTGCTGCTAGGGTTTTTGACCAAGGGCAGATTTCTTAACAGCAGAACAGCACCCTGATTTATTTCATTTGTGAGTTATTATCATGGTGAATATTATGTATTTCATAATGTAATACCTTCATATGCTTGAGCGACCTATGTAGAGGATCTTTTGATGTTTTGATGATGCATATGCGAATATTATAAGGTGCAGATCTGAATAATTCATTTTTAGAATTTATAGCAGCAGTCTTTCATATTTATTGTGGATGCATGGTTGACATGATTAGTAGGTAATTCATGGTAAATATAATATTCATGATTGGGCAAATCATTGGGCGTGATCATATTGATATTTGCCATAATTTATGATAAATATATGCATATGTTACAAGTCTGAATTTTGGAGCAGAAATTAGGGTTAGGGCAGAATTACAAAGTGCAGAAATTTAGGGCAGAATTAGGGTTCGAGCAGAAAATCAGAACTATAACCTAATATCCCATTTGGGACATTACAGAGGCTTGACAGACTATGCCTCTCTTTGAGTTGGTTATGCATGGCTCCACCCATCTCATTGCACACTTTATGAATCAAGCTTACAATTAACCTTTTGTAGGAATTGTACAACAATTTTTGTTATATCAAACCAACCAACTCTTCATGACACCCTCATATGTGTAATGTTTGAGTTAGGGATAGTTTATTGGTTAGGCTATGTTTGCCCATGACACTCCAAGTCTCCAAATGTCCCATCAAACAAACAGGTCCCTCCTTACTACCATCTCTACTCTTAGTCTATCCAATACACTACATGCCTATATATCAACCAAACCTAGTTCCTCCTATTCAAGGGATTCCTTTCACTTAAATGTAGTCTAATCCTCAAGTTTATTTTTCTTATCCTTTCACTTCAAGGTATTCAAGTATCCTCAGACTGAATGATTTTGTCATTGTGAGACACCTGAAGCACCTCAAGAAACATTTGGGCCACATAATATAGAGTATCATCTTGCCTTTTCCTCTGTTGAATCCTTGTAAATATAAACAAGGTGACTTGAATGATTACATGAAAGGCTCTGTAGTTGTAAGCTGATGTTGTCACCAATTTTTTTGAAGACTCTAGAAGAGCTTGCCCTTGATTGGTTTTATCATGTTCTTGAAGGGTGTAAGCCTTAAACCACACAAGGGACAGAATGGGAGAAAACATGGCCAACAAAGTTTGTGTGTTAACAATTGCAACACAATAATGTACAATTCCGATTTGTACATATGCATTGTCATTTCTCTCGACAATCAAAACTTACAAGTGTTGTCACTCCCACAACAACACTAGCATAAGCACCAAGACATGGACAAAAAGGATGTGTAGGAGACACATGAGGAGAGACACTATATCATCTCAACATAGGAGTGAATCATTCCAAATGTAGCACCCTCTCGAAAGTGGAATTCTAGTTCCAAAGAGGAAAACACAAGTAGAGAGGCATAGTCACCTCAATGCACTAAAGGTAGTATGCATACCAATGTGGCACCCTTCCAACTTAGATAATGCACTAGTGGAAAGACTTATCCCAGATGAGACAACTCATCATGAGGTTTTGAGAAGGATTAGCGACATGCATCAAGCTAAACCAACACCACCAAATAGGAGAGATAGGATCTCACCCTATACTAGTGACTAAGTATTTGTACCCATTACCTAGTCGTGCAAACTGAGAAACTATTGCAGGAAGGAAAATATAGTTCATTCTCCAATTTATTAAATTCAAACATAAAAGAGGAAGCATATGAATTAGGCCACATCCATTAATCCATTTCAATTCCATGAGCATAAATGAAACAAAAGAGATAGCATAAATCTTTCTACTCAAATTCACTTGCACAAGCAAAGTGATACTAGGGACTGTTTCCAATCAACCTAGTTCACACAAGAGCATGTTCTTTCATACTAAGGAATACAAATGCACTTAAAACGTATTGAAAATTTTATGCAGATCATAATTACACATTCCTAGACAAATACGAGGAAATGTTGTAGTGTCCCTAACCGGATTGTTAATTCAAATGCACCAAATCTTACAATCAATACAAACCCAATCTCTTTCTGTTCACTAGGATCTCGATGCGGGCAAGGTGAGAGCATAAGGAAACCAAGATGTGGACAAGAAAACAACTAATGCAACTCATTGGCGGCAAGTTACACAATTTACAATCAATGCCAAATTGGCAGATATTATGCAAATGATCAAAGCTAAATTGGTTGATTACAAACTACAGATCTGATCAATGCCAAAATTGATAAATAACAAGTGGATGTTTATGAATGTTAAATTGATGGATAATGAAAATAAATGCAACTCTTGGTGGCTACGCCATCCAATCATTTTTAACAATGCAAAATATTAAATAGATCTGGCAGTAGACATTCCATATTTACAAATGACTGTATATGTTGAAACTTCACAATAATACTGAATTATATCATGCTGGAGTCATTCCGAAATTAATTAAATCAACGTACAAAAGTCTAAAATATATATCCAATGGCAAATCTAAGATAAAATACCAGAATGTTGCAGCTATGCAGGCTGATGTAGAAATCTAGAAAATTACCCAACTAGTATCCAGTAGATCCAAACACTTGCACAAATCCCAAAGTGGCGGAAGGTTTGAAATAAGGTACAACATTGATTTTTGATCCCAAAACAGCTCAGGAAAGGGAGCAACTCCTTTCTAGCAGCTGTCTGGCCTCCCTAGGAATGGTATGACTAAGTTTGAATAGTACATCAACACTAATGCAGGCTTCGGCTTCTCAAAAAGCTCAATCACCCCTATTTGATGGTGTATGGCCAGCAACAAGATCTTAGACATCAACAAATAAAATGTACGGCCTGCACAAGATGGTACGGCAATATATAAATCAGCTCCTAAACAATATGGTCAAGTACAAAATGGTACGACCAACTCATTGGAAAGATAACACTTCACAATGTAAATCGTTAGGATTTGCAAACAAATGGTTTTTGATATCTTCCTGAATCTTGTTCTTTCATAAAAACTATTAAAATCACTCAACATAGAAATCTGGAAACACCTGAACAATATTTTTATAGTTTTTGAATATTCCACACCACACAAACAAATTGAAATCTTGACATCAACTGAAAACTTGAAGGTACAACGCATTATTAGCTCAATGACAATCCCCAGATGGAATTACTCTTGTGGAATGGAGGATTTTCGTCCTCAACTCTGTTTGCCAATGGGGTTTTTGTCCAAGGGCAAAGAAATGAACACAAAGGCTCTGTTTAAAAAATCAAGGGTTTTTTAGATAAAATGGTAGAGAGTTGCAAATCAGCTCTCACTTCCTTTTTATAGACCCTTGGGGGAATTAAAATAATAAAATTCACTTTTCCCGCCCCAAAAGCCTATTTTTAATTTACTTTTGTTACATTACCCCAAAATAATAAAATATCATTAAGAGTTACATAAGGCTTTGTTGCGTCCAATTAGGTAGCCTGAAAATAATAGTAAAATTGTTTTTTACAATGCTAGCAAAAATAGTAATAAGATCAACTTTAATTATTATTTATTAAAATATATCCCTAACCCTATCCATTGACCTACGGGAGATTAGAAAATAGGCCAAGGGACCATGACAAACACCTAGGTCCGAAAAGGAGACATGACAATTGTAGGTCCAAAGGCTCAATTATCACTTGATGAACCTTCTTGGAAAGTCAAATTTTCACCTCCCTATGACTGTTAGCCCCTTTTATTAGTCTTGTTTAGGTGTATTGGTATTCGCCCTTGGTGAACTCTACTTTCAAAAGTCAAAACAAGTGTATTGGATTGTTGGAAAACAAGTTTGAAAAGGACTAAAATTTGCACTATTTTTTTCACACTAGAAAGGAAAATAAACACCTATAGGATGCCCATACTTGGAAATCAATTTCACTAAGAAATATGCGAATAAATCATTTTATAAGCCCAATTGCATCTATACAACAAGCATTTCAACTCGAACTAGAAAAGAGGCTGAAATACACAATTTTTCCTATACCTTTTGACAATTTCAATCTAAAATAAAACACATTATTCAATTGGATTCTAAGTGTTCCCAACTACACATTCAAGACATAAAATATTAAAGAACAACACTTTTCATATTACATGCAAATTCACATTTTTTCACTATAAGGAATATACATGACTCGAAGTTTGTTTATGTTCAAAACTGAAAACATGAATAAGATTACAATTAGATATCTCCATCCATAGAATACATGGATGGATATGTTTCAAATACATCTACTAACTCAAATGTTACAAATACTCTCAATTTACACTTGTGCTCAAATAGACAAAATACACAAATGGTTAAGTAAAAGCTAGGAACTCTTCCAAGTTCCATTTGAGGTATCCATAGCTCCAAGATAGCTCCAATAAGATCCTCATAACTCCAACTTTATAAACCAAAGGTGGGCAAGTCTACTGCTTGACTTTGTGGAATCTAGAGGTCTATTCACCTTGCTTAGGAGGTAGGCAACATGGATATGTTTCAATTTTCAAATAATCTACTAACTCAAAATGTTACAAATACTCTGAATTTACACTTGTGCTCAAATAGACAAAATGCATAAATGGTTAAGTAAAAGCTAGGAACTCTTCCAAGTTCCATTTGAGATCTCCATAGCTCCAAGATAACTCGAATAATATCCTCATAACTCCAACTTTATAAACCAATGGTTGGTAAGTCTACTACTTGACTTTGTGGAATCTAGAGGTCTATTCACCTTGCTTAGGAGGTAGGCAACATAGATAGCATACACAAACTATAATATCCCAAATGGGGATTGTTGTCACGTAGAATTGCACCCTGCTTGGAGAGAGTCCAAGCATTCTAATGACACAATGGGAATGATCTCGAAGTGTGGGACCTTGCGAACTGAGATCAGACCTCTAGAGAAGGTCGACTTCCTCATTCTAAGCCTAACGCTTAGAGGAATATATCTAAACCTAGTGCTAATGTTGTAGGGGAAAAGGGGTAGAAGGAAACATAAATAGAAATTAGGTGATACACCAGGTTGAATAAAAGAACCCTCACAGAACTGAGAAAATGCACAAAATGACTAGATACAACCAATAAACATACACAGATCAAGCTGATTTTAACAGAGGCAAGGAGCAAGAGATGATTAGAAGGAATTAAACATTCACAAACACATCATTCTTAGATCACACAGAGTTAAAATAGTATGAAGAGGTAAAATAACCAGCATGTATTTAATCAAAAGGCAAGGTTACAGTAGAGGAATGCTCTGTTTGGAATCAGAAGCATAGATTACTAAATCTTCCAACCTTTTTTACATCTGATGTTTATGCATATATAGCATTTTGCATTTGACCTAAGTCGGTTACAATGAACTGTCCCATGAGCTCTGTCAGAAAATATCATCGCTAGAAGGGACGTCTACCTGCAAGAAGTTATGGAATAAAATATCTGGAACAGGGCAGGTGGAAGATATTTTGAATCTTCAATGTGAGCTGCCGAATCATCGACCTGCACTAATAAACGCAACAAATATCTGCATTGAAGGACCTCTACAAAACTTAATTCAGCCGCTCAGATGTCTTGTCGCCAAACATAGGAAGATCTGCCAGCAAGACACAGAGCCCATACACATTGAAGAGTGAAGCCATCTGCCATGAATCCACCCGCAAAGCCTACCAACTGGAATAAATGCAACAATATCAGCCCCTGCATATGTTAAATCGGTCGCTGAAACGTCTCGTCGAATGAGCCTGTAGATTTTTATCAAATTCTGAAAGTGAAGATATCCTCCTCAAAGCCCGCCAGATGAAAGAGGAGGCAAAAACAAGCACATTTGCCTTTTGGAGCGTGCAGAAATTCCTCAGGATGAAGGAGATATGGGCGGTCAAAGTTATGGTCAACTGCATCCTGCACTTGTATATTGCTTTGCATCTGCATATGAATCAGCCTTTGAATTTTCCCTGTTTGACCGAACTTGCATTTTTGGCTTCTGAGTTGGCAACTGTCAATTTTATCCTTGTTGCCAAGAGAAACGTTGTTTGTATGCATACAGACATACAAAAATGGATACACTGTAAAAACCATGATGACATCAGCATCATATAGAACTTGGGCAAAGAACAGGCCTGGATGATGTCATCATGATATCGGGTCCTTTAAATCCTTCAATTTTGCACTTATGAGATTTCTTCATTTTTTGTATTTTGCATATCAAATCGCTTTGCATATGTCTTTGAATCTCCCTTTGTATATGCTTCTGTATGTGCAATTGTATATACAATACAATGGCCAACATACAAAGGTGGACCTTAACCTTTGTATCACCTTTTGTATATATGCCCTTGCCACGTGTCATCACTCCATTGGTCGCTGAGCTGAACCTGGGACCCACCGTTGCATCCTCCTTATCGGCCATCGGAAAGACCTCAAACTAAGCCACCGATACACATTGTCTAGCCGAAAATCCATTGTATGTGACTTTGTATATGTGATTGTATATGAGATACAATCGCATGTACATACAATTGCGGAACTCAAAGGATTATCAACTAGAATGAAACATTGAAACAGGTCCAACTTGTATCTTTGCCTTTTTGCATATCGGCACATACATGCACTTCAACATACAACCGTGGAACTCCACCACTGAGTTTGCCAAATTTAATTTTCCAGTCGGGTCCGCATTGTATATCCCTTTTGTATCTAACCTTTGTATATGCAATTGTATATAGGATTGTATATGGGATGATACAATCGCATATACATACAATAGGCGGACCCCAACATTTTTATGAAGCAAATTAAAATTAACATCGGGTCCGGCCTTGTATCTTACCTGGCCTTGTATCTTACCTTCTTGTATGTTGCACCCTTTTGACCTTGTATATGCAACATACAACTGCGGACCCCAACGGATTATCTGCCACATTTGATTCTTCAGTCACGTCCGGATTGTATGTATTTCCTTTTGCATCACCTCTTTGTATATCACATATACAATGCGAATATACAAACAAAACTGCATACAATCGCTTGTACATACAATATTGCATCTGACCCTTGCATATGACCTTGTATATGACCTTGTATCTGCCTTTTGTATATGCACTTGTATCTGCCCTTTGTATATGCGAATATACAATGCGAACATACATACAAAGATGCATACAACCGCATTTGCCTTTCCAAAACCAAAATGCATATTCTTTTAGGTCCGGGATTGTATCTCATGTTTGTATAACCTCTTGTATATTGCATTGTATATGCAATTGTATGCGCAATATACAAAGGAGATACATACAACATAACCTACAACAAACCCGATGCATAGTAACATTGTACATGACCAAGATACAAGGAAAAATTCTATCTGAGATACAATTCGACCAAATGAACGAAAATCCCAAAACAAGGATGACGTCATCATCATATACATGAAAATGGCTAAGTATAAAATTGAGAAATCTCTGCGATAGAAAACAATTGGATACAAAAGATTTCTGGGTTTTTCTGGGTTTTTGGCAAGGATTCTCAAGGTGAGATTTTGGGAAATTTTGCAAGGCACAACATGGGGAAATGTAGGATTTAAGATTTTCCTCTTTCTATTTAGGCTCTCTCTGATCGGATTTCTTTGACAGAAAGAGGGGGACAGGAATATTTTGGGGCTAGGCAAAATATGACAATAGGGATATTATGAACAATTTTGGGTTCACGGGATTTTCAAATGAATTTTCTGAATTCTGCCCTAATTTCTGCATTTTAGTTTTCTGCTCTAATCCTAACTGCTGCACTTTAAATCTGCTCTAGTTTTCTGCCCTAACCCTAACTGCTGCAGTTAAAATCAGACTAAAATAATTGCATATAACTTCCCATGAAACATGACAAATCATCATAATATCATTGCCAACAATATTGCCAACATCACATTTGAATTCCACCACAAAATATGCAATTAAATCATTTCAATTTGCAACCACAAATGATTGAAATAAATCCAGAAGTCTGCTGCTATAAAAATCAGAACTTAATAAGTCTTCAATTACATTCAAAAAGCATGGGCAACAAGAGAAACAAGCCCAGCTCAAATCTGCCCTAAACTCTAAGGTTGTACATACCAAAAACAATGCAAAATAATGATATAGCAAAGTCCTCCAAAATAATCTTCAAATCTGATCTACAATTCTGCTTCAAAAATGATGAAGTGCAAATGAATTCCCTTTGTGGAATCCTCCCAAGAAAAGCTAGGTTTTCGTCCAACTCCTCTAAGATGCTTGAGGTTTTCGTCCCAAGGATCTTTGCTAGAGATAAAACTCCAAATGCTGATTGAATGATGCCTTGAAATGCTACAACATAACTTGTATTTATACATATTTGCCCTCTCTTCTTTATGCTGGTCGACCACCCTTGATTTCCTTTATTTTATTGGTTTTCCAAAGAAGGCCGACCTCCTTAAGGGAAGATTGGCTGACTTGCCTTCAACTTGGCCGACTCACCTTGGTTCCTACCTTGGCCGACCCTAAGAAAGGCACTCAAACAGCTTGGAATTCACTTTACTTCCTCTTTCTCCTCCTAGGCTGACCCAACACAAGATACTCTTTTGTATACCTTAGTTTCTTCTTACAATGAGACCTCTAGTATGTTATTGATTGCAGAACTCTTTCCTCCAAGGGCAAAGCCTAAAACCAAAAGGAATGTAGCATGTCTTACACCAAGCTGCCCTTCATAAAGTCCAACTTTCACACTTGACATTATCTCACAATGGCTCTCTCCATGCAAAGGATAATACATCAAGAATATTTGGAAAGTATGACAAATCATCTTGTTCACTCCAATTGCCTTCCAAAAGTCGTGAAGTGTGGAAAACCAACCCATCTGCTCTCCAATGGTGACCACTACAAAAAATGGGGACATTATAGTCCTCCCTTCTCGGAATTGCTTGTCCTCAAGCAATGATAAGTATGCAACAAGTGACATAGTGTCAAATGTCACGTATCTCCATCCACCCAAATACTCTGCATCCTGTGAGGTAGTGTCAAATGACATGTACCTCCATCCGTCCAGATGCCCTGTGACCACATAAAATCTCAACCTGTGGCTGTACCTCCCAAGAAGAATGTGAGGAATGCAATGTGAAGTGAGCTTCGGTAGCCGAAGCCATACACACTCGAGCTCGACTTGGCCCCATCCTCCAGATTCTGAAAATATGCCCACAACCACAAGTGCAACAATCTCCAAAAGTCCCAAGGCTTCCTTCTCCATGAGTGCTAAGTCCGATAAGAACCAAACACTATGCCAACTCGAAACCCTAAAGAATGCCATGCCTGTCAACAAGTGATGAAGAGTGTGAACTCTAAAACATAACCATAAGTCTCCAAGCTTCCATTGCTCCACTCTGATAAAAGCATCATCAATGCTCCATATGTTGTGAAGCAACTCATCAAAATCCCATTGAGGTGATGTACCAAACATGCCACCACCTGGGTCCCAAATCATCATATCATCACATCCGGCAAACATGAAGAGATGGAAGCATCTCAGAGTGCTATCAACACAAAACCATCCTCCAACTCCTGTAGATCTCCCATGGATGTGCAAAACTCTCATCATAGGTGCAAGACAATACATATCACCTCCTCCTAGGCTGCTGATGTAGATCAGAACAGCAACCTCATGATTGCAAATCATACCTATGTGAATGCAAATGGTATCTCCAATGGCATGGGATGACAGAATATCGTCACTATGTTGTCTTCCCATGATGAGAAGGTGATCCAACTCTCCTCTCAGCTCCCAAACAACTGCTGTCCTCCACATACTCAGTAGGAAATCCATGCACCATAAATTTGAACAGCCCACTCCTAGCAATGTAGGGAGTAGATCCTCATGAACTAGGGCTGGTACGCCAATGCCATCACACTCATCTTCAAGCCCACTGCCATAGTCTAGCTGCAGTGCAATCATTAGTGCCTCAAAATCAGAAATTAGAACAATGTCTCCATGCCTAGGCATAGGAACCGACTGCATCTCCAAAGTATGCTGATCAGATGCAAGTGCCTCCATGGTATGCATCACATAATTCTGAAACAAAGCAGCTTCCCCTACAACCAAAGGATCAACAAGATGATAGGGCCGCATCATATCACTACCCAACTCCTCATTTTCTCCAAGGATGTCCGAGGAATCGTCAGAAGCTGAACCACTTATGACTCCCTCATCATGTGAAGACAAGATACTAGTGGCTGATCCACTAAGTGTGTGCTCCAACACTCCATCCATGTCTATGTGATGTCCCAATATTAGGGCATTGTTTAAATTAAAGATTCAAATGCCATGATAAAAGACGACGAAGTTGCTTTTGTGAAATGCAACATATATTATTTATATATAAACTATTTAATAAATAATATTGAATAATATTAAATATATTAACAAATATAAATATAAATGTAAATATAAATATAAATATAAATATAAATATAATATTACAAATATATTTATGTTTATAAAAATGATTAAGAATAAGCAAAATAATGAGAAGTCTGAGGCAGCTTGCAAAGCTTATTTACATGATAAAAGACTTACGTATGAGGCAGCGATCTGCTTATAATATAAAGAAAACATTATATTAAAAGAGCAATGAGAGCCCCTGCATATGGTCACGAGCCCACCGATAAGGTTGTGAGCCTACTACTTGGTCACGAGCCCCCTATAGATTTTAAGGGTGCATCTGTATGGCACTTGAGCCATCAGTTAGATGATCTGGGCCTCCCTCATGTCTGACTCACTCGTATTACGTAGATAATAGAATAGATGGTGATGGTGTCGACCATTACCCCATCATATATATGGATAGACTTCGATGTATGTAATACAAGATACCATTCTTACATGCCGTGACCTGTTCTTACTTGTATCACGTATGGTATGTAATAGATGGTGATGAATGACTTGCCATCTCACTACCAGAGATATACTCAACTTGCCTACTGGCTTGAGTTGGTGGTGATTGATGACTGTGTAATGTCCCCATTTTGAGCTAAGTAATGATTTGCTAGTTTAGTTGTTTCTATACATGGAGAACCGGAAAGTTGGTATATGTCTATACATGGAGAACCGGAAAGTTGGCTCAACTAGTATATTATTTGGAAAATGCAATGTTGAAATTGTATTTTAATTATTTGGTTTGATTTGTTAGATGGAAAAAAAGGGAAAATGAAATCTTTAATTACATTTTCTCTAATCTATTTTTATGGCGTTTTGTGTGGAATAAGGAATTGCTCCAGGTGGGACCTATTTGTCATCAAAAGCGAACGTGGGAGGAAGATAGGTCCAAGCTATTCAAATGCATTCAAATATTTCAAATGGCTATTCCAAGAGGATCGACTATCATGTGGAGTGCAAAATTCATTGGTAAAAATGTACACAATGTTCATTGGATCATGTGCCATGAGAAGGATCGATGCAAGAGAGAAGTAAAGGCATTTAAAATTATATTTGTGCATTCAAGGGAGAGCCAACAACTATGAAGACAATTTTAAATGCTCGCAAGATAATTTTAAATGCTATAGAGGATCGGCGGCTAAGGCAATGGATTTGCATTTCATGAAGTTGTTAGAGATCGCTCAAGGAAAGGAAGAATCATTTTAAATGCAAATTTTATTTATTAAATGTTTGCATATGGAGCGGTTGAGGAAATTAAATGCCAACGCTAATGTGGTTGTATTCAATGCAAAAATATTAAATGAATGTATGCAAGCAGCCACCTATGCAAGAAGAACTCATTGCTACAGGATCGATTCATATAGAAGTAGTTGTATTTCATTTAAAATAATTAAAGATTGTTTTAAATGAATGAGTTTTGGTTGCAACTCATTTACAATTGTTCAAGTCTCTTGTTTATCATTGGTGGATTCCAAAATTCATCTAAATTGCCAAAGAGGAGGATCGCTCATCCAAGGAGAGGTTAAATAGAGACTTCCATCTTCATTTGAAGGTATGTTGAATCTGGTTATTGTAGCTATTTGGAGTGATAAGATATCATTATTAACCCTTGGTTTCATTGCTTCTAAAGCCAAGGAGCTATTTTACAATAAGGAGTAACTTGTGAAGACTTTGGAATCCATCGCTTGGCTAGGAAGGTCATTTTGGATGCATTTGAAAACATATCTTATTGGCTGGGTGGAAAAGACATCTACAGTAGTGTGATCAGCTAACTGAACATTTATATCAGTCACATACATTTGCATATACAGAGCTGTAGTAATCATCTCCAGGCTTATGGAACATTGTCTCATATTTGTACATGACTATTGATGTTGTAGAAGACATTTGACACTCATTTTGTGAAGATATCAAGTCTGATATGACTGATATTATGACTGTAATTTCATGACAGCAGTACATTTTGTGATGTATTTCCATTTCAAATGAATAGTAATGCAAGGAGTTTGATGGGTTTCATTTATGGTGACTTGTGTTGATATTTTTCATTGATTGTGCAAGACTTCTTATCTAAAGTTGATCAATATTTTCAGTCATACATAATAAGGTCTCTTTCAGACTGGTAAGTGGGGTTGACATACTCTAAGGCAGCGATGATGTTACCATGCCGAGCAATTAGTTAGCACAGAGACAAATACAATGATTCATATATTAAATAGGGATTTAAGAAAAGACATCCGTTTTGAGAAGTCACCTCCTTTGGGGGAATTTAAACAATGGGAGGGCATAACAGGAGAATATGAATCAAACATAGGAAAAGGAAACATATAATCTGTTCAGCAGCAGCAGGACAATCGGGAAAGAACAAGTCTACAATAAATCAGCAAGGAAAGCATACGTCAACAGTAGATCGACAAAAGGGAAGGCAACATGTATATAAATAGCCATGTAATCTGATAATGCATATGCAGTCAAGGAATCGATAACTTACAACAGTGATTTGAATTTCCTTTTCTTTCATCTGCATTACTTATGTAGAGTGGACAAATAAGAACAAATAGAATATGGAATGCTAGTACTTATACAACATATATGATAATGTTAGTACTTAGTATGTATTAATGAATAATCATCTTTAATGTATTTTAGATGTAAATAAATATTGAACCTCATCATGGAGGAAAGGAAGGAGACGTAGATAAGAGGGTATAATGTTTCCATCTAAGGAGCCCACCTTGGATGGATGTCAAAGCCTTGCCACCAAGGTCAAGAGGGTCAAAGTCCCGCTCTTGGGCTTAGATTGGATAAGCCGATAACCCCACTACGATCCCCATACCATTCCTACCATGTTGAGTTATTAACTGTAAGGGATAAGACATGGATAGGGAAGCAAGACAAGCACTCTACTAAGTAGACCACTTTGGTGGATGTCTGAGACCTGCCACCAAAGCCAGGAGGGCCAAAGTTCTGCTCTTGGGATTAGTATGGGTTGGCTTGGTCAAGCCTATCATGTCCCTATCCCTATGCTCTAAATGTGTTTGATAGTAATAGTAATATAGGAGTTGTATTTTGAGTTTAATATATGCTTAGCTAACCCTAACAATGGCATTAGTTTATATGTATATATAAGCACTTGTGTTTTCTATACGATGATTGCAGGATTTATTTTCAAGAGCATAATAGAGAAATAACTAACTGTAAGTCATCTCCCTAACCCTAATTTATGGTAATTGTGATTGTAGGGTTTAATCTAGGGCAAATCTAGAAGGGGACATTACAAAATTGATAATTTAGGGTAAAATTAGTATTGTTCCTAGAAGGGGACATTATAGTCTATGACTTGAGCCTTCAAATGGCTCTCCAAGAGATATGACAGCAAATCCTTATGGGGCAAGCTATGTGAACAAACAAAGATTTCTGAATCATACCTCACATTATGCAAATCTAAGTGCTTCATTTGCTTGACCTCCGTACAATGCTCCTCCTTCATATGCCACATGTTTTGAATCTCCCTTGCCTCTTCCATGTCATGGTGTACTAACTCAGTCCTCTTGTGTCTTGGACACACAAATAAGGTCTCATGTTTGACTCCCAAATGAGTGCCAACAATAGGAGGAGTCTTCCCACTAACTTCCTAATGTGTCAGGGCTGCCAACTCATGATTATGCAAAAACAAAAGATCGCCGTTCCAAATTAGAAAATCAGAACTGCTGTCATACCTTTCCATAGTGTCTTCATCCATTCCAAACACCTCCTTCCTCCTTTTTGCATGTTCTCCATCAAGTGCAGATCCAACATGAGTCTCTCCATAAAAATCACAAGCCTCAAGGCTGATCCTTTTGGCTGTCATGTCATGATGATGTGAAGGCAAGGGACTGCTGTTACACATCAGAAAATCAGTCCCTACCTTATGCCTTTGAGTGCTGTCCTTGTAGACCCTAACCTTCTCTTCCTCCATGAGTGAGTGATCATCAACTAGGTCAGGTCCACGTGATGTCTCCAATGGAAAATCAGATGTGTCGTGCCTCAACTTCTGTCACATGGCTGCAAGCTCAATCCTCATGTGTATACATCTCTTTTATCTTTGTGACTTCATCATAAGGTCCTTCAAGTCCATCCGTCATGTCTCTACTCGTTGCTACCTTCATGTTGCATTGTTCTCCATTGGATGTGGCTGCCATAGAAGTCAGAAATTCTGTCATGTATGATGAGGAATGTGCCATGCTCAACTCCCAACGAAGCTTCTCCACATGATCTTCCGATTCTTGAAGGGCCTCTTGAGTGCTCTTCAAGGAATCCATAGTGTCGTTAAGCTCAAAGGTGAGCTTATCCACTTCATCTTCCTCCCTTCTCAAAGCATTAGCATATATCTCGCCAATCTTGAAGAGATGATCTCTATCCGCATATAGATGCAAGTAGTTTGACTTCACCATAGCCAAGGTCTCTTGGAGTTCTTGAAAACCGGCAAGATATAGATCTTCTTCAAAGTGTTCATGCCTCTCTAGAACTTTCCAACACAAACCTGCTATCACTTTATGAACATGGTCAAAATGAGTTAGGGCTTCCACAAGCTTACCTTCATGTGTCTTCAATTGTCCTTCCAAGTGATTGAGTTATGGGATACACGGTCTTCATGCAACATGTCACGATCATGCCTTCCCATATCAATTTCTTCCTTGACATCTTCTCCATTACACCCATATGTGAGAACTAAGTCTTCATTATGCTCGATCAAAGGACCTCCATCAAAATAGTAGGTAGAATCTTCTACCTCATGATCTTCCTCAATGGCTGACCTAGGAAGTGAATGTACCGCTGTGACCTCCTTGATCATCAAGGGATCATTCATCTCTTGCCAATCTAAATCAATCTTAGCAATATCTCTTTGTTCACTACATAGCAATTTTTTTGAACTATCCTCAAATGTATGAACAATATCCATCTCAAAGACATCCGAACTACCCTTTGATTCCTTGCCATTGTGATGCAAAGGTGATGAAGCAATGCTAGGCTCAATCAAGGGAACAACAAATGAACTTATACCTTCATGTAGCTGTTCCAACCTTGTAGTTTTGGCAACCTCCATTATATTGTACCCTCCAAACGTGTGGTCATCATGAAGTCTTAGGTGTTCGCCACTTGCAATGTGTGATGCTTCTTCACCCATATCCTCATGATGCAAATCATCAACAAGTAATCCTTCCTCTTCCATGGCGGCATCTTCTTCAACCTTGTAATCTTCACGGACACTTATGTGTTCTTCATTTGTGTCTTCATTAGGCAATTCTCCTTTATCCTCATAGGGCTGCAAATCTTCTTTCTTCTCTACCTTTTCTCTCATGGAAATTTCTGATTTTTCAAGTATACACTTCCTTTCCACTTGGGTTCTTTCAAGTCCGGAGCCATCTTTTGAGGTTTGTCTTCTATAATGTTTGGCTGACCCGTGATGTGAAAATCATTATCCTCCAGATAGCCATAGTCGCTCTTGTCCGGGTTCATATATTGAGATAGGAATGATTTTAAGCTTTTTATGGTTTTGTCAATTTCTTCGAGCATCTTCCTTGTGTCACCTATGATAGCTTGTAGACCCGCAAGCTGGCAAGATCAAGGCTTTGATACCACTGTAATATCCCAAATGGGGATATTATGAACAATTTTGGGTTCACGGGATTTTCAAATGAATTTTCTGAATTCTGCCCTAATTTCTGCACTTTAGTTTTTTGCTCTTTAAATCTGCTCTAGTTTTCTGATCTTTAGTAGTCTGCCCTAACCCTAACTGCTGCACTTTAAATCTGCTCTAGTTTTCTGATCTTTAGTATTCTGCCCTAACCCTAACTGCTGCACTTAAAATCAGACTTAAACAATTGCATATAACTTGCCATGAAACATGACAAATCATCATAATATCATTGCCAACATCACATTTGAATTCCACCACAAAATATGCAAGTAAATCACTTCAATTTGCAAGCACAAATGACTGAAATAAATCCAGAAATCTTCTGCTATAAAAATCAGAACTTAATAAGTCTTCAATTACATCCAAAAAGCATGGGCAACAAGACAAACAAGCCCAACTCAAATCTGCCCTAAACCCTAAGGTTGTACATACCAAAAACAATGCAAAATAATGATATAGCAAAGTCCTCCAAAATGATCTTCAAATCTGATCTGCAATTCTGCTCCAAAAATGATGAAGTGCAAATGAATTCACTTCACGGAAACTTCCCAAGAAAAGCTAGGTTTTCGTCCAACTCCTCTAAGATGCTCGAGGTTTTTGTCCCAAGGATCTTTGCTATAGATAAAACTCCAAGTGCTGATTGATTGAATGATGCCTTGAAATGCCACAACATAACTTGTATTTATACATATTTGCCCTGTCTTCTTTATGCTGGCCGACCACCCTCGATTTCCTTTATTTTTTTGGTTTTCCAAAGAAGGCTGACCTCCTTAAGGGAAGATTGGACGACCTGCCTTCAACTTCGCCGACTCACCTTGGTTCCTACCTTGGCCGACCCTAAGAAAGGCACTCAAACAGTTTGGAATTCGCTTTACTTCCTCTTTCTCCTCCTAGGCCGACCCAACACAAGATACTCTTTTGTATACCTTAGTTTCTTCTTACAATGAGACCTCTAGTATGTTATGGATTGCAGAACTCTTTCCTCCAAGGGCAAAGCCTAAAACCAAAAGGAATGAAGCATGTCTTACACCAAGCTGCCCTTCATAAAGTCCAACTTCCACACTCTTCATTATCTCACAATGGTTCGCTCCATGTAAAGGATAATACATCAAGAATATCAGGAAAGTATGACAATTCATCTTGTGCACTCCAATTGCCTTCCAAAAGTTGTGAAGTGTGGAAAACCAACCCATCTGCTCTCCAATGGTGACGACTCCAAAAAATGGGGACATTACACAAACACAATCACTCAAGTGGCAACATAGAAATACACACTTGAGGAATCACAAGAAGAAGGATGACAAAAGTAGTCCAAGCGAATCACATATGATTCCAAGAAGTATGAGAACAATAATCTATGTTTGCATTGAGTGGTCATCCACCATGGCACTTTAATATCCTATAGTGATTGAGGGAGACACTTTGGCACTAGAATATATAAGAAGAATAGGAAAAGAGCACTCCACTTGGCACTTTTCTATCCAAGGTGAACATGTTAGTAAACATTCCATCTTAACACCTTGGTATCCTAGAGGAGTAGGAAATGACACTACACTTTGGCACTATAACATCCAAGATGAGTAAGTAGTAACACTCCACTTGGCACTTTGCTTTCCAAGATGGATGATTAGTAAACATTCAAGCCTTCAACGTATTATTCAATCTTGCAGAATCGAAGGAGACCAATTCTTAAATTGGCTTTTAGGAAGGTTTAGGGAATACACATAAGCCTTTAGCAATCACCTTACTCACAAAATAGTTCCCTTTCTAACAACTTCAAAATGAAAAATAATCATTTTCACATTTCTATGAAAGTTCATAAAACAAGCCAACTCTCTATTCATGGTGTTTCTCAAGCTTTACAAAAAAAAAAAAAATACAAGGTCTAATATTCAAGACACGCAATGATAGTGTACTCCTTATCATTGTAAAACCATAAAAACAATATTTCAATCATACAAAGGAAAATACCTTCTTCTAGATTTGAATCCAACGGGGTAGGAAATCATACAACACCATATGTGAGCACTCCTTAAAGCTCCCAAAACCAAAGAGTTCCCCACCGCAAAATCACTTCCAATACTTAAAAACAAAACAAGGGTTTCAAACAAGTTCCCTTCAAGCTTTCCAAATCCAAATATGCATAATAAGAATGAAACATTTTTCCAAGCATAAAGCCACTATTTTACTCTGACTTTTCTCCTAATAATAAACTCTTTTTCATTGACACCCAAGAAAGGAAATGCAATAAAATTTATTTCCTTAAATCAAATATTGCTTTTTTGACAAGTCCAAATCAAATCTAACATGTGTATATCAACCCAAGGATCTTTTTGCCATAGTAATAGAAAAAAGACTTTTTTTCAATACTTTTAAAATTATTATTTCAAATGTATCCAACCCCTTTACATTTTTAAGTAGATTTTAACATTTTTAAAGACAATTAAATCCCACACATAAGAAATACCTTTATGCATGCTAGGAAATCAAATAAATTATTTAGAACACATACACTTTACTAGTTTCATCACAGAAGGGTATTGAATCGCGTACGATTCAGATAGATGGATTTCATAGGTATATCACATGTAATGCCTCATTACCTCATCATGGAGCAACATGGATACACTCAGACATATCCAGATTACCTCTCCATTATTGACCGCCATTGGTTTACACTTGTAATCTTGTGCACTTAGTTACACATCTAGCCTATCTAGCGCACAGAGCTAGAGCATAGTATAAAGCCAATGAACATAGATATACTCACACAAGATACATATCTCTAATGGAATCTCATAGCATAAAAATTACGTTGCAATACTAATTCTTTACTCAAATGCATAATCAAAATGATACATAAGTAGCATGATCAAATCACATATAATTATCATAAAATAACAATATTGAATCATCAAAATGAAAGTAACTAACGTCACATAATCATAATAGAAATAGTGAATTTGAAAGGATCAACTTAGCTCAATTGTGTAATAACCTCATATGTCTCATATAGTCATGTTGACATAGAATATGATCACAATAGGTTATTAATACCACAAAGCATGATAATAATGATCACAATAGGCTATTAATACCACAAAGCTTGATAATAAACATATCCTCTAGTCTTTGTAATCATAATTACGACACAACCCGAAGCACCAAGCATAGTCAACCTCTCAAACACCTCATATAGATGATTCCTAAATGAACACATACAACATTCAAGAGAGCATCACAATAGCCAAGCATGACCCTTAACCACAAATACCAATGCATGGACATAATAAGAATCACACAATCAATACAAGGTATTAGGTAGTACAATCATGATTGTAGACATCCTACATGAGAACTCCCATGCATGCACCCTCACGGATAATCTATTTGCTAAAAAGGGCTAGAGAACATGCTACAACATGAGCATCACATAGTCCTAGTGTAAAACAAGGGACGTAAAACTTATGTCTCTTATAAGGGGTATATTTACTCAAAACAATTTGTCATGGAGTTTGTGATTGCTACAAATTGTTCCACACATGCAGAAGAAAATTTCTCCATATCAAACAATAGCCAAACGAGTTTGTAGTCCATTTTGTCATCAGATGGCATCACATCCTTTATTCCTCCTATAGTGCCCCTCATATGGAGCCACTATAGTTGTGTGACCTTTTACACTTGTTCAACAAAGAAACTAGGGATGTTGTTCAAAAATTCACTTACAAGTCCTAAGAGGAGATTTTAGAGTTTAGACAATGCCCTCAAAATTAATTAATCAAACATTGATAGTGGTAGGAAAGCCTATGACCGAGTGATAAACTTATTGTCGATGGCAAATATATTGGAAATGTCCAAATAACAACAATTAAGGCCCTAAAATCATAAAGAGTGATTTGAACGCCATGAGTGATGTTGTCAACAAAAGAGGAATAACAAAATTGCTACCACCACCAACAACAAGAATAACTTACAACAATGACAGGCAAAAGAATGCTAACACTACTCTCACCATCATTGTATGTCAAATTGCCTCAATCTATTGTACAAAACCAATTTAAACATCAAACCTCCCTCCTAAAACCAAATAGGAGGGCTAGAGAGTATTATTTAGAAAAGTATTGTTTATTTCGTAAGGTTCATAGGCATGATATAGTCAGATGCAAGGAGAACAATAAATTTATCCTAAAGCTCCTTCAAGACCAAAGACCATGAGGTCTTGGACCAATAGCCCTCAAAATCCCAATCTAGGGATTTATAGGAACCATTTCCCAAGCCATTGTCAAGTGGACCATGTTGCCCAAGCAAGATGTACAAAAAAGATGTATGTTACTTTTTAAATGTTTCAAGGTTTCAATTTTTCTATGTCAGTCCTAGAAGAAACCATTATTGCTCCAACCTTGTCACTCTTGTCATTCGATATACCTATATCTCCTATCCAACTGTTCAATATACCACACCTTCCTATATATCCGAAAGTATGTGGACAAGTGATGGTATGGAAGAGCAATCCTCTCAATAAACCAAAACTCTTGATATATCAAACCTTTAGATATACCACACTTTCTTATATACCCAAAGGTATGTGGAAGAGTGATGGTATGTGGATGAGAGATGTACATGAGAGTAGTGTGGTATAGGAGAGTAGAGTGGCACCAAAAGAAATGGTCTGGAAATAACTTGGGGGCATACTTGCTCATAGGGGGCAACTTAGAGCACAAGGCACGATCTCTTGTCCAAGATTGCGATCCGTTTGCACTGGATTTACAGCTGAACAATAGATCATTGGAAGAAGAAAGAGAGATGAGAAGAATATGCAGAGAAAATAAATGTAGGGAAAAGTATCTACAGTCTTCTTATCACTCCAACCTCTATAGCCCTCAAATATACCTCTAGGGCATCACTTCCTAGGAAACAAGAAGGTAATCTTGTTGAATGCTATGTTTGGTGCACTATCGAGGGGCTTTATGCCCAAAATTTTTATTGCTTTGATATATTGGTAATCTTGCAAAAAGCTTTTGGGAGTTTACAAGAAAATATACATTTACACATGCTAAATATTTAAAAAAAAACTATTCCTAATGGTAAGCTAGGGTTAGGGCATACTAAAGTAAAGCATAAAAAAATTCTCTATTCCTAAACTTAAACGACATAAAAAATTAATATATAGGGTTAGGATTAGGGATTGATTTGACACCTTGGTATGCCCTGACCCTAACCCTAAACCTTAAAATTTTTTAGGGTTTAGGGCGTAAAAACAACATAATGTTTAAGAAAACCTTTAACCTAAACCTTAAAAAAAATTCAGTATTTAGGGAAAGGGTTCAGGCATGAAGATATTGCCCTAAAACCTAGAAACAACCCTAAACCTACCTTAAATCCTGAAAAATATTTCATGGCAGAGGGTTAGGGTTGAGGCATAAAAACAAGTTATGATATTTTTGAAAACCCTAAAAACAACATACTATTATTAGAAGAACAGCCTTAATTGTAACTGTAAACCGTCAAAAAATTTCTGGGTTTAGGGTTATGATTAGGTCATAAAAACAATGTTTTAAATTTTCTATTAGTAAAATGAGTACAATGAAAAACAACAGCATACAGTTTAAAAAACCTAATCATAACCCTGAACCCTGAAAAAAATTTCTGGGTTTAGGGTTATTATTAGGGCATAAAACATCGTTTTACATTTTCTTTTATTAAAATGAATACAACAATGAAATTACCCCAATTTTGAATATTAGTGTTCTGATTTCGAAGGTGGTGCTGTCAATCCAATCAATGTGGCCTCAGATCCAACTGCAATCCTCAAATGCCTGCCAAAAAACCATGCTCAAAAACGATAAAAAAACAGACAGTTTTATCAGCAGAAAAAACAGAGAAGAATGAGCCCAAAATTGAGATTGAAAAAAAATGAAAATATTGCAATATTTTGGCACTATTGCCGTAAATTGAATATTGCAATATATTGATGTTATTTTGAGTCAAAATGTTGGCCGACATTTTCTTTGAAATATCGCCAGTTTTTTTTGTGAAGAAACTGGGATACCTGCCAAGACTCAATATATTGCTACGTTTTCCTGAGATTTGCTTCTATGCTTTAGGCACCAACTTCCCAGATGCTAAGAACTATTGCCAACACAGGGATCAAGAAGATGGATAGAGACAACAAAACAACTACCCACCAACTCTAGTAGTAAAATTCTTTAAAAGCCATCTTTCCTTGCTTTTCAGCTGTCTTGGCATGTTACTGGGAAGCTGAGTTTGCTAGGCAAGAGTGTTGTTTTCCTTGCACAATTTCCCATGTGGGCTGCATAAATAGGAGGTTGTAAATTTAAAACTTAGGGGAAATATTAACAAGCATGTCAGCACAAGTGTTTAATATGTTTTTTTACAAAGCAAGCCCATGTGTTCATGATGTTCAGGATCATGAAGGTTGTCTAGGCATAATAATTTTTGGGTAAGCAAGCTGCTAAGAGAACTTTGATCAAAGCCTTAAAAAAAACTCTTTTCTCCTCATTATCAATGTTTTCGAGATTGTGTATGTGCAATACTGTTGACACAGTAACAAGGTAATGTTGACCATATTAATTTTTGGGTGGGAGTTCGCTACTCATCTAATAGATACAGTTTCAAATCATTATTGATAATGTCATATATATGTTAAATGTAGTAACGAATGAGAATATGCACAATATATAGTTTCAAGGGTTTTTCTTATCTGTACACTTAATTGTTATCTATTCTGTATTTTAGATATACAATTAAATGTTCTTTATTGGGGATATGGGTTAATGGGTCTCATATATCACTATTCAAATCTCTCTTAATGTGCTCATCATTAGATCATATGCATAGTTGTAAGGCTAGAAAGGATCTGAAGACATGTAAGGATTGACACCATCTTGTTTGGCTGTCTAGGAATCTGTGGAATTTATAGCCTTTAAATTGTTTATTAAAACAATAAGTGCCTGACAGGGGCTATATCTTTCATTTTGTTCTCATTGTTAAAATGACTACCATGGAGTAACTTTTAGCATCATTACAGCACAAGGCTTCTATTTGCAACTTCGTTTTGTCAGCCTGCTGTTATGTCACTCATCGAAATTTATTTCTACAGCATGTTACCCACATCAAACCCTGTCTGTGTGTCTGTGGCAGATTAATTTCTCCTGTTATCTGCAGCTTAGATCATGTGCAGGAGCAGCACAAATTATTTCAACATTTGTGAGAAGTTGGCAATCTCCAGTTTATTTGATGATACTATGCCCGTGGCATTTAATCCTGTGGAGCTGGTATCATTCTTATTGCAAATTTTTTATTGAGCTGGGCTGAACCCACTTAGATGAATCTTGATAGGCCCTCGTTTATTTTAGTTTTGACCATCTTAATTCTTTCTATAAACATTAGACCATTTTCTAAAGAAATAACTGCTAGAAAAGTGTTTAGGAACTTTTTTGAGTGGAGCTACTGCTAAATATTGGACATGCATCATCTGAGGGAAGAGTTTCTGCATTAAGTGAAAATTGCTTCGTTGTAACTAGAGTGAGGTTGCCACTACTGAATGATGTGCTCTTGAACATGTGCTGGATCAGACACATGGGCCATTGCAATACATAAAACTGTCTCACTTCAGATAGAACTAAGCCTGCAAATTGTTTGAGCAAGTTATTGGCAACATGTGCAAAAAGTGGCATTCTGTCAACGCATTTCTTTGAGACTTTGAGTAGTGACTTTTTAGTCTGGATGTTCTCTGATGCATTTGACTGATGAAATGAGTTCAGTTGGTATTTGTTCCACTGTAATAGCAGACTGGTGGCATAGAAGAGCTTATTGTTTTTCAATACATTTAGTCACATGAGTCATAGCCATTGAGGATATTTTCATGATAATCCATTTTAGTTTGTTCTTATTGCTTAATTTTCAGCCAATGCATAGCAAGTATGGATTTATGATGTTATAATGAGTTACCAGATAATATCAACTGATTTTAATAATCCTTGTTGTCTTATTGTTTCTACTGTACTGAGAAGAGACTGCAAATTTTGGGATACAGATTGGCAGCCTCAAAGAAGGTGGATAAGCAGGATAAAGTTCATTTTACAGCAAAGAGTGTTGAGCTGTCTAAAGTAAAGATAAATACTCCTCCCGAGGAGGGGTCTTCTCTTCAAGCGCAAGCTGATCCTGTATGCTTGTATTAGCTGTGCAAAACATTTTAAGAATTTGGGTTTGGTCTATTCTTTTGCCTTGTTATCAAAACATGGAGATTTATTGCTTCTTCATTGTTGCAGGCCCTGTCAAGCAAACTCTATGCTGCATTGCGACATCTTCGAACAATGCTCGTGAATGAATCTGTGGGAAATGTCATGCCTTATCATATTTTGGGGTGTGTATTGTGCAAAGACTGGGCATATGATATTATCTTGTTTAGTACCCATGATGTTCACTCATGAATTGTACTTTTGTACAAAATGATGTCTTCCATGTTTGAGATCGCATCCTATTGTATTGCATCTAATCATTTATGAGCTATTTTGAAATTGCAATTCAAAGGTAAATTGTTATCTATCTAGGAACATACTTCCATGCAACTAATATAGGTTGTTTGTAAACCGCAAATGTAGAAATGCCACCTTGCAACAGATCAGTAAAAAGGTACCTAGGACAACAGAGGAATTGATGGAAATAAACGGTATTGGAAAGTAAGATTCCTGACTTAAGGCTAATGTTGTTTCTCAACTTTTATTTATAATTGTGCTTATGGCCTTTCCAAAGTTTTGAACATTTATTTCCTATAAATTGGCTAACCTTATAATATGTGAAATGACATCTATGCAGGGTAAAGGTTATCAGGTATGGTGCAAGAATACTTGAAACCATTTTATCTACAATTGAGGAATTTGAAAATGCACAAAAGAGTACGATTGCTCTTGATACAAACATTATAAATGAGTATGTTACACCATCAGCAAAGCGGAGACGAGAAACTGATGGTGATTCCAGCTTACATGCTATTGAGGATGATGATTTTATTCAAAGTGGAAACTTAACAAAGAAAAGACAACCGAAGAAACTATCAGCTAAGATTAAGGAAGTTGCAGGTTCAGATATAGAGTCAACCTGGTCAAAGACATCTTTAACCCCAATTTCCAAGCATTCAAATGACGTGGTCTCATCTTTTGGACAACAAAATGGTACTTTGGATTTTGGGCTGGTTGCTGAAGACATAGACCTGGATATGCCAGAAGGCTTTACTATCACAAATGAGCTTGATAATGTTGAATTGATGAAAAACCAAAGTCTGGATATACCGGATGGCTTTAGTCTCACAACTGATCTTGATGACAAAGATCAGAAGGGAACCCAAAATGGTGGGAGAGTTATACCTTCTTCATTTAATTCAAAAAATGATAAATCCAATTCAAAGATTTGCAGCATGTTTGCTGAGTATGCTCTAAGGAAATTTCATAGATAGCCTCTTGTCATGATATTAATTGTATATTGTAGGGAATTATTTCCCTCCAATTTAAGCTTCTTTCCCTTGTATAATGTCTTGGTGGAGCTCTATTTTCTAGTCACATTTGATGGGTTTGATAATAACGTCTGATTCAAAGAATGGATCAGATTGTTTCATGCTCTTGTGCCATGCAGTCATTTTTGACAAGTTTCTTGAATTTCCACTTGCTCGAGGTTTAATTGATTGTAATTTGCTCCCCTCTAAGCTGCATTGACTGTGCCTTCTAATTGTGAATGATAGGGCTGCCAAAAACATACTTGATTAGGAGATCAGAAGATTCCTAGCGTTAAGCTTACCATGATGTTTCTGTGGGACATTACTGTGCCACTTTAACTAGTTCTAAAGATATAATGACATCAATCGCCATACTTGAATAAAATTGTTTGGGAATTTAAAGTATGCGCATGTGAATTTCAGCATGCATTTTTGCACCTTGATTAGTGAGGAAGGTTACTTGCATCTACTAATTGCCCATGAAATTAAAAATAGTGTTAAATGTTTGATTTCTTTGCCTCAATTTTTTGCAGAATATTGTGACAGGTCCAATGGACAGCGGCAAATTCAGTAACAGCATGCAAGAATATCGCCAACAAGGCGATTTCTCTCTACGTTTGAGAGGGACAGCTCCCTCTTGTGTTTGGGGTTTTGTGCTTTTGTGTACTTTTTATTAGAAAGCACAAAAATAACGGAAAACTACAAGGAAGAGAATATTAGAAAATTTAAAAGGATAAATCTTAGGTGAACTAAATATGTAGGGGAACACCTAGATAAAGAAAAAACAAAAAATATTGCAGCTCTGAAGCCTTTCTCCTTGATATCAATGGAAATGTGTATGATTTGCAAAACGAATGATTGAAGTTTCATAGAAACAGTTTTCATAAATTAGGGAATATGCATGTGACAAAAGTTTCACCATTCAAGCCTTAGCATGACCAAGTATGAATGAGATAAAAAATAGCACGTGGTTGAGAAAGATCAATCTGGTTTAATTAAATCTTATTTGAGGACATGATATTTCTACAGTCCATGACATGAATTGAAAAGCTTCTGGTTAAAACTGTGTATAGCTTTTTTTCATCGACATTTCGGATCGCACTCCTTGATCCATCATCAGGAAGAGAAAGAGACTGAAAATGATGGATCACGGAGTGCGATCCGTAATGTCGATGAAAAAAAGCTATACACAGTTTTAACCAGTGATCCATCATTTTCATTCTCTTTCTCTTCTTGGTGATGGATCACAGAGTGTGATACGAAACGTTGATAAAAAAAGGCTATACACAGTTTTAACCAGAAGCTTTTCATTTTAAATCTTATTTGGCAAACTGAAAATTAGATTTGTAAGAAAAAATGATAACCATATGTATTTATATGAATTACTGTATTCCATTATGTTGATATTACATTAGATTGCATAGGTATGAAGATTACAAACATAGTTATATATTCTAAGGGGGAAAGTGTTTACTGGTTTTTGAGAAAATTCCAAAAAAACATAGCAGCTCTTGGTGAGAACTTCTAACCTCTAACATCTAACCTTTAATGCCTATTACATGTTATTTCTGCGTATTTATTACAAGGCACATTGAAAATGTTTGCATAGTAATCTTCCACCTTTTCTACCAATCACAATCAGGGCTTAAATTTGACAGTCCACCTTCCCTGTAAAGGAATTTTTTTCCTACAGTTTAGTCTTCATTATTGCTGTCACATGACAATTATTTTTTTTAAAATGCAAGTCAAATTTTATATATCAAGCTGGACATATTAATAATTTAATATCACTATTTCCAATTTTTTCTATTTCACTATTTTTTATATAAAGTAGAAGTTTAGAAAGCTGTGTTGAAAAAGTCTAGAATAAATAAAATATTTTATAAAAAAAACAAATCTAAAGATTTTTTTTTTTAAAATAGAAGTTCTTATATATATATATATATATAAAGCTTAGAGAGTTGTGCTGAAAAAGCCTAGAAATTTAGAATGAATATATTCTATTAAAAAATAAATTTAAAAATTTGGAAACTTTTTTCTTAAATAATAGAAATTCCTATTAAAAATTTGGAAAATAAAAGGAAAAAATATATATATTATATATAATTTAGATTGAATATATAATTATATTCATTAAAAAACAAATCTAAAAATTTGGGAAATTTTTAAATAACAGAAGTTCCTATTAAAACATTTAAAAATAAAAGGAAAAAACTAGAAATTTAGAATGAATATATTTTTAAAAAAATAAATTTAAAAATTTTGAATTTTTTTTCCTATTAAGAAATTTAAAGAATATATATATATATAATTTAGAATGAATATATAATTATATTCATAAAAAAAACAATTCTAAAAATTTGGGAATTTTTTCCTTAAATAATAGAAATTCATATTAAAAATTTAAAAAGAAAAAGAAAAAATATATATTATATAATTTAGAATGAATATTAAAAATTAAATAATAACTCCTATTAAAAAATTTAAAAGTAAAAGGTATATACATATATACATGCATACAGTCATATTTTCATATTAATTGTTTTTTTTACAGTTTTTAAAATAAATTACATGTATATCAATACAGTCAAATATTTATTTTCATTGTATTTTACAGTTAAAATCTTCAAATACAACTATACAACTGTCAAATTTAAGCCCTGATCACAATCCTATATAGAAATTTTAAATATCTTATGCTTAAATATCTTATGACCTTGGTTTATAAATAAAATAACTTTACACATTTTATTAATTTATCAATTCTAAGACTTCATTGTTTGCTAAGAAGTTTCGGGGTGAAGTGTTGATACTGTAGGAAGATAAGCTTAATTATAAGCATTGGTAAACATTGGAGTAAATAAGTAGATTGAAGGTTGAGAACACTAACAAGAAGAAAAGCTAGCCTCATTGGAGAAAAACATCCCAAAGATCAAGGCTAACCTAAGGAAGGTAGTGGATGTAAGCAAGACTACTATAAAAAATAGCGCAAGCAATATAAAACTACTTCAAGGGAAGTTGAGATCCCACTCCTCTTTGGAGAAGGCTAGCCCTAGTGTTCGAACTAGAGGTCAAAAGATTAAGGTAGGTTCCATGTTGTCAACGAGAACAAGAGATGATTGTTTCTAGTAGTAGATGATAAACTCTCTTGACTTAGAGGGAATAGTGAATCTTTCCATGTGGCACATATGACCCTTTTAACTAAACACAATAAAGTGTCTTTCCATGCTATAATTTTTTTGTGGTAGTGAGTGCTCTTAAACTAAGGGCTAGAGAATTCAAATACTACTTTGCCCTTTTTAGGTTAAGCTTAACTAGATGATTGATTAAATTGAGTAGAGGTGAATACTAGATTTTCATACACCATTGGTTATATGGATGCAATTTTTTTGATAGGTGAGGGAAAAGAGTCCCTTTCCCATTATATTAAAAAATAAATTTCAAAAAAGGTTTCCATTAATAGGGTACATTGTACAAAGCATAGAATATGCTAGCGTTTTTTAACATGAGAATGAAGAATAATTTTGCTATCAAAGATAATGTTCTTAGCCAAAAGAGTTCATTTTTTCTTTCCATCGTGATCTAAGTCATGATTTTTTGAAGAAGAGTTATCAAAAAAGGGCTTTGTTAGTGTTTCCTAGGTGGCTTGTTTGAAGAGTTTTTTTAATCTAATTTGCACCATCTCTCTAGTGGGGCGCACAAATTAGTGTTTGTTGAAGAAGAATCACCTTCCTTAAAGTGTTTTAAAGGAGTCACCTTTGAAACAAGGACTCTGGTTTGGTGAGAGGAAACCAAAGGAGGATTTGAAGAGTTTGCAAAGGCACTATGTTGAGAGCCATTTGAGAGATCATCTTCATCACAACTAGATTCAATCAAATGGTGCAATGATTTAGCTCCTTTCCACCAAGTAGAGTGCTTTAGAGGGGCATGCCAAGGAGTTAAATGAGAGGACTTTATACAATTCATTGCCAAGTGCCTTGTGCCAAAACATGATACGTATCTAAAGGTTATTTCTTCATAATTTAGTTGTTGCTTCCAAGTTCTATTGCCAATTAAAAAAAAAAATCATTAGGCAATTTATTGGATAAATGTGTTGGTGTAATATTTATATTTTACCTATGATAGTTTTTATCTTAAGTGCAATATTGCACCTAATTAATAAGTTTACTTAGGATACTACGAATATTTAATTATTCTTAGGTAGCTAATAATGACATGTGTATAGCTTGACTTGAGGTACAAGAGTGCCCCTATTACCTTATCAATCCTTGATTGATGGAAGGTAGTTAGGTCACCTTTGTCTTAGTCATCATCTCTCTTACTCCAACTTCTTTCCATTTCAATATTTTACAAAAGTCTTGTCCTCCTGCTATCTGTACAGAGACCATGACATCTTCGAAGACTTCCCATGTCTAATATGGATGAATATTGTCATGTAGAGTTGTCCCTCTTCAGTAGGACTATTCTTTGAATCCTTCTAAATCATGTATGGTTAAATGTGCTTACTATCAAAAGAAAAATCACGATGAACATGATTGCTTTTAGAAATAGATTGATGAATTGGAGCAGTTTCTCTAGCAACATCACATTAGTTTCCAACTCTTTTGTACAATATTCATTAGATTCTATTCAACATGATCACACTTGTCATCTTGATAATCAAGATGTCTACTTATTTGACATATATCTATTATTTGTGAAGTTCCATATTTAGGGTCTTGCCAACATGATTGAGGACATGTCTTTTCTTTGATGATAGCTCTTATGGACTTGTATCTCATTTTATGAATGTTGTGAGGGTGTATTTTGACCTTCCTATTTTTTTTTTGTCAAATCATGTTTCCATCTTGAGACATTTTGATTTACATCGGTTCAGATTGCATACATTTATTGAGAGCTATTCATACATGGTTACTATACTTGAATTTTGCATGGTATTTGATCCTATCAATCAATTTCAAGATACATGAGTAGCTTCCAAAGCCATACATTTTGAATCCTTCCTACACTCCACCACTTGAGTGTAAATGCAATAGTTTCACAACTTACAGTTTCTTTGTTCCAAAATGAAGATGCATCATTCGTTATAGAGGGACCTACAACACTCGTCATGTGATATTTTGCATCAACATTTTCTCTCTTCTATGCAAAGGCACACATGGGCCTTATCTGGAAGAGATTTTAGGATGCTGTTCCATCTTCTCTCTTTTGGAGGGAGTTTTTTCCTATGGGTTTTCTCCTTCCCTTCTTTTGGGGGGAATATATTGTACACAAGTACTTATCATGGCTACACATTTGTTGGGACCCATTTCTTATTTTTCATTTCTCATCTCTCTTAAGTCACTCTTATGGGGGAGAGGGGGTTTTGGTGTAAAATTTATATTTCACTAAGGATAATGTTTATTCTAATGTAATATTGCACATAATTAATAAGTTTACTAAAGATATTAGGAATATTTAATTATCCCCAACTAAGTAGTTAGCAATGACATGTGTATACCTTGGCTTGAGGTATATAAGTGTCTCCACTATCTCATCAATCCTTGTTTTATGATAGTTAGGTGCCAACTTTGTTTAATCGAGCCTACCTTTGTTTTAGTTAGATTGAGTTAATTGGTCAATTAATTGACAATTTAACTGATCTTGACCTCTTAGATAGATTGAGTTAATTGATCCATTGATTGATAGTTAAAGTCATGACCTCTAAACATGTCATCTCCTTGAGTCCTGCATCCAAGAGGCCTAATATGCACACCATCTATTTATTTGATGGTTAATTTGGTTGATTGCAATTATTGTAATTTTTTTCATTTAGCTAGATCCAAGTTTGTATGATTGGATTCCCATCGAATCTTACAAAATCAAACGTAACAAGAATTCTAGTAAAGGTGGAGTGTCTAACCATCTAATTCCAATTTGGGATGTAAATTAATTTCCCTAGATAATTTCCAGTGGAGGAGAGACATTTAGTAGACCAAAACAGTAGAGGGAGATTTGAGAGTCTTATCCAAATTGGAGAAATTGGGAAATAATTAGTAAGAGGGTCGAAATTAGGAAACCATCGTCTTAATCTTGAGAAAACCCATTTCCACAACCAAGGGCCTTTGATGTAGGAGTATCCTTGGCTTAAAGCAGTCATGTATCACCAAAAATATTTTCTTTTAATGTTTGTCTATTTTGCAAGTATTTTAAGTATTTTCCAAATGCTTTGCAATAAATTGTGATAGGTTTCTAGCACCACATTCCATTGCATTTGCTCTTTATTTTAGTCAACCTTCGTATTTGTTAGTGTAGGCAAAATTAACATCCAACAACTTTGTGGCGATGGGTTTTAAATTTTCTTGTTGTGGTTTGGAACACAAGCATCTTTGAGCATTCTACATGTTCCATCCAAGTTTCATGAAGATTTGATTGTAGCATCCATGTTTTCTATCTAAAGAATTTGAACTGGACAATCTATTGTATGACAACCTTGTTTTGGACTTGTGGCAAACTTTTGAATCCATGCCAATTGTAAAGGTTCCATATTTGAATTTGGGTCATAAGAAGGCTCATGTATGACATCACATTGTATGCGAGGACTCTTACCTTGAGATGCATTGGTCAAGTGAATCATCATATTATTAAGCCTTCACACTTCATAGAGTGATGCCCTCAATTCTAGCACTGATTGGTTATCAAAATATTTAATATTGGGACCATTGATCCTTGTCACATTCTCTTATCTTGGTGTGATACATTTGCATGAGGTGCATATCATTTTACATCTGTCAATATAAGGGAGAGTCATATATCATTTTACATCTGTCAATATAAGGGAGAGTTATAGATCATTTAAGGATAACAAGTGAGATAACAAGGAAAGAAGCCTAGTAGCAACACATAATGAATATTTTGAGAGTGCATAATAGAAGATCATGTTGAGTAACAACACATGAGATATGATTTTGTAAGGAAATTAGAGGAAAAGCCTAGTTCCAAGTTTTGGGAGATCTCATTGTTCTGTTTTGTAATCAAATGACTAAGACCTAACTTGTTAGAAGCTCTGTGAAGCTTCTTTGTAACTATTATTTTCTATGTCAATTATTCACACTAGGCTATTAATTCCATTGCTAATTATATTTTTGTTCAAATGTTGTGAGTTTACATATTGTTGCATGGTTGGTTAGTCCTCATTGGACCCACCCAACTAGTATTGCACTAGATGGTATAAGATAAAAGTTTGTGAATCTTAAAAATGAATATTAGATTATTTGATCAAGTTGGTGAATCCTTAAAGAGAGTCTTCCACCACTGAGTTGTTGTGTAGAAGGTTCCTTGTTGTGAGTCTTCCAACACTACATTATTGGGTAGAAGATTCCTTGGTGTGTGGATCTTGTAGCACTTGGTTGTTGGGAGAAGATTTATTGGTAGTTTTGAGTTAGTTGTGTATAGACCACCGACTATGAGATAATTTGTGTTAAAAATGTTTTGAGTTCAAATTGTGAAATACCTCTTAGAAGGATGGATAGAGTGCACTCCATGTTACAAAACATAGTGAGGAAATGTTTAACATGATGAGACATGTTCAAATTTGATTGGATTAAAGAAGGCCACATAAGAGGTCCTAACTCTGGAGTTGGTGAAAGTGATGATGAACAAGAAGCTGGTAGATTAGATCTAGTTGAGCATCTTAAAGAAGATAGAGAAGAAAGAATGTTGAAAGCAATCTCTAGTATTGGTAGGAAAACTAGATCAGATATTCTTAATTATGTTGGTAGATTGAATCCTAAAGAGTTGATCGATTAGACAACTGATCTAGAAGAATATTTTGAGTATAAAGATATTGTTGATCTTAATAAAGTAAAAATTACTAAGACTAAATTGAAAAGTAATGTTGCTATCTGGTGGAAAGAAATTTCGTTTGAGAATTAAAAAAGGAATCCTAGTATTGAGAAATGGAATAGAATGGCAAATAAATTGAAATATAAGTTTATTCTTGCAAACTATCGACTAGAATTGTTGAAAAAGTTGCAAAATTTGAGGCAAAAAGATATGACTGAAAGATTACGTTAAAGAATATTATAAAGAATAATAAGAGTAGGTCATCATGAAGAAAATTTAGAGAAAGTGGCTAGAGATATTAGTGGCTTAAGATGATCTATTCAAGAACAACTTAGTATGTTGACTATGCAATTTGTTGGGTAACATATCAATTGGCCCTAAAGTCTAAAGAAAAGTTGAACAATAGATTTCAGAGAAAGCAAGGTAAAAGGGGTAGGTTCTTGAGAGGAAGATACCAAGGTAGAGGTAGATAAGTATATAATGATGAAGTAGAAGAAGTTGCAAAATTTGAGGCAAAAAGATATGACTGAAAGATTACGTTAAAGAATATTATAAAGAATAATAAGAGCAGGTCATCATGAAGAAAATTTAGAGAAAGTGGCTAGAGATATTAGTGGCTTAAGATGATCTATTCAAGAAGAACTTAGTATGTTGACTATGCAATTTGTTGGGTAACATATCAATTGGCCCTAAAGTCTAAAGAAAAGTTGAACAATAGATTTCAGAGAAAGCAAGGTAAAAGGGGTAGGTTCTTGAGAGGAAGATACCAAGGTAGAGGTAGATAAGTATATAATGATGAAGTAGAAGAATAAGATGATAGTGGAAGTCATTGTAGAAATAGATCTGATCAATACCAAAGAAATAAAGGTAAATTTAATTATGTTGATAATGCAAGATATGAAAGAAATAGAGGAAGATATAGAAGAGGCAATGGAAGAACATTTAGTGGAACATGTTTTAGATGTGGATCAAATGACCATAGAGCATTTGTCTTGTGTTGAAGGTTTTTTGGTGTTGTAGAGGATCTTTGGCTCCTATGAGCACTTTTTGTTACTTCTACATGATATCAAAGATTTGAATCTTCAAGCCCCTTCTCTTGTTTGAGTATTTTTTGTAAAGTATTTTTATATAGTGCATCTTTGAGCAAAATTGACCTCAGTGTTGAGTTCATAAGGCCCAAAAACCTATGAATTGGCTGTAAATTCGATAAGGTTTTCTCACTATGTTGTCAACTTTTTAAGGGATCTCCAATTGTATGTATTTCTATATGAATCCATACTGTCATACAACTACCATACCATCATTGTGCCATTTCTGTAACCATTTACGTCAGGTTGTAGAGGCACAAGATTAGCCTAACATGACATTTGGTATGAATTTTGCAATTTTTAACTTTTTAATTTTTTTGAGCAAGTACAACATTGTGTAGGTTTGACATTTGTGCTGTGATAGCACTAATACTTGTGTTCTACAGGTTCTCAGTCACACTACCTCTCATTTTCCACCAACTATGTGTTGTAGTTTTGTCGCCATGACTTTGTAGCCCGCTACCATGGCCACCACTATTGGCATATTCATTGAATTTTCTATTGGAAACAATTTTTTTAAATTGATAAAGCAGTTTCGTGATTGCAAAAGGTGATTTTCAACCATCAAATAGGTGATTTCATGTTTTAAGGGCAATTTTGTAGAAAATCAACAACATATTTGGTTTTCTGGAGAATATTTCGTTAGGTGATTTCATGTTTTAAGGGTAATTTTGTAGAAAATGGATAACATATTTGGTCTTCTAGAGAATATTTTGTTAGCTGGTGTTAGATGACATCATGCTAACATTAGCAGATTCTTTTTCCAAATTTATCCCCTTTCAGTACTATCTTATTCTTTTAACAAAGAATACAATCTTGGGTTAGTCACCCCGTGGTTTTTTCCTTAAAAGGGTTTTCCACGTCAAAATCATTGTGTTATATATCTTGACTTTGTTTCTGCTATGCTGCACTAGTTGTTAAAGAAGAATAGAAAGTTAAATTAATTAAGATAATTGATTCACCCCCCTCTCAGTTATCAACAATTGGTATCAGAGCTAAGTTCCTCCAAACAGTGCCTAACAGCTTGAGGAAGATTTGGGAATTCAAATGGATGTGTATGGTATGAGGGAACAACTTCAGTCTACCTTAGATGATCTTGAGCAATTTAACTCTCAAGTCAATGAATTGAAGGAAAGACTCAAACAGGCTGATGATTTCATAAATGAACTAAAAGGGAAACTGAGTATCTCTATGAAAAAGAGAAAGGATCTACTTCAGCAATTGGCAAGTCAAGGTGAAGCCAATGATACAAATGAAGATCTGAAGGAGAAAACTAAGTTATGTGAAAAGTTATCAAAAGAGGTCATTATGGTAAGACATGAAATGGAATCAGGAGTTATGAAATTCACTCAAGAAATTGAAGAGAAAAGAAAAAATGAAGATGATCTAAGACAATTTCTCAAGGAGAAATCAGAAGACTGCCACAAAATGGATAGAATAATCAGGCATCTAGAATCTGATCTTGAAGAAGCTAGAGATAATGAGGAACAACTTGAGAATCAGATTGACACTCTTAAAAGGGATCTTCAAACAACAAATGAATACAAAGAGAAATTCAAGATAAGCTCTGCTCAACTTGAAGTTCTTCTTCAAAGCCAAAAGAGGGTAGATGACAAGCAAGGCTTGGGGTATGAAAAAGGTGAATGCTCCGGATCCGGTCAGAAGAACTTCAAATCAGAAAATCCAAGAAACAGGCCTAGAAGACCTCTGGTAAGGCAACCAAATGCTCAAAGATATCCTTCCTTCAATGGATACTACCACAATTGCAATAATTTTGGTCATAAAGCAAATCAATGTAGAAGAAGAATAAATCAGAATAATTCATCCTTCTCTGGACAGTGCTTTAATTGCAAAAGGTATGGTCACAAAACTCATGAATGTAGAAATATGCAAATGAACAATTCATTCAATGGTAGATGTTTTGCATGCAATAGAATGGGACATATGGCTAATCAGTGTAGATCAAGAGGATATTAGTCAAATATGCAAAGAAATGTTGTTTTCTACAATTGCAATAGATCCGGTCATATTGCCAAAATCTGCAGAAGTAAGAATCAGGATAAAAGGGGTCCGGTGCATCATAATTAGAATCAAGACAAAGGAAAAGGAAAAGTGAATGCAGAAGGAGTTCACAAAGATCATAAAACCAAGGAAGCAATTAGAGCAATAACCGGATTGCACTGATCCAGTGGGCTACCTACTCTAAAATTAGTCAAAAACCAAACTGTGAGTGAGGCTATCGGATCTAAATTTGATAAAAGAGCAATGACAGTTGAGGATATCACAGATCTGGACATCAAGTTTGCCTCCATGATTATTGGCTACAAGATATATCACTCCAGTAGAGAAAACTCTATATCCGGAACAATAATCTACACTGCTTATGAAATGTTGAGAAAGAATGCAAATTATGATCTTTGTGAACTCCTTCTACAATATTCATTTTTCCTTTTCCTTTGTCTTGATTCTGATTATGATGCACTAGACCCCTTTTATCCTGATTCTTACTTCTGCAGATTTTGGCAATATGACCGGATCTATTGCAATTGTAGCAAACAACATTTCTTTGCATATTTGACTAATATCCTCTTGATCTACACTGATTAGCCATATGTCCCATTCTATTGCATGCAAAACATCTACCATTGAATGAATTGTTCATTTGCATATTTCTACATTCATGAGTTTTGTGACCATACCTTTTGCAATTAAAGCACTGTCCAGAGAAGGATGAATTATTCTAATTTATTCTTCTTCTGCACTGATTTGCTTTATGACCAAAGTTATTGCAATTGTGGCAGTATCCATTGAAGGAAGGATATCTTTGAACATTTGGTTGCCTTACTGGAGGTCTTCTAGGCCTGTTTCTTGGATTTTCTGATCTGAAGTTCTTCTGACCGGATCCAGAGCTTTCACCTTTTTCATACCCCAAGCCTTGCTTGTCATCTACCCTCTTTTGGCTTTGAAGAAGAACTTCAAGTTGAGCAGAGCTTATCTTGAATTTCTCTTTGTATTCATTTGTTGTTTGAAGATCCCTTTTAAGAGTGTCAATCTGATTCTCAAGTTGTTCTTCATTATCTCTAGCTTCTTCAAGATCAGATTCTAGATGCCTGATTATTCTATCCATTTTGTGGCAGTCTTCTGATTTCTCCTTGAGAGATTGTTTTAGATCATCTTCAGTTTTTCTTTTCTCTTCAATTTCTTGAGTGAATTTCATAACTCCTGATTCTATTTCATGTCTTACCATAATGACCTCTTTTGATAACTTTTCACATAACTTAGTTTTCTCCTTCAGATCTTCATTTGTATCATTGGCTTCACCTTGACTTGCCAATTGCTGAAGTAGATCCTTTCTCTTTTTCATAGAGATACTTAGTTTCCCTTTTAGTTCATTTATGAAATCATCAGCCTGTTTGAGTCTTTCCTTCAATTCATTGACTTGAGAGTTAGATTGCTCAAGATCATCTAGGGCAGACTAAAGTTGTTCCCTCATACCATACACATCCATTTGAATTCTCATATCTTCCTCAAGCTGTTAGGCTCTGTTTGGAGGAACTTAGCTCTGATACCAATTGTTGATAACTGAGAGGGGGGGGTGAATCAATTATCTTAATTAATTTAACTTTCTGTTCTTCTTTAACAACTAGTACAGCATCAAAACAAATAAGCATTCATAATCATGAAAGCAGAAACAAAGTCAAGATACATAACACAATGATTTTGATGTGGAAAACCCTGTTAAGGGAAAAACCACGGGGTGACTAACCCAAGATTGTATTCTCTGTTAAAAGAATAAGATAGTACTGAGAGGGGATAAATTTATCCTTACATCCTTTGATCTTACTGATGACATCCTTTGTTCTTAGATATGATGATAACACTGAATCAACTTGTATCAACCTGCAACATGTGCACTTTTCAACAATCTCTTCCATCAAGCATCCTAATCATGAACCAAGTGAACTCTTGTGAACTCCTGCATCTTGTAATACCTTGTAACATTCTCCTGCAACATCATAACAACACTTACAACATCATTTTGAGCACAACACAACCACATCTGGTTGACATCAATGCCAATCACATGCCAACAAAGTTTACTTAGGGATTTTCTATTTGTCTCATGTCATAGGATTAAGACATTTTTCATGATCTTAGATTGTCTTAGGGTTTCATCATTGTCTTTATAAGTAAGAGTTCTTTATTCATCTTGTATGCATTATATCATTTGGCAATATAGTATTCTTTCATTGCTTCTTTCTTGTGTGGAAGGTTTTTTGGTGTTGCAGAAAATCCTTGGCTCTTGTTAGTCCTTTTTGTGACTTCTACAATATCTTTGTTGTAAAATGATTATATAATTATGGTTAGTGAACAATGTCTTTTGAAATTTAAGATTGAAGAATATGAAGATGAAGTTATTTTTGATATCATGCCTATGGATGTTTGTCATATTTTTTTGGGGAGACCATGGTTATTTGATAAAAGAGCTATACATAATGGTAGATGAAATACTTATAGATTGATGAAAGATGGAGTGAAACATGTATTGATGCCCTTGGAATGGGAAGATGAAAGAGTGAATAATCTTGCAAGAGTGTTATTGGTAAATGGTAAGCAATTTTTGAAATATCTCAAGAAAGAGAAAGTTTATTTTACTATTTTTCCTAGGTGTATGCATGTAGATGCTATTTTTCCTAATTGTATGCATGTAGAAAGAATTGCAAGGGAAGATGAGACACCACATCTTGAAAAATTGAAGTTGTTAATAGAGTACAGTGATACTATTTCTAATGATTTACCTAAAGTATTACCATCGATAAGAAGCACAAGTCATCATATGAATTTGATTCTTGGAGAAATTTTACCTAATAAGGCAACTCATAGATTGACTCTAGTTGAAAGTACAAAGTTGAATAGACAAGTAAAAAAATAGTTGAGAAAATGATTGACAAGAGAAAGTTAAGTCTAGGTGTGGTACCAACAGTTTTGGCACCTTAGAAAGGAGGAGTATCAAGAATGTGTATGGACTTTGGAGAAAAAAATAAGATTACTTTCAAGTATAGATTCCCATTGCCAAGGATCTTATGGATTGTTTGAGTGCCACAAAGTATTTTAGCAAGATAGACTTGAAGAGTGGATATTATCATATTAGAATAAGAGGAGATGAGTGAAGGACTACATTCAAAACAAAAGGTTTGTATGAGTGGTTAGTTGTGCCATTTTGGTTGCCAAATGTAGCTAGTAATTTTATGAGACAAATGAATGAAGTATTGAAATCATATCTTGGTAAATTTGTTGTATATTTGGATGACATTCTAAATTTTAGTAAAAGTAAAAAAGAACATTTGGAACATATCAAATTAGTACTATAGAGGTTAAGAGAAGATAAATTATTAAAGAATATAAAGAAATATAGTTTTATGAAATAATAATTGGTTTACTTGGGGTTTGTTATTTTTGTTGATGGATTGAAGATGGACCTTGAGAAAGTTAAAGAAATTGTTGAATGACCTACACCTATGAGTATTTTTGAAGTTTGATCTTTTCATGGTTTGATACGTTTTTACAAGATTTTAATTAAACATTTAAATATGTTCACCAATTTTGACATAATGAGGAAAGATAAGAAGGAATTGACTTGGATCGCTATAGCTGATAATTTTTTTGAAATGTTGAAAAATAAAATAACTAAACATGTGTTAACTTTACTAGATTTTAACAAGTTGTGTGGGGGAAAATAGGTTAATCAAATCAATGAAAATAAAACCAAAACATCAATGGAAGTTGAAAGCAAAGAAGATTAAAACAAACCAAAGTAAATGTACTTACAACCTCTTTACCTATCGTTTTCCATTGCTCGCCTATTTGTCCTTGATCTTGATGATGAAGCCCTCAGAAGCGTTGCTCCCTTGTTTGTTGGAAGATGACAAAGACAGAATGGCTCTGATATTTGTGTGATTGAAGGTGAGCTTCAACACACTAAATAGATGATGAGATGAATGCTTAAGAAAATGGGTGCCAAAGGCGTGCTTGATTTCCTGCAGCATAAGTTTGCATAAATGATCAATGATGAAATGAAGAAGAGGGTTGTATATATAGAGATGTGTAGAAGAAGATCAATGGTTTAGAAGAAAAGGAAAGATCAACGGAGGAGGGTTGTTGAGGAACGTGCAACAAATGGAAGAAAGACGTGTTATTCGAAACATAGATTTGTGAAGTTAACTCCTCTCTTGATGAGGATGAGATTTGATTTTCTTAAATTAGAATTTATTTTTCTAATTTAAGAGAAAGTTTGCTTTAAAGATTCTTTAAAACTGCTTTTGCTTTTGTATGACAAGAGGAAAGTATTTTTAGAAGATAGAAATGATTTTTGAAGATAAGAATGCATAATTAAATAAAAAGATTTTATTTAATTATTTTGTAGATAATTGAGAGGAATAAATAAAATATAGAAATATATTTTATTTTGTGGAGATTTTTGAAGAATAAAATAAAATATAAAAGTATATTTTATTTAGTGGATATTTTAGATTTTTATTTAAATAAAATTTACATTTTATTTAAATTTGGAAGAATAAAGGTTTTAATTAAATAATTAAAATTATTTAATTATTTAGCAGAATGAAGGTGATGTATATGAATTTAATTAATTAAATAAATGTGTTTATTTAATTAAATGAGAGGAAATGAATCAAATAGATAAATGAATTTCTTTATTTATTGATAGAAGAATGTGAATGATGAAATAAATATTTAAAATATTTATTTAAGTAGAGTCATGCAAATTTTATGTGTATACATTTTGCCCCTCTTTGATGCAGTATGTTTTATCACATTGCTTCAAAGAAAAAGAATTTTTGACGGTGATACATGCCCCAGTTTGCCCCTGGTACAAGTTTAATGACAGGATGCGCCCTCGGGAGATTGGACGGGGAGAAGGTAGAAGGCGTGAGACGGACAATCTCACGATGAGATAGGTTAATAGGAGAAGAAATGGTTGGATGCAGAAGAAAGAGGTGAATGATATGTGATGCAAGATAAAATGATAACACACACAAGCAAGTATGCACAAATGATACAAGAACAAACAAGGTATTGCCCCTGTCAAGCAGTAAACCAAGGATATAGATTGATGATGTTTGGTTTCAGGAATGAAACATGTATAAGATTCTGAGTCTGGTTTCGACAATGCAACATCCTATCTAAGACATTTGATATGATAACAATATACGACAGTTTTGTCATGGCGGGGAATGATATATCCCTAGAGCAACAAGAAGGATAGTTATGACTGATTGATATGGTTTACTACAAGATTAGGATCAAGACCGTTGATTGCGATTGGATAATTCGACAAGATTGGCTTGACTCGATTGGTATGGATTAAGGATGAACTTGCATTTTGATCACTGCTTAGATTGACAGCTAGAACTGTTGATGAGAGATATGAAGACAAACAAAAATTTGATCGATAGAAGAAATCACAAGCTTTTGTAAACATTGATTCGCTACATTTTGGATCTTTATTGGATGGGATATGGAGAAATGCATTTGGATAGGGATACAGATATGAGACACAATTGGATATGTTATGGATATGGATCTGGATATGAACTGCAATTGGATACGGTATGGATATGGATATGGATATTTGTCATCTTGATATAGCAAGTATTTTGAAGTGCTTATTTCATCATTGGGCTTTTAAAATGTTGTAAGAAAATACAAGCATCTAGGTTTAATTAGACCGAGATGACCTGAGTACTTCTTACATGGATTTTTGATATAGCAAGTTGATACAAGCATCTAGTCAAACTTGAATCTAGATGACCTGAGTACTTCTTGCGTTTCAACAGGCAAGGATTGCCCCTTTTCATGTTTAGACCTCAGAGTCCTCGATGATCTTTTGTTGATCATGTCGTTAGACAAAAAGTCATTACACTACTAGAGTTTAATCCACAAGCAGCAGACAAAGAAAATATTATGCCCCCATCATAGCATCTCTAGCTTTTGGCATCCTTGAGTAGCATAGGAAGACATAATGACAAAAATCAAGACCTGGTAAATTAACCTGTTCATAAAACATTCTTGCATTAGCTGTGTCTTTTTGCCATAATTGATAGAGAATTAGCTTGAGTGTTTTGATATGGTACTCTGCTTTGCTTTGGACAGGTTGATGTTTTTGTGTCAAGATGTCGCTGTTTTGGGAAGCTCTGTTGTTTGTTGTACTTGCTTGTCTAGTGAAAGGGTGTGGATGCGGATAGAGAGAAGGACAGATGACAAAATATGGAATAGATGGGTAGCGGAGCGGAGCCTTGGGGGTGCATTGATAATGGCCTTGCCTACGTGACGACGCAGAGGCAACGTAGTTCGGGGTGAACCTTGTGATACTGAGATATGGACTAGATGAGACACGATATGAAACAAATATGGATCAAATAGGGATCAGACATGGAACAGATATGGATCAGATATGGAACATATATGGATTGGATGACACTGACGACAAGGAAACACCACGGACAGGTAGATACATGAGTGATAAAGAATGGAACGGGTATGTATGGGGATGGGCAATAGTGGATAGAAGGAATCAAGGAAGTGATCTCCAAGGACTATGTCGCATAGGAATAACTCAAAGCTTACGACGAAGGATGATGAGAGGATAGTGAAGGATTTGCGTGGTTTGGAGGGATAAGGTATGTCAAGAGCCATTCAAAAACATTTGTCAACATTGTACCCCCAATCTTTATCAAGATCAAAAAATAGAGGAAAGGAAGATCAAGATGGAAGGACATGACAAGATAGGTATGTAATGGATAGAGGAATATGATAGGAAATGGTATGAAAGGAAACTGGTAGGAGAAAAGTGATATGCTGATGAGACAAGGTGCTCCCAAGTGTAGGTGACATAGAAGATCATCTTACACATGACACCTGTTTGCCAGGTTTTCATCATGGTACTTATCCAAGGTGCCTGTTTGCCAGATTTTCACCGTTGGACGAAGGGATTTCTCTTTACTTTTTTTTTTGAATATTTAGATAGGAGAAGGTGGATATGGATAAGGAGAGACTCAAGTATCTAGTTCCTTGAAAGGTGATAGTCCCGCTAGATAGATGCTGTTGAACGGACCATGTCTAGTGTTCTCATAGATGTTGGTAGGGGATTGCATGAAAGTGAGATATGAGTATGTAGATAGTGGATTATGGAAGGTGCGATAGTGGATGATGATGCAGAATACAGAAGGACTTATGCAAGGATGGAAGGAAGGTTTATGTAAAAGCATGGACCATAGGATGAGGGAGATATGTAGGATAGTAGTGGAAGGGAGGGGAGATGGAGTTATACGGAAGTGTTGTGGAATGGAAGGGAACCATGACCAACGGTTGCACGTACCGTGATAAACATTGAAGCTGATGATAGGAGGGTGGTGTAGGAAGCAATGGAGATTTTTGCTTGGTGGATGAATGATTTAGGAATTTAGGGACCCACATAGACTTAGTATTTTTCTGATTTTTTGCTTGCCATATGGGATGGAAGAATTTGAGACCTTTGGATAGTATGGGAGAAAGTGGATGGTTGGGATGCTTTAGAGGTGGATGCCTCATTTGACTTGATGGCTTTTTGCTTGGGTACCCAAACCATTTTTCTTTTAGACTTTGCTTGTGAAGGTATGGGCTTGGATATATGCAGCTTTTGTGCAGCTTCTGAGATAATTATTTGTTGCTTGGGGACCCACACCTTTTTCAGTTTGGCATTGAGGTGTATGGGTGTGTACAACTTTTGATATGGATAATTCTTTGATTCTTGGATTTTATATCCTAGGTCATGAGGACTCTTAGGATTTTTGACATTATAGGTAGAGGCATCCACATATTTGTCATTGAATCCCCGTGGGATGGTGGAAGTGAGGTTGGTGAAAGCTCCTTGTTTAGACAATATGTGTATTTGTTGGCCATGATTGGGATATTTAGATGTTTTATAGATGGATGGATAAGGTGTTGGAAGAAGTGGAGGTAAATTGCTTGGAGGGATGTTAGGAGTTGGAAGTAGTGGAGGTAGATTGGATGGTGGAAGGTGTATGGTCACATGCTTTTGACAATTGTAGGAAGATGGAGGTGGAATGGCGACATATGTTTTGGGGATATGATAGGGTTTGCGATGGAAAATGGTAGACTTAGGAGGAGTGGAGGAAGTACCAACATCTCGAGATTGTTCACCTTGGGGTATGTATCCAAGGCCATATGAAGGTGGAGGAACATTGACATGGATGGGCTCCAAAATACCTTGTTCGTGAAGGCCTAAGCCTTTACCCTGATAGTTCATATGTTGGAGTATGTGGCGAATAGCAGGATTTTGTGTAGGTGGAACACTAGACACAAGTTCTTTATAGGATGAGGAAGACGAGATAGCGGATAATGGTTGTTGGTGTTAAGGAAGAACATTCATGCATGAAGGTAGTGGGACTAAGGATATAGGATAACGGATTTGCAACTTGGTCAATAATGGATGGTGAAGGATCACTAGAATCTTGATCATCATTATGCTCTTTAGGATCTAAATTATTAGGTTGATCATTCATGTGCACTTGGGAGGCGAGTGTCTCATCAGAGGAAGTGGAAGTTGTTGGATCATGGATAGGACTAGATGGAAGATGGATAAGAGTAATGGAGGTTTCTTGCTCATGAGGGGGTATGGGATCAAGTTGCTCATGGATATCTTCTTCATAAAAGGTAGTATCTTGATCATAGAAAAGATAAAGGTTATGGATGGGTTGGAATTGGATTTCCTTCTCATGTATATTTGTTGGGAGATGGATAGGATCAAGTGACTCATGGAGAGGTTCATTATTATGGATATCATCTTGATCATAGAAAAGACACATATTGTGGATAGGTTGCATGAAAGTGATTTGATCTTGACTTAGACTAGGGGTGGATGTTTCCACATGCTCTAAGGTGTGCTCTTGACATAGCTCTTGGTCTTCTTGAATGGAAGCGGATAGATCTTGGATAGCTTCTTGGTTGACAATATGGATGTTTGATGGATCTTGACTTTGGTTCATGGTAGTAGGTTCTTCGATAAGCTCAAGGTGTTGTGGATGACATGAAGGGGTTGTAGGATTTGACATGTTATTGGAAGAATCTTTTGTAAGGTCAAGGACTAGATTTTGGGGACATGGTTGAGTCTCTACTAGTAGTCCTTGGATCACATCCTTTGTAGGTGTAGGAGTACATGGATGAGGTGATGGATGAGTGGATTTTGGAATTCTCCATACCTTTTCATATGTTGCATATCTTTCCCAAAAATCATCTGAGAATGTTTTGCTTGTTAGTTTAGACGGTGGGGAACTTGAGGTCGGTGTTGGTGTAGAACTGGTATGTTTTGGAATATGTGTCTTAGAAGATGGTGAAGGAGGTCTAGTAGATGGGGTGGTATATGATTTCCAACTTGGCGTGGTGCTTGCCTTGTCATGAGTATGGGAAAAGGATATACGATTTTGGGGCGAGGCGTAGCTGGTACTGGCACGTTCAGCTTGCAAGATTGCCATTTCTTGTTGTAAGACTTGGACTTGTTGAGAAATTGCTATACAATTTTGGGGTGAGGGATCTAAGTTTATTTGCAATTGCAGATATTGGAGTTTTTGACCAAAATATTCCAATTTGTTTGCCATTGACACAAGACTGGAAAAGCTTACTAGTTTGGATGTGCAAAAACAAATGCGCTAGAACAGAGTGCAAATGTGCTACAAGTCAGATTGAATGTGCCACAGGTCATGACAAATGCGCAATTCTAGTTTTTATCTTGGTTTTATAGAATTTTGGAATGTTTTCAAGATTTTTCTGTTTTTAGTTTGAAAACTCAGTGTTGAGAATTGAATTTCAATTATGGCACAGACACATCAAACACATAGAAGTTTTCATGATTTTTACCTTTTGTTATTTTTTTATATTTTTTGGACTATTTTGACTCAAAAACAAGTACACCCTAGGCTGGATAGGACAATATTCGTTGAATCCTCTAGCTGTGCATACTCAAAGTGTGTAGCTCCAGAATCTGGTAGCACTGGCTCCCCTCCATGGCACTCACTTCTCACGCATACCAGATTCAGGTTTCCTTAGGCTCGTACCCCCACCAAACCTTAGGATTGTCCCTACTACCTCTACTAAGAGTCACTTGAATCGAGGCCGCTTCAAGAGCTCTGCCCTTTGCATCAACAAATAGGGGTTTTTGGCTTGCTACACAATTGGTTCTTAGTCAGGGCAACCGTTCGAGTGGTTACACGTGCAGCGACACTACTCTCCATTATGGAGTCTCCCAGCCTCTAAGGGTTACGCCTTAGAGGGTTTTGGGGGAGGTTGGCTGTCGGTGTAACACAACAACACTCATTGTAGGAGGTTTTCACCTTAAGCACAATTTATTTTAAGTGTCTTGGTAGGGCTTGGCTTTAGCCTGTTACCACTCAAGGTCATTCCCACTTGGACAAGCGTGCATCCAAGGGCAAGCCCCCTAAAGGTTTAACAAATAAAATAACAAGTCTGGCACTTTGGTCACCCAGTTAAGGGGAGAGCATAAGCCTATTGTCATTCACAATCACAGAATACACTGATTAATCCAAACCTAGTTAAAAGTAGAAAAACTAAATTGTGCACTCACACGGTTGTTAACTTTGAAGTGTTTAAAACATCACAATGTTCATTCCTGTTTGTTTGAGATAGCAATGATTTAATCTAGGAAATAAATCAACAATGTAAAAGATAGCAGTGGTTCAATTACTTTCCATCCTAGTTAGAGACTATGTGGAATTTGCATGCAATGCACTTGTTTACTTTTCCCCTAATTAGTCTAAATGAACTAGACAAAGCAGCTAAATGATCTAATCCAGCCACTAACCCTACAAAATGATTATTATCTCCAACACACAAAATTAGACAAACCCTAAAAATAAAGAGCAAAACAGAAGCGTTGCAATGCAGTCTGAATGCGCAGAAATAGAACTTGCATGCGCCGTTGTACAAAAGTGCTAAGACAGGTGTCAAAAGCACTGTAACAAGAGATATATGCGCTATTTTAACAGATGCGTCAAATCAGAGGACATATGCATAGAAAGAAACAATCAGTTTGCAGAAATTTGCATTTTCTAACCCTAGTTTGTTAAGATTTGGATAAAAATGTATGTAGATGATCTCTTAGCTCAAATCTAACCTCACCATTGTGTCCGGGGGGGCATTTCCATAAATTTTGAGTACAAATTTGCCTAGATTTCATGAAAAATAGAGCGTTTGGCGAAGAAAACAACTTTCTTAAAATTCCTTGCAAAATAGATGCGTTGCAGGATGTAACATATGCACCATTTTAGAGTGTATATGCGCCAAAATAGAGCGTATATGTGCCGTTTCAGAGTGTGTATGCGTTGTTTCAGAGTGTATGTGCCGTTTTGGAGCATATGCGCCGTTTTGGAGTGTATATGCACCGTTTCAGAGTGTATATGCACCGTTTTATAGGTCAGATGCGCCGTAATGTCGTATGTGTCATTTTGGGAGGTATATGCGCCATTTTAGGAGTCAGATGCGCCAAATGCCTCTGTCAGAAACCTGTTTCGTCACCTGTATGGACCTGTCACTTAGAAAAATTTAGTTTTTGATTAGTTAGAGGGGCAAGGGCCCCACGGTGGGTGCCAAAATGTGAGGGGGAAAATAGGTTAATCAAATCAATGAATAATAAAACCCAAACATCAATAGAAGTTGAAAGCAAAGAAGATTAAAACAAACAAAAGTAAATGTACTTACAACCTCTTTACCTATCGTTTTCCATTGCTCGCCTAGTTGTCCTTGATCTTGATGATGAAGTCCTTAGAAGCGTTGCTCCCTTGCTTGTTTGAAGATGACAAAGACAGAATGGCTCTGATATTCGTGTGATTAAGGTGAGCTTCAACACATTAAATAGAGGATGAGATGAATGCTTAAGAAAATGGGTGCCAAAGGCGCGCTTGATTTCCTGCAACATAAGTTTGCATAAATGATAAGTGATGAAATGAAGAAGAAGAGGGTTGTATTTATAGAGATGTGTAGAAGAAGATCAATGGTTTAGAAGAAAAGGAAAGATCAACAGAGGAGGGTTGTTGAGGAACGTGCAACAAATGGAAGAAAGACATGTGTTATTCGAAAAATAGCTTTGTGAAGTTAGCTCCTCTCTTGATGAGGATGAGATTTTATTTTCTTAAATTAGAATTTATTTTTCTAATTTAAAAGAAAGTTTGCTTTAAAGATGCTTTAAAACTGCTTTTGCTTTTGTATGACAAGAGGAAAGTATTTTTAGAAGATAGAAATAATTTTTGAAGATAAGAATGCATAATTAAATAAAAAGATTTTATTTAGTTATTTTGTAGATAATTGAGAGGAATAAATAAAATATAGAAATATATTTTATTTTGTGGAGATTTTTGAAGAATAAAATAAAATATAAAAGTATATTTTATTTAGTGGATATTTTAGATTTTTATTTAAATAAAATTTACGTTTTATTTAAATTTGGAAGAATAAATTATTTAATTAAATAATTAAAATTAATTAATTAATTAAATAAATGTGTTTATTTAATTAAATGAGAGGAAATGAATCAGATAGATAAATGAATTTCTTTATTTATTGATAGAAGAATGTGAATGATGAAATAAATATTTAAAATATTTATTTAAGTAGAGTCATGCCAATTTTAGGTGTATACACAAGTTATTTCAAGTTGATTGTGATTCAAGTGGAACTACAATTGGAGTTGTTTTATGTCAAAAGGAAAACCTATAAGTTACTTCATCGAGAATTTGAATGATGCTAAAAAGAGATATTTTGTTTATGATTAGGAATTCTATGTTATTGTATAAACCTTGAAGAAATGGAGACACTATTTGTTGTCAAAGGAATTTCTGTTTTATATACTAATCATCAAATACCACAATGCCTAAATAGTTAGAGTAAGTTGAGTTCAAAGCATATTAAATGAGATGTTTTTTTCTAAAGTTATTCATTTGTGTTGAAACATAAAACTGGCAAATCTAATATAGTAGCTGATGTTTTAATTAGAAGAAATAATTTTCATTGGAAATGAGAATAGAAGTTCTTGGATTTGACGAGATGATGGATTTGTATGAGCCATACCTTGATTTTACTGAGGTATTGACTAAACGTAAGACACTGGTAAGTGTTGACAAAACTAAATGGTTGGATTATCTAATTCAAGATGATTTGTTGTTTAGAGGTAACTAATTATGCATTCCTAACATTGTATGACATAAAATTTGATCAAAGAGAAACATAGTGGAGGATTGGCTTGACATTTTGCGATTGATAAAACATATACTTTGGTTAGTGAAAATTAATTTTGGATGTAAATGTATAAAGATGTGGAAAGGTATGTGTAGAATTGTAGAATTTGTTAAATGACAAAAGGAAGGAGTCAGAATATTGAGTTATATCGGTCATGCATATACTTGAGAGACCATGGGATGATGTTAGCATGGATTTTGTGTTGGGACTTCCAAGAACTCAAAGATGAGTCAATTCTATTTTGGTAGTTGTTGATAGATTTTTTGAGATGGCTAAATTTATTCCTTGCAAGAAAACCAATGATGTTGTACACATAGTTGATCTATTTTTTAAAAAAATTGTGAGATTACATGGGTTACATAAGAGTATTGTATTACATAGGGATCGGAAAATTGTGGTCATTTTTCAAGGACATCATGGAGGAAGATGAATATTGAGTTGAAATCTAGTTCAACATATTATCCAAAAATTGATGGATAGACCCACATTGTGTATAGGAGTTTGGGTAACATATTGAGACATTTGACAAGTGAAAAGGTAGGTAGTTGGGATTTAGCATCATTGCAAGTTGGGATTTCATTTACTAATTTAGTAAACAAAAGTATATGTAACACACCATTTGAAATTGTATATGGATAGAATCCTAGAAATGTTTCTGCATTGAGATTTCAGTGTAAATCATAAGAAGAGTGATATGGTAGAAGAATATGTAGAACATATGAAGAATCTATATGAGAATGTAAGAGTTCAATTGAAAAAGATGAATATGAAGTATACAAAACATGTAGATTATAAAAAGTGACATAAGAAATATGAAATAGGAAATGAAGTAATGGTATATATGAGAAAGGAAATAATTCCTATTAGAGCATATAATACTTGTAAGATCATTAAAAATTCTGATTTAGGAAATGCTTATGAAGTTGAGTTATCAAAATATTTTGGTATATCACTTGTATTTAATGTTGCAGATTTACATGAATATCGTGAGGGAGAATTAGAAGAAAACAAAACAAAAACAAATTTGAGAAAGGAAATACCAAAACCAAAAACATAAGAGATATAAGAAATATTAAACAACATAATTGGAAGAAGCACAAGAAGTTGTTGAACACACAGAAGTATTGAGAGGGGGGGGGTGAATCCGTACTTAATCAAATTCTTACCTTTTAAATTCAATCAATCCAAGCTAAACAATTAAACCAAATAAATCATAACAATGCATACACATGACACCAGATTTAGGTGGAAACCCAAGATGGGAAAAACCATGGTGAGCAAGCTACTTGGATCTACTGTCCAAATCCAGCCTTACAAATAAGATTTAGTATTACAATGAGTTTTATGGGCAACAACCCAAAGGAATCACCAACTCCCTGATACAAAGTTTTATGGGCTCCAACCCAAAGGAAGCACCAACTCCCTAAAGTGTTGCAACACTTACAATATGAATTTTATGGGCACCAACCCAAAGGAAGTACCAACTCCCTAAAGAGCTACAACTCTCACATAATAAGGATCCAACCTCTGTTCCAAAAACACTTGACTGATTCTGATGATTCTTCTAAAATTTATACAACTGATCAATCTTCTCTGTTATCTTCCAAACTCAAAATACTTCCACAATGCACTATACCAACCTTTGCAAAATCAAAATTCCTTCAAGTACCTCTGCTCTATCAGAACAATATCACAACTTCTTCAAATACCTCCGCAACACCATCACTTCTACTTTGACTTTACCTAAATTGATCTTTTCCACACTTCATGATCATACTACTTCTGAAATGATTTTATCTACCCATTAACATAGTTAACACTTTCTACACACACACACATCTAGCAACAATCTTGAACTTACATTTATTCACTCTGCAAGCATTCAAAACATCATCTTCGTTGGCCTAAATTAAATGTGTAACAATCTTGCTTGTCGGCTCCCAAATCATTTGCGGTAATGTAGGAGTGAAAACTCTTAATGCGGTTCACACCAAGAGGTCTATTGGACCCAATTTACCTTTTCACACATCTCAATGCTGGCGCATACTTCCAAACACACAGTGCATTAATTCAAACACACCATGTTAGCATTGCAAACACTTATCCTTTTATACATTAGCTCCAGACCCTATGCGGTACTGGAGAAGAGAGATATCACCATGCGGATCAAGCCACTAACACTATATGACCTATAAAGCCTTCTCATACATTCCTTTTTCCAGTTTATGCTTCTTCTTGCTAGCGCAAGCAATCAAACACTGATGCCAGGACCCTTACACAGTCTAGTCACCTTGTCTTGACATATAACATTGAAAAACATACTTGCGGTGATCAAAAACACTTGAAACTTGAACTGAGCATACATATTGACTATATGAACTTATCTTTCAAACAACAAAGCCAAACATCAAAGTGTGGTGAAATGCGATGGCTTTATGTTCTATCTTTGATAACCTTGCACAACAACAAGACTTGTTTTCACTCTGCTAGCTTTGGAAAACTTTGTGGTAACTTTGATGCTCTAAAACTTGGATCATGCATACCTCTTATCTGTATCTCTAAGCTATCCTCTAAGCTGCAAGGTCATTTATTCAAGTGCAGAGAAATGCAAAGCATTCTTCTATACCTTTGAGACTGCAACAACCTTATATCACCATTGTCTTCACTCTACTAACTCTTGGAAAGCTTTGCGGTAGTTCTTATGCTCTAAAATCTAAACCACACATACCTTATATCTACTTCTAGCTAACTTCCAATCTGCAGGCTCATGTCTTCATTTGTGGAGGAATGCGGTATATTTTCTTAAACTTCTACAGTACAATTCCTTGTGTCTTTGACAATCTTGATCACTTAGACACTTTCCTTCAAATCCCATGCAATGCTTTTCATCAAGTGACAGTGTATGCAACAAGCATCAATGTATGTAGTCAATCAAAACACTTTAAAAATGTTCACCTATTCATGAACTTCATAGGATAAGGTACAACAATGTATAGATGATACTGATCCAACAGTATGCTTCATGTCTTTCATCACCGTGTCACACCTCCTCTTATCACCACTCCTTTGACAACATACACCCCAATATGATTTCCACATCACAACACCTCTTATCACTACTCCTTTGACATCCACTCCTTTGACATCAATGTTTCACATCACAACTCCTCAGATCATCACTCCTTTAACAACATATGACTACCACTCTTTTGACATCAATGACAACATATGCAACAATCTCCCCCTTTGTTATTGATGGCAACACTAACCTGATATACAAATTTTTCTCCCCCTTTGACATCAAGGGCAAAGGGCCAGTGGCCTTTCTTTGTACCAACAAAACATATAAGCTCCCCCTATCTGTACAATTCTTGTCATCCTCGGTAGTCTCTTTTATCTTCCTGCTCCCCCTGAGCAGTAGCCACTGTCAATCCAGGGATGGTAGATGAATCCTGAAATACTCCCCCTAAGATGTAGCCTCTTCATTTTATTTACTATATACATTTCAACCTGGTTAGCCCATTCTTTAAAAAAACTTCTTATGCATGTTCTGTCTTCCACCAAATTCTTGCAAGGAGCACCAAAAGTCACAAAAATGTCTCACCTTTAGAACATGCCTCAATGGACTGTGCAATATCCTTGTTAACAACACTACACCCACCATCTTGAGTCTCAACTGACTTATTCAACAATTCATGAGTAGGAAATTCCACCTGACTAGGGAATGTGGCATAGAAGTGTCCAGTCTTGTATTTTGAACTATCCAGAAGCACTCTCATTTTATTTATTGTCATGGACTATGGAAAACTCATGCCTACTATCCTAGTAGTCTCCACTTGTGCATAGGATGCTAATCATTCTACTAGGCATACAAACAATTTCAATACCTCGCTTCAAATTGCCACTCTAGAACCTCCATAGATAGGTACAAAACTTAAACCAAAAACCTTGGAAAACTACCTGATATTAGCATGAATCCGAACCTATCTTTTGTTGTGCCAATATAGTCTCTTCCACTCATGATAATCGATAGACTTTGGGCTTGAATAGACATAGGCTTTTCATATCCTAATTTCTTTAAGACTTCAAGGATGTTACATGTCAATTCTGTTTGGTTCCATGTCTTCACGGGCTTTGGCACATCTTTACCATGAATTTTCAACTCTATCTTCAACTCTAGCTTCTTTTTGTATGCTGCAACTTCCTCTACTGTCATCAAAGAAAACTCTCTTAGTTCATGATAGAAGTCTTTCCAAAAATAAGGATACGAAATCTTGGAATGGTCTTCAACAAATAAATTCTCAACTTTAGTTTTCTTCACTCTTTTAATGAAATCATCATCATCTTCACCTTCCTCATTTTCTGCATCAGAATCATCACCAACCATAATCCTTCCAAGACTTCCTTTGTTTGATTTCTTTTTATTTGTCCTATAATTTAAATCCTTCGCTTCCTTTCCAATGCTTACATAATTATTAGATTTGCTGCTTAAGTTTTCAACATTTGGCACAACCAATAAATGCATCTAGAGGATCAACTTCCTCAATATCCATGGATTCTCCATTCTGAAGATTTTTATTTCTAGCCTCATCCACTGCAACATCATCATTTTCGAGCATAGAATTTTTGAAGGTCCATCCAATTCATCATCTAATTTTTTCACCCTCTAGAGTCCACTTCTTCCTAGATTTAGGCTCCACTTCATTCTTCTTTTCTCCATTCTTCTCATTTTCACTGTCTTCCTTTTTCCACCTTATCTCTTGCCACTCCTAAACTCTCCGCTGTCTCTTTTCCATTTCTTCATCAAACCTCCTTTACTCCACCATATCTTCTTTAACCTTTGTCTCCTCATCACTCTCATCATTGTTTCTTTGTATCAGATTTTTTTCTGCCCTTTACATCTTCGTCCTCATACTTATGCACATCCCCTTTATTCCTTCTTCCAACATCTTCATTACTTGCTACTGTCATTGTTCCTTTCCCTTTCTCTATCATCATCCTTATACTTATCCTTACTGTTATCTTTTTCCTTGTCCCTAGAATCCCTATACCTTGAGTCCTTATATTTCTTTAAATTTCTCTTCTTCTTTGACCTTTGATTATCTCGATCCTTTTTCTCAATATCCCTCTCTTTAAATTTTTTTCTCTAACCCTATTTCTGTCAGATTTTTCTTCCTTTTCCTTTTCCTTCACCACAGGACCATCGGGCCTTCTTGCAAAAGGGAGTCAACACTCCCCCTGAATCTATACTAACTTTAGGTCATCAAATAGGAGAGAGTTCTCTCTCTCATATCTATCTGAAGACTCAAAAGTGTTATCATACTCTTCCTTTTATACTCAGGCTAGTTTTCACCTTTCACCTATAGGAATTCTATTTCCTTGGTCTTAATGAGATCACCATCTTCTGTGCTGCAACAGTCCACAACAGGCTCCCCAGAAGAAAGGATACACTATGTGTTGCTCAATGTATACCTATTTGGTCCCAACAAACATCCACACACTACCTCTAGCGGTCACACATTACATTCCTCTAGCGCAACCAATAGGAACCATCAACATTGTTGGCCAATAAGCACAGTGACACTCCTTTACTTCTAGCTTTCTTTTTGATGCAAATTGACTGCTGATACTATGGAATATGATACTTCATATGTAACTTTACCTATCATCCAAACCACAAATCATAACTCATCATTGCGGTAGAATACGAAGCCAAACCTGGATATAGAGTAATTGGGTAAACATAGAGAACCTTTATACAAACTTCTAGAAACATACTGGATAACATCCCATTCAATTGGAAATGCATCATGCCTTTAAATACAATAGATACCAGAGCAATATTTTGACAAGCCAATGGTACATGACTCTGTCCTTCATAGATCTCATCAAATTATCTGTATGCCTCACTTCATTAAGAGGCAACACTTTTGTTCAGGGGGTTGGAAGCTTATGCAATTGTTAGGTCCCCGTGACTCTATACCTTTTCTTACTGAACTATGAAGTCTTCTGCATAAGGTAGAAGTACAAGATCTTCCTTCCTCTCATTATCTTCTTCTGGTTTTCTTCTCCATATCTTTGCCATTTCCTCTTTTGCTTGATCAATGTTTCCTCCATCTCCATGTGCTGAATAGATGGTTCCACAAAACCAATTCTACAAAAACTAGCTTTATGCCCAAAGTTATTGCACTTATAACATATGACATTATATACTGGAGGAAAGAAGGATTTTTTTCTCATATAACCATTTCTCCTTGTCTCAGTTCTACAATCATCAGCCTTATGACCAAACTTATTGCAAGAGTAACAGTAGCCATTTCTCCTTATCTTGGTTCTACAATCAACAACCTTATGACCAAAATTATTACATGAATAATAATAACCATAAAAACATGAAGAGTACCTGGTTGTGGTGGATTGTCTTGTAGGAAGAGGACCCCTGAGTCTCTTCTTCAGATTTCTAACCTTCAAGAAGCCAACATCCAACTCATCTTAGTCTTCTCTGAGACTTCAGGTTCTTACTTTTTCATTTCATACATGCCTTTAGGTATATCTATTTTTGAATTTTGAACTTTCTAAAATCCAAGACCACCCTTATTCTTAGATGGTGTTTGATTGCTGATTATCTCATTAAGGATATTTGTATTTTTCTTAAGTTTTAGACTCCTATCTATCTAATCCTTTGCTTTCTCCAGTTCCTTCCTTAGGAAGATAATTTCTTCTTCAAGTCTAGAGCATTCATTTGATTTGGCATTGAGCTTAGCATTTAGGCAATCCACAACTCTTTTACCTTCTTCAATTTGAACTTTCATGTTGGCAATTACTTCTTCTGATTCTTTAAGCTTGGCCTTATATTGTCCATTCTCCTCCCTTATTGTTCTCATATCATCTAGAGCAGAAATGAATTCTCCTTCAAGATCAACTTCATACTCTTCTTCATTAATGACTGTCATGTCTTTATTATCCTCTACAGGGCTGTTTAAATTGTCTAAGACTTCCATAGCCATGAATAGGTCTTCCTCTCCTTCATATTCTGATGGGCAGTTGTCTACTTCTTCTGCTGAACTGCAGTCATCCTTAGAGTAAAGGCTTTTCTTGTTCTTGTTGAAGTTAGATCTTTTGAAACCTTTGTTGTTATCTTCACTCTTTCTAAGAGGACATGTAATTGCATAATGCCCAAATTCACTGTAGTTGAAACACTTGAAAGGTAGCTTACCTTTATACTTACCTGAACCCTTCTTTAGCTTCCTCACAAAGTTTGCTTCTTCTTCCTCAAACTCACTGTGTGGACCAGATGTTCCTTCTTTCTTCATAGCTTTGAAAGTAGCTTCCCTTTTATATGTATCTTTGATTTCATTTCTCATCCAATAGGTAGTGAGGGACCCAAATAGATCATCCATGGTAAATGTGTTCAGATCTTTGGCTTCTTCAATAGCAGAAACTTTTGAATCAAATCTATGAGGGAGAGATCTCAGAACTTTCTTCACAACCACTAAGTCCTTCACTTATTCACCTAGCCCTCTGATTCCATTGACAACTTCATCCAAGCAGAGAAGGTAGTCAACAATGCTTTCTTCTTCTTTTATTCTCAGATTCTCAAACATTCCTCTGTAAGTTTGTAATTTTTCTTGCTTTACTCTGTCATTTCCTTCATAGATATTTTTGAGTTTATCCCATATATCCTTGGCTATCTTGCATTGCATTACCTTGACAAACTTTGATTTGGTTAGACCACTTAAGAAAACATTCTTAGCTTTAGCATTATTTTCACGGGCATTCTTTTTAGCCGAATCTGTAAGAGGATGATGAGTAGGATCAGTATAAGTATCCATTGTAGCTCTCCAAACATCATACCCTAGAGAGATAAGATAGGCTTCCATCCTTACACTCCAAAAGGCATAGTTAGTTCCATCAAATAGAGGTGCTTTGTTAGAAGGGGATCCTTCTTGATCCATGTGTTCAAATCCAAGATCTACCTTTAGTTGTTAGGCTACACCAAGGAACCTAGCTTTGATACCAATTATTGAACACATAGAAGTACTAAGAGGGGGGGGGGGGTGAATTAGTACTTAATCAAATTCTTTCCTTTTGAATGCATTTAACCCAAGCTAAACAATTAAACCAAATGAATCATAACAACACATACACACATGACACCAGATTTATGTGGAAACCTGAGATGGGAAAAACAATGGTGAACAAGCTGCTTGGATCTACTATCCAAATCCAACCTCACAAATAAGTTGTAGTATTACAATGAATTTTATGGGAAACAACCCAAAGGAAGCACATACTCCCTGATACAAAGTTTTATGGGCTTCAACCTAAAAGAAGCACCAACTCCTTAAAGTGCTACAACACTTACAATATGAATTTTATGGGCACCAACCCAAAGGAAGCACCAACTCCTTGAAGAGCTACAACTCTTACACAATAAGGCTCCAACCTCTGTTCCAAAAACACTTGATTGATTCTGATGATTCTTCTCAAATTTATACAATTGCTCAATCTTCTCTGCTATCTTCTAAACTCAAAATACTTCCACAATGCACTATACCAACCTCTGCAAAATCAAAATTCCTTCAAGTACCTTTGCTCTATCACAACAATACCACAAATTCTTCAAATACCTCTACAACACCATTAATTCTGCTTTGACTTCACCAGAATTGATCTTTTTCCATAATTCATCATCATATTACTTCTGAGATGATTTTATCCACCCATTAACATAGTTAATTCTTTCTACACACTCACACACAGACACACATCTTGCAACAATCTTGAACTTACATTTATATGCTCTGCAAGCATTCAAAACATCATCTTTGTCAGCCTAAATGAAACGTGTAACAACCTTACTTTTCAGCTCCCAAATCTTCTGTGGTAATGTAGGAGTGAAAAATTTTAATGCAGTTCACACTAGGAGGTCTATTGGACCCAATTTACCTTTGCACACATCTCTATGCTTTGTGCATACTTCCAAACACATAGCACAGTCATTCAAACACACCATGTCAAAATTACAAACACTTATCCTTTTATACATTAGCTCCAGACCCTATGTGGTACCGGAGAAGAGAGATATTACCATGCAGATCAAGACAATAACACTACATGACCTATAAAGTCATCTCATACACTCCTTTTTCTAGTTTATGCTCCTTCTTGCTGGTAGAAGCAATCAAACACTGATGTCAGAACCCTTACATAGTCTAGTCACCTTGTCTTGACATAAAACATTGAAAAGCATACTTGTGGTGATAAAAAACACTTGGAAACTAAACTGAGTATACATATTGACCATCTGAATCTATCTTTCAAATAGCAAAGCCAAACATCAAAGTGTGGTGAAATGCAATGGCTTTCTATTCTATCTCTGATAACCTTACACAACAACAAGACTTGTTTTCACTCTGCTAGCTCTAGAAAACTCTGCAGTAACTTTTATACTCAAAGACTTGGATCATGCATACCTCTTATCTGTATCTATCTATCCTACAAGATGCAAGGTCATATCTTCAAGTGTAGAGAAATGCAGAGCATTCTTCTATACCTTTGAGACCATAACAACACTGTATCACCACTGTCTTCACTCTGCTAACTCTTGGAAAGTTTTGCAGAAGTTTTTATGCTCTCAAATATGAACCACACATACCTTATAGCCATTTCTAGATAAATTCCAACCTACAGGCTCATGTCTTCATCTGCGGAGGAATGAGGTACATTTTCCTAAACTTCTATAGTATAATTCCCTATGCCTCTGACAATTTTGATCACTTAGACACTTTCCTTCAAATCCCATGCAATGCTCTTCATCAAGTGATAGTGTATGTAACAAGCATCAATGTATGTCATCAATCAAAACACTTTGACAACCTTCATCTATTCATGAACTTTAGAGGATAAGGTACAACAGTGTATAGATGATACTGATCTAATAGTATGCTTAATGTCTTTCATCACCATATCACACCTCCTTTGATCATCACTCTAACAATATATGCACCAATATGCTTTCCACATCATAACACCTCTTATCACTACTCCTTTGAATTCAATGTTTCACATCACAACTCCTCAGATCATAACTCCATTGAAAACATATGACTACCACTCTTTTGACATTAATGACAACATATGCAACAGAAGTAAGAAGTAGGAATAATATTTGGTCAAATGGAAAGGAAGCTCTATTGAAGATTCAACTTGGTTATTGAGAGGTGAATCCTTTTGGTTTCCTTTTAGCCAACCAAAGTGAGGGGCTCACTTTTCAGTTACTTAGGGTGTCTGATGCAAGAGCATCTTTGTCCTTAAGCAATCCTATATCACAAAAATATTTTATTTTGACATTTATTTGTTTGTAGGCATTTTGAATTCTTTCTAGTTATTTTTCAATAGAGTGCAGTAAGTTTTCAACACCACATTCCACCACATTTTTTTCTTTTAGATAAGCTTCATATATATCACCATAAACATAGTCAACATACAACATAAAGATTTTGAATATCTTGAGTTGTAATTTGGAACACAAGCATCTTTGATTTTTTTAAATGTTCCATCTAAGTTTCATGAAGATTTGATCACCACATCCATGCTTTCTATTTTGAGAACTTGAACTAGACAATGTATTGTATGATATAACTTTGTTTTGGACTCGTGGTAAACTTTTTAATCCCGCATTACTTTTCTAATATTCCATATTTGAATTTGGGTCCTAAGAGGGGTTATGTATGACACCACATTGCATGTGATGACTCTTAGCTTGAGGTGCATTGGTCAAGGTGAATCAACACATTATTGTTAAATCTTCATGTCACATAGAGTGATGTATCCAATCTAGAGCCAATTGATGATCAAGATTATTAATATTTAGATGATTGATCTTTGTCACACTCTCCTAGGTTATTTTAATACATTTCTATTAGGTGCATATCATTTTACATTTGACTGTATAAGGGAGAGTCCAATATCATTTGAAGATAACAAGCGAGATAACAAGTATATAAGCCTAGTAATAGCATATAATGAATATTTTGAGAGTGCATAATAGAATATTAGGTTGAATAACAACACACACGATATGATTTTGTAAGGAAATTAGTGGCAAAAACTAATTAAGTGTTTCGAGGGATCTCATTTTTTAATTTTGTAATCAAACAATTGAAACCTAGCAAGTTGCAAGCTTAGTGAAGCTTCTTTGTAACTATTAATTTTCTATGTCAATCATTCACACTTGGCTATTAATTCTATTGTGCATTGTATTTTGAAAGTTAAATTTCCATTGAAATATTATGAGTTTACATGTTATTGTATGATTAACTAATCCTTCATTAGACCCACCAACCTAGTACTAAATTAGACTCCCTTGAGAAAGGCTTCACTATCAAGAGGGGATCTGCAGACTATCAGAAGCCAATCTTTTGCACATGGGAAAATCATAAAAAAATATTTTACCAACTTCCAATAGAAGAGTTGCCCATTCATGGAACCTTACTAGATTAGGCCAATGATTTTGAAATTTGCATATGAGGGTAACTTGCTTCAACCATTGTTCCTTTCCAATCACATCATTCACAAAAAACCATTTTGTTGATTTTCTCTAATGTAAATATTTATTGATGACATTTTTTTAGTGTGGTTTATGCTCTAGCTCATCTAGGTTCATGTCAATCATAGGCGAGGAGATGCCTTGTAATGTGTCGAACTAGGGTTTTGCACTAGATTTTTGAATTTACAATTTTTCCAACTTAAACCCTAGGACTGAATTCTGATTTTATTTCCGCACTCTTCTATTTTGACTTTGCCAAGCATGAAACATGAACTAACAAATACAAATTGATGATAAAACAAAGTATAGATTTGCAACCTTATTACACCATGAAATCAAATAGATAGAAAAAGAGGATGAACTAGATAAGATCTTGCTGTTCACAAATCAACCCTTACAAACCTTCAATTACATCATTTCCATGGCTATGTGACAACCAATATACAATGCATGAACTGCTGTTACAAATTAGAAGTATAGTTGCATGACAACACACCAAATATGACACCAAATGCAATGCAATAATGATGACAAGAATGTTATAGCAAATCAACCTTCTTTTGATGATGAAATGCCAAGAGAGTGGCCTCTAATGTTGGTCGTTGGCCTACAATACTGATTGTTACTACTGAGTAAGTAGATCAGCATGATTAAGGGAGTCTCTAACTATCAATGCAGCCTTCAATGATGGGAGATGAGCATGAAAACCTCAACATACTCTTCTAGGATGAAATTGCTGCCTTCCTCAAAGGATATCAGTCCACAAATGGTGGCGGCTAGGGTTACAAGTCCATGCCAACACTGAAAATACATTTGCTGCTGCACAAACTAGGTTTGAAATAGAAATCAGTGCTCAAGGATAGTCTTCAACAATGGTGATCTAGCATAAATACAATGATATCATCCAATCGGCTCTACTAGAAAATGATGTTGATGAACCAATCTTCAATCAAATATTCAACAATTGTCTTCAATGAAATCTTCAATGCAATCTACTATGAATGATGCATCAATGAGGCTCAAGCAAATCTTCAAATCTCCAATGAAGTGCAAATGTGAACTCCGTATGAATTCACCTTCAAGATGTGATTAGGTTTTCGTCCAACACACCACCTCCACAAGGGTTTTCATCCTTGAAAAGTCTTGCAATACAAATGCAAATCAAAATGCCAAAGTTGCCAAAATGTTCGTGATGTTGAAATGAGCTCCGTCAACCTTTATTTATACTTGGATCTTCTTTTCATTTCAATGAATCCAAAAAATTCAAATTAAATATTTGAATTACCTTTTCCCTTCTTGTCGGCCAAAGAAACAATATTTTATTATTTTTGATTCTCCAAGGTTGGCCGCCCAATTTCAAGGTATTATTTTATTATTTATTTTCTTCTCCCAAGGTGAGCACCAAAATCCAAGAATAATATATTTTATCATTTCTTTTTCTTCTCCTTGGTGAGCGCTCCAAAATAAAAATATATATTTTATTTATTTATTCCAACTTGGCCACTCACATTATAATATTATTTATTTTTTCTTCCACCAATTTGGGTGCTCCACATTAAATAATAATAAAATATTATTATTTAATTCGATCTCTCTAAAGTGGGCGCTAGGATCCAAAATCAATTATTTTATTATTTTTCCTCTTTAATAATTAATGTAAAATTATATTAATTCATCTTTCCAATTTGCCGAAAATTGGCTGAGCCCTATAAAGCATCTTTCCATTCTCCAAGCCTTTGAACAACACTATCTTCTCCAAGCCACAAATCAACCAAAATTATTCCCTTATTTGATGAATTAGTCTATGGGAATGAGGATAGGCTAACCTAGACTCCTATTGGGTGATCATGCTAGAAATGGGGATATTACAGTCCTCCTTTTCTGGGATTGCTTGTACTCAAGCAATAGCAAATTTGGATGCTACAAAATCTGCTCTCCTTCCCATGTTGCATCCTTGAATGGCAAATCTTTCTATTTCACCAAATACTCACGGATCACCCTATTCCTCAAACGTCGCTCCCTTGTAAATGCTATTAGGAACCAAAACCAAAATGCCTTCTTCATCAAGAGGTGGAAGATTAGGTGAAGAAACAACTTTTTGTCCCAATGCCTTCTTGAGGCATGACACATGAAAAACATTGTGAATCTTGCTTTCCACCAGCAACTCAAGCTCATATGCTACCTCACCAACTCTCTTTAGAATCTTGTAGGGGCCATAGAATCTCAGCTTCAATTTCTCAGCACCACTCCTCTTCAATGTCGACTGTCTATACGGCTGAAGGAGCAAAAAGACCAAATCACCAACTTCAAAATTCCTCTCAATCTTATGTCTATCTGCATACATCTTCTACTAATTTTGAACCTGCTACATATTATCCTTAAGTGCCTTAAGGATGTCCTAACTATCTTGCATCAACTCCTTAGCTCTGGGATCTCTACAATTTTCCAAGGCCAAGTCCAACAATGATGGAGCATCATAACTATACAAATCCTTGAAAGGTGACATGCCAATTGTCATGTGATAGGTGGTATTGTAGCAATACTCACCCAAGGGAAACAACTTGAGCCAAGCACGTTGTTGCCATGCAACATAGTTGCGAAGATATCCCTCAACCCATTTGTTCACAATCTCTGCCTGCCCATCTATTTGAGGGTGATAGATCATGCTCGTTTCCAACTTCATTCCTGTCATTCGAAACAACTCCTACCAAAATATGCTGAGAAACCTATTGTCTCGATCATTGAAAATTATCTTTGGAAGTCCATACAATCTAAACACTTCTCTGAAGAATAGCTTTACAACCAGAAGTATGCTCCAACTTGTTCTTCTAACAAGTCATACATTCTTTGACATGTTGCAAGACATCATCCTTGAGATCTTTCTGCATGAATATCTCTCTCACCTGCTTGTAGGTCTTGAAGAACCCTGGATGCCCTGCAAGTGGAGCATCGTGAGTGGCCCTCAAAATCTTCTCCTTCAAATTTGACTCAGAAACCAAATAGAACCTATCCTTGTAGTAGATCACATCATCAATCACCTTATACCTATCATCCCGAATCTTACCATCTATGATCTCATAAGAAAAAGTATTCTTAGAGTATTCCAGCAAAAGATGAGACTTCAAATCTGCTGAAATTTTTGACATAGAACAAAGAGTAGGCCTCCTAGATAGAGTATCTACAACCACATTGTTCTTCCGCTTGACATACTTAATATCAAAATTATATGCCTAAATCTTTCTCACCCATTTTTGCTACCTCTCATTCAAACCCGTCTGTGATAGGAAATGTCTCAGACTATTGTGATCAATCCTAACCACAAATCTGTTACCCACCAAATATTGCCTGAACTTTGCCAATGCATGAATGATGGCAAGCATCTCCTTATCATAGGTGGAATAGAGTCTTTCTACATCCCTCAACTTCCTGCTCTCAAAATCAATAGGATATCTATTTTGCATCAATACCGCACCAATGCCCTCACCTGATGCATCACACTCCAACACAAAGGGCTACGTGAAATCTGGCAATGCCAACACTGGACAAGAACTCATCACCTTCTTGAACTTATCAAAAGTAGTTTGAGATGCATCTGACCATTTGAATGCTCCCTTCTTCATGGGATCTATGAGAGGTGCTACCAACTATGGAAACCCCTTGACAAACCTCCTGTAGTAGCAACATAGCCCAATAAAACCTCTCAAATCTGAAATGTTTCGCTGTGGTGGCCAATCTAGAATTGCCTGTATCTTCTCCTGATGAACTCTGACTCCATCAACTCCAATTATATGCCCCAGGTAGATAATCTTGGTCATACTGAATTCACATTTGGATGCTTTAGTAAACAATGATTGTGCCTCCATGATTCCCAATACGTCATCAATATGTTGAAGATGTTCTTCCCAAGTCTTACTGTATATCAAAATGTCATCAAAGAACACCAACATAAACTTACAGAACTGCCTAGGAAAGATGTGATTCATGCATGACTAAAATGTAACAGGTGTGTTGTGATGAGTGCCAAGTTGCACCCATGAAATACACCTTTTTACCTCTCTTTTTCTCCTTCCTGATCCCATCTTTCTTAATGTCTACACCCAAATAAGCTAGCAAGATAGTTCTAGTTAATGATTAATTGAGATAGATTACTTAAGATCATAATTTCTGTTTGAGAGACTAATGTGCATGGAATTGATGGAAAAATGCAGAAACTTCTCTCTTTTTGAATTAATAGGTGTAGATGCCAGGAACAACAATTTTGTGCATCTCCGGAGATAGTCTTCAATGATCTTTGGAGACAATACCAGAATACCACGACACCAAAAGTTTTGAAGGAAAGAGAAAGCCTCTCCGGAGCTGAACAAAGAAGGCCACAATGGTATCTCTGGAGCTATAGACATCTTTGGAGCTACAGACATATCTCCAGAGCTGCAGACAGGGACAGATATCTTCGGCACCTCCTGAGAGCAGGGCATATTTCTAGCATAAGCTACCGATCAGGCACTCTCAGCAGTGATCATAATACCCCTCATTTCACTCAAATCATCACCTGAGTGGTGAAGGGTCATCTTTAGTTAAACTACTGGAGTTTTTATCTTTTAAAAGTTTTTGCATGAGTTACGGATAGAACTGATTCAATATCCATATTTTCAAGGCCTCGCTGCCCAAATGTGTTAAGACTCAAACTTAGAATTCTGAGTGGACTTCTATTCCACTCAGTCTACTTTTATTGCATGATTATTTTGCATAGTCAGCTAGTGTAATAAAGAGATGGATGTCATCTCATAGAAAAACTGGTAGATAAGATAAGTGATATGTCATCACTCATTTTCATATATACTGATAGAAACAACATAAGAGATATACAATGATTTGATTATTCTAATTCTGAGCATTTTTTTGTTCGGTGATATCAGTATTTTTCATGAATGCAAAGTGAATGGAATTGAATTGAATTTAGTTGTGATCTTCTTCTTTTGTGCTGATTCCCTACTGTAGCCTTCAGCCCCAAGGGTGTGGGGCAAGGGCCCACTCCCACCACCAAGGTAGAAGGCTAGTACCACTGTTTTGTTACTTCAAATTTTGCTGTGAAAAGTATTTACTGATTTATAGATAGATGCATGTTACTATTTTTTTCAGATTGCTTTAAGTAACTTCCTGTTTAATTCTATTTTTAGCATTCCTTAAATTCATTTAGTAAGTAGATAGATTAATCTTTTCAAATTAGTAGAAGCTGTTAAGATTAGCTAGGAAAACTGGTAACTGTAGAATCCTTAATTGTAGACAGCTGAGGACACAACCCCTAGATTTTGACATCTGAAAATAGATTAAATGATGAGGTACAATGACACCTTGTCATTTTTGGCGCCATTGCCGGGGATGTATTGTGTTAATTAGGGAAACTAAGTTAAAACAATTTTTAGGATAGATCTGTATGGTTAGAGCTAGAGATTTGAAAGGAAGATATATAAAGTAGACACCCCAACAACAAGCCATAGGGGAAAGCAGTGGGGTGGCACAAGATCTTGTTGAAGAGAGAAACCTAGAGCCTACTTTGGAAGTTGCACCTCAAAACAATAATCCCTCAGATCCTCCAAATCTTCCACTTGCCGATTATATCCAAGAATTACAACAAAAGTTTTAGGCAGATCCTTTGATAGAACCAATTTCCTAGAACCTCAGGGAGAAGAACCAGTACTAAACATGGACAATGATAATCATGAAGAAGAGGAAAATCAGGCTCCAAGAACCTTCTCATATCCTATTGTTTTGGCTGTTGGAGACAATGCTCCTATGAAGAATATCTCACCAGCACACCTGCCAAACTCTAGAGGACTTTCTTCTGAGGATCCAGATCAGTTTTTGTTTGAATTTAAAGTAGTCTTCCAAACTTATGATTATGGATCAGATAACCAAAAACTCAAATTGTTCCCTTCAACTCTGAAAGATTTTGCGATGAGATGGTTTATGGGTTTACCCCAGAATTCTATCCATTCTTGGGATCAGATGGAAACAGATTTTTTGGAAAAATACCAAGATTACTGTAGATCCAGTAATAAAAATGAAGAATTGTTTAAAATTAGGCAGGGGGAGGAAGAAACCTTAGAGGACTATGTTGACAAGTTTAATTTTGCTTTGAGAAGGTATGGTAACCTAGTAGATCACTCCTTGGCCAGAACCCTGTTTGTAAAAGGATTGGATAAGGAATCAAAATAGGCACTGCATCTAATGGGAAAAGGAAATATCAACAAAATGGATATACCTGCTATAGAAGAACTCTACAGGAACTATTCTAGAACCCAAAATGGAGTGAGGTCATCCAAAAATTTTAAACGAAAAAATAAAATAGGACAGTTAATGGAAGAGATTGCAAATCTAAAAATAGACATTTTGGTCCAATTAAATACCACATTGGATGGGATTCAAACAAAAACTAGAACAGCTGATCAAAATAGAACAATTGAACCACTCTCCATCTATTGTCCTAGGTGTAGAAATAAGCATCTGTTGAGAGAATGCCCTTTTGACAAATCAGAGATTTGTTAGATCTGTGATAAGGAACATCCTACCAGTCAATGTAGTCAACTTCCAGCCTTGAAAAGATTGAGTAAGAAGAATGCTGTAATAGAAGAGGAATTGAACTATGTGGGACAAAACAAGCTAGAAATTTCCCTTATAATCAGTATCCAAACCAACCTTCTTACAGGGGTCCTTCTAATTGGGGAAATAATTAGTGGAATCCAACTTGGCATGGGCCTCAAAATAATCCTCCTTGGGGACAACAGGATTGGCCAAGTCAACATTGGCAAAACCAGAATTAGCAAAATCAGCCTTGGGGAAATCAACAGTGGCCACAATAGTTTGGATCACAAAACATGCAACCTCAATGGGGTTCTCAATAGGGATATAATCAACAATACCAGGGACAACCTAGACATTTCCAACCTCAACAACAAACTTTACTGAATGGACCCTCCAACACACAAGGTCAATAACAAAATGAACTAGTTAGCCAACCACTTTTACCAGCTCAGCCTATACCAAACCCACGGAATAAATAAGGAGCAGCTGTTTACATGACAAAGCAAGAAAATATGGCTGGAATTAATGCTATATATTCAAATAATATCCAACTGCATTTTGGGAAAGCATTCCCAAGACCATCTCCTCCAACTATAGTTGAAGTAACCAATGATGAGGAACCTAAAAATTCGTCCACTCAACCCCCGGAGGAGATTACTAACGAAAAAGTGCTAGAAGAATCATCGTTGGACAACTCCAGAGTTGCTCCTAAAAGACCGACTCCAGAGAACATTCCTAGACACAATTCTGACAAGAGCTTCGGAGATGCTCCAGAGATGGAAAAACTAGCACCATACCCAGAACGACTTAAACAATATGTTCCCCAGAAAAAGATCTTACAAAAACAAGTCCAAAACAACCTGGAATCAAAACTTTTACAAGAAATCAAGCAACTAAACATTGAAATTCCTCTTCTCCAAGCAATCAAAGATGTACTAGAACTAAATCAGTTCATTAAACAGTATTGTATCAAAACGCAGGGCAGGAAGAAAAACTTTCCCTCCACAATACAGGTGGAAGGAAAAGTAGTAGATCTATTGATGGGAGAAATTCTCCTTTCAAAATATGGAGACCTTGGAAATCCTGTCATAACTATTTTCATCTCAGGGGTAGAAATTTCAAATGTTCTGGTTGATTTGGGAGCAGCAATTAATGTGATGACAGTTCACACAATAAACAAATTAGCTCTATCAGGTATCCAATCCACAACTACAATTCTTCAACTTGTTAACCAGTCAGTAGCTGTTCCAAAAGGAGTAATCACTAATGTGCTAGTTGTGATAGATTCATGAGAATTTCTAGTGGACTTCATGATATTAGAACCTAGAAACCAGAGAAATGCTTATCCACTAATTTTAGGAAGACCATGGCTAGCTACAGCAGCAACATCTATTGATTGTCAAACTGGCGATGTGGTCTTTTCTAATGGGATAGATTTGAAGAAAATATCTCTGTATCCTCCAGCTAAACCATCAATGCATTATACAGGAAGAGTATGGGTGGATGAACCAGAGAACAATGATAACAGTGCCTTAGTAGCTATGGTAACCATCAAGGAACATCTGGGAGAGTTAGAAGAAGAAATATACTATGATACAACATAAGACATTACTCACATCCTAATCAATAAGGATGTGATGAAACTCACCCAAGATTCTAGGAGAGAACTTCTTACTTCTTCTCATTGTACCCTCGCCAACATCATTCCTTGTGAGGAAACCTTTTATAGATACTTAGCCACTTTCCACATGTTGCTTCCACATTCTTGTCCTCTCAATACCATGACTCCAATGTATAGATTAACCACATCTATGGATCAAATCACAAAATAAGTCATGATTTTACTAGGGAAAACACTTAATATCAATACTCAGTTAACAACAAATCAGGAAGAAAAACTCATCCAACTTCTGATTTCCCATTCAACAGCTTTTGCTTGGGAATACCAAGATATGAAAGGCATACCTCCTAAGATATGTACCCATCATATATACACTAAGGATATTAAACCTGTCAGACAACCCCAGAGAAGATTGAATCCTGCTTTAAAGGACATTGTCAAAACTAAAATAGAAAAATTACTTCAAGTAGGGTTTATATATCCAATCTTAGATAGTCAATGGGTCTCATCCCTTGTCATAGTGCCTAAAAGAATGGGAAATGGAGGGTGTGTATTGATTATAGAGAACTCAAAAAGGCCACAAAAAAGGACTACTTTCCCTTACCATTCATTGACCAAGTACATTGACCAAGTACTGGACAACCTTGCTGGGAGAAAGTATTTTTCTTTTCTAGATGGATTCAATGGATATAATCAAATTCAAGTAGCATCTGAAGATCAGGACAAAACCACCTTCACCTGCTCTTGGGGAACTTTTGCTTACAAAGTTCTTCCCTTTGGACTATGCAATGCCCCAACTACATTTTAGAGACTTGTTTTAGCTATTTTTGCTAAACTAGCTAATGAATGCATGGAGGTCTATATGGATGACTTTACTGTGTATGGGGATAATTTTGAAGAAGCTCTCACAAACCTTGAGAGAGTACTGAAATGTTGTGAGAAAAATCAATTATCCCTTAGCCATGAAAAGTCCTTTATGATGGTGGAGGAAGGAATTGTTTTAGGACACCACATTTCAGCAAAGGGGATCAAAGTGGATCAAAACAAGATATAAGTAATCACACAGTTGCCTTCACCCAAAAATCAGACAGATGTTAGAAGTTTTCTGGGTCATGCAGGCTACTATAGGAGATTCATAGAAAATTTCAGCAGAATAGTTGCCCCCCTGTTTACCCTGCTTAATAAAGACACATAATTTCTATGGATAGAAGAATGTCAATCAGCATTTGAAACCTTGAAAGAGAAGCTTACTGTCACACCAATTTTGAGAGGACCTAATTGGACTTTGCCATTTCACATACAGACTGATGCTTCAAATGAGTCCATTGGGGCAATTTTAGGACAAAA